>MU968411.1:95097720-95484216 GCA_034641835.2 Pinus albicaulis | reverse complement strand
CGTCAAAATAAAATAAAATAAAATAAAATAAAATAAAATAAAAAAAATATGTGCTTCGTTCAATTCGGAGGTAAAATTGTTTTAACCGTTTTCGCATTGTCGTGAAACACTTTCGCGCACAGTGCGCCGCTTCCCGGCAATGAGTCTTTGCAACTCGCCACATTCGCAACTACTGGCCTGAAACCTCTGAAATTTTTTTATCCTTTTCCAAAACAAATTCCCCAATAGGCCCCAACCATAAGCTATTGACTCGTACCAAGTCAATTTTTTCTTCTCGTGCGATATCCATGTGGTGTTTTAGCATAATTTTTTACTAGTCCTATTCTATTGTTCCCTTTTCTCTCTACACCTACTCTGTTGTTCCCTTTTCTTGTTGCACCTCTTTCGGCCCTCGTTCTTCAAACAAAGGCCCCAACTCTAGGAATTTATTTATTGCCTCTGTCTTGAACTTTTAGAGATAAGTAACAACATATTTCCAAATCTTTATGAGTGCATATTTAGTTTTCACTACTTTTTCCATATGACTAGCGTCAACCAATTTTGACAAGTTTGAGAATGTTGAGTTGCATTGTGGTTCTGAGTCGGAGACTAGCTGCTGGATCAATTCCGCCTTTTGTTTGACTGGAGGCCTAGGGTCACATAAGAGTCGTTTGGTCTTGGAAGATCCTTCCTCAATTGTCTGAATTTATATCTGTAAGGCATTGGCTTGGCCATATAATTTATTGCGGGTAGTTGGGTCAGTAGTTCCTTTGATCTCTGCAAATAATTGGTGAAGTTTCTCGGAGATGGGCTGAGATTTCCTAGCTAGCGAGTTCAAACATTCATGGATCTATTCCAGAAGTTCATAGGCTCTAGTTACCATATTTCAAAATGTCTCCTTTATTTTATTCATATGCTCCTTTCTCTACGTTATCTTGTCTGTGTAGAATATTGTTGGATCTGGCAACATTGGTCTAGTTGAGAGATTCTGCCGAAACTCTTTGTTTGCAATGTTGAGGTCTCTGCATGTTGTTTGAATGTGGAGACATCGTTATACCACATCACATGCCTACATATCTTCTGCAACATCTTCCACTATATTTGTTACTGTCGGCCATAATTCTTGAAATTTTTCTGTGATTTGGTTGATATGATGCCTTAAATTGTCCCTTTCCTATTGTAGCTAGTTATGCTCTTCAGTAAGTGCTAGTACCTGTTGCTTTTGTTGCTCATGCTTTGAGCTAGATAATTTTTAATTGATTCTACTTGTTTTGCTTCTGATTGGATGAAGTTTAACAGTTGATATTATGTCCATCCTTGGTTGTCTTTCTCTTATCGGTTGGACACTGGAAGTAGAAAATTCAGATTGTCCTTGTGGTGAAATAGGTTGGTTTAATAGTGTTTCTAGTGATGGGATTAGTTTTAAAATGTGGGTTGACGGAGGGATGGAAATAAATGGAGGCAATGCTAGAAGTGACAATTGGAATTCTGAGAATGGGGTTTCCTTTGGTGTAGCTTCAACAATCGGCAGGTCTACTTGAATAAGTAGGTTTAGGAACGTTCCTGGCTCTACCATAAATGGGTTAACTGTAGCTACTTATAAAATACCTGAGTTAGCTTCTACCTAGGTACCAGTCGCACTAACCATTCCTGTCAGGATAGCGTCAAAAATGGCTGCGGAAGTGGATGCACTGTGGATTGAAGGGTATTTAGAGTTATGGGAGGTATGCATAGATGAATTCAAATTATTCGGGGATGAAGCCAAGGTGTTCAGGGATGGTGCTGGGGTATATTAAGGGAGATTATATGGTATTTGGGTTCTTTTCTCCAATTTTTATGTGATATGGATACCGGTATTCATTTGGGTTACCGACTCCTCTTCCGTTAAATCCACAACCTTCCTTAAATTTATGATTTTGGCCCTTTTTCCTTTGGGACATGGAATGGGTGGTTTATTCACTTTTATTTTGTGAGGAGGAATGAGTGTTGGATGAGATTGGGAGTGAAGGGTTGTGACTGGAATATTAGCAAAAACGGGGGTTGTAATCATGGGAAAAAACGTACCAAAATATTGAAATTCATTAAAGGAGGGGAAGAAAGTACTTGTGGCTCCAAGAATTACCATTTCCCTATTGAATTTTTGCATTCTTGTCTCCAATTTCTGTAGTACTGGCTGGATTTGTATCTGTGTGAAGGATTATATATGTTTGTTGTCCCTAACTTCTCCTTCTACTCATAGCCATGACATGACCTCAACATGGAAGGCCTGTTCTGTTAGTTGGAACTTCTGCTGTCTCTTTTGGAACATATCTTCTCAGACATAGTGAGGTCAAATCCATGTGTGGCTGTGGGAAGCTCCAAACCATATCTATTCTGAGTAGTCATCCATTAAAATCCTTGGAATTATTTCCTGGGCGTTCATAACATATATCAACTTTCTATACCATTCTATGAAATATTCTTTGCTAACTTCCTTGCTGCTAGGATCTCTAGAGACTCTCCACGGAGTGCATTTAAGTACTAACGAATGTTATTATTTACCTCTATAAGTGGTCTCTTTCCTGGTGGACACCACTTCCACATTGCTAGTGCCATTATCAGGTATCCATAGATGAATCTCGTAGCTCATCGGAAATTATCCTCGTAGCCCTCAAAACGTTCTTGCAATAGGAAATCGCACCAGTTGAGTTGTGCTCCCTGCACACAGTGCTCTGCAACTGAGTTAATTTCCAGTGTGCATTCTCCCTTTGTATAGTGTAGTCTCATTGTTTTCTGTGCAATCAAGTAACATGTGAATTTGATGTTGCGCATGTTTATCATGTATATCTTTACCCCCTCTTGGAGGTGTTTTGGAATGTTGTAGCCACATCATTCCTCGTCGCTAAAATTCCAGTGAGATGGTGGATGTTCTCTATTGAGCCATAGGGAGCCATTATGAATATTCCTAATCAACAATATTTTGCATTTCATTTCTTCTCCTTATGTACCAAATAATGGTAGGCTCTGCATATGGAGGATTGTCGATCTTTTAATTCCTCATAAATCTTTATGGACTTGAGTTGCCTCGTTGCTACTTTATTTGACATAATTTTCTATGTAGACATGTCGATTAAGTGTCGGGAACTAAAATGAATCAGTAAAATATGTTTCTATCAGCATTGCATTATCATATTTTCTTGTAACTGGCTCTAACTTTTGATTCCGTTGGTTGAATTTTGGCTCCACCACTGATATCGTTTCCTTTGTCATACTAATTCTTCTATGTGTAGGTTTTAACCCTGAACAGAAATTATCTACACATGAATCTTATAACAGAAAATAAACAATAGCGAGAGCATAAAACATAAAATAGATAAACACAGAGATTTTCCCCTGGATCCCAAATTGGGACGACCAGCTTGATTTTTCATTATAATCCTTTTAGTGTTACAACACATATATATACATGCTGAAGCATACATAAACCCCAATCCATTAACCCTGGATTAGAACATAACCGTAGTTCCCTTGACCGGATCTACAAAATACCAGGGGTCGAAAACCATCATACCCCAAAACCATGTGCAAACTCATGCACAAAACATGGGTGGGTCCACATATGAGTGGGACCGCATACCAAAAAAAAATTTCGCCAGGTTGTTGCCTCGGACCCCGACAGGGGGGGTTGCCACCCCCCCTGTGACCCCCTTGCTGCGCCCGACGCAACGTATAGTGCGTGGGATTAGTCGTGGAAAGAATATAACACATACCCAACATTCTCCCACTTGTTGTTTTCTTTCCATAGGGGGCCACATGAGAGCTTAGTCATTTGGCCAATTCTTCAACACCCATTGTTTCTCTACACCAAGAGAACTTCTGAGTGCTCACAGACTTCGTCAATGCATCTGCAACATTCTTCAAAGTGTCCACCTTTACCAGCAACACTCTTTTAGCCTCAACCATATCTCTAACAAAGTGATATTGAACATCAATGTGCTTTGTCTTTGAATGATAAGCAGGGTTCTTAGCCAAGAAAATTTCACTTTGGCTATCACGGTCTATCCTTATAGCTTGCTGTACCAACCCCATACTTGAACACAATCTCTGCAACCAAACTGCTTCCTTGCTTGCATGAGTGGTTGCTATGTATTCTGCCTCTGTAGTTGAAAGAGCCACTACAGACTGTCTTTTACTCATCCAACTGACTGCACCTCCAAATAGGTTAAACACATACCCACTTGTAGATCTTCTTTGGTCCAGATCTCCAGCCCAGTCTGCATCAACAAAACCACGAATGTCCAACATTCTTTCCAATCCTGGTCTTCCCTGGTAGCACAAGCCATAATCACTAGTGCCACGTAAATATCTGAAAACCCGCTTCACTGTTATCCAATGCTCCTTCCCTGGGTTTGACATAAACCTGCTCAATACTCCCACTGCATGTGCAATGTCTGGTCTAGTACAGACCATTGCATACATCAGGCTACCCACTGCACTTGCATATGGAACACGGGACATATCCTCCTCTTCTTCTTGTGTCTTGGGACACTGTTCAGCAGAAAGCTTTGCACCTACAGGAATAGGAACACTCACCGGTTTACTATCCTGCATATTGAACCTCTGCAATATAGTCTCGACATACTTCCTCTGGTTTAACCAGAGCTTCCTCTTTGCCCGATCTCTCTTAATTTCCATGCCCAAATATAGTTTGCAGCACCAAGATCCTTCATGTCGAATTTGGAGAACAGTTGGGTCTTCAAATCTTGGATAATTTCTTTGTCATTTCCAATCAACAACATATCATCCACATACAAGACCAAATAAATAACACGGTCACCAATTAATTTAAAATAAACACAGTGGTCCTCCTTGCTTCTGGTGAAGCCAAGTCCCCGTATATAGGTATCAAATTTCTGATACCACATCCTTGGTGACTGTTTTAACCCATACAGAGACTTCTTCAACCTGCATACTAGTTCTTTCTTACCCTTCACTATAAAGCCTTCAGGTTGCTTCATGTAGATATCCTCTTCTAGATCCCCGTGAAGAAATGTTGTCTTCACATCCATCTATTCTATCTCAAAATCAAATGCAGCAGCAACAGATAAAAGTAATCTAATAGAAGTAACTTTGGCAACAGGAGAAAAAATATCACCAAAATCAATTCCCGGCACCTGGGAATAACCTTTGCTACCAACCGAGCTTTGTATTTCTCCACCTTGCCTTCTACATTCATCTTCTTCTTAAACACCCATTTGCTCCCAATGGGCTTCCTTCCAGCCGACAACTCCACCAGATCCCATGCATCGTTTTTGTGCAAGGATGCCATTTCATCAGCCATGGCCTCCTTCCAAAGTTTTCCATCCTCTGAATCTACTGCCTCCCTGACAGTTCTGGGTTCATCATCAGTTATAGTTAAGGCAAAACCTGAACAAAAAGCAGATGGACTATACCTTTCTGGTTGCCTTCTTTCCCGAACTGATCTTCTCAAAGATGGGGTTTGTGGCTCTTCCTCTTCTGAATCTTCTTCTGTTGTAGAGTCTGATTCATCCTCCTTTAGCTCAAACTCTATCTTCTCAGGTTCCTTTGGTAGGACTTCATGTGTAACAACATCTTTCACCTCTCTAAACACCACATCTCGGTTGTACACAACCTTCCTTTTTTCTGGGTTCCAAAGCTTGTAACCCTTTAAACCATCCTTATACCCAATAAAGATGCACCTTTCAGATTTATTATCCAACTTGGTCCTTTTCTCCTTTGGAACATGTACATGTGCATCACATCCAAATACCCTTAGATGTGAAAGAGAGGGTTTCTTACCAGTCCATACCTCATGTGGAGTCTTATCCTCCAACGCTGATGAAGGTGATCTATTAACTAAGTAACATGCGGTCTCCACTGCCTCTGCCCAGAATTCTTGTCCTAACCCGGTACCACTGAGCATGCTTCTTGCCTTTTCCATCAGTGTTCTATTCATTCTTTCTGCAACTCCATTTTGCTAAGGTGTGTATGGAGTAGTCTTCTGCCGTGCTATACCACACTTCTTACAGAACTCTTCAAATTCCTTCTTGCAGAACTCCCCACCATTATCTGTCCTCGACGCCTTTATCTTCTTCTCTGTCTGGTTTTCCACCAGAGCCTTAAATTCTTTAAATTTGTCAAAGACTTCAGATTTCTTCCTCAAGAAATATATCCATATATTCCTTGAGAAGTCATCTATGAATGAAACATAGTACACAGACTTTCCCAGTGATGGGCAGAACGGGGTCCAAACCGCATCACGTACTACAGGATTAAAAAATATCTTTTTTAATATATTAGCACCAAAGAGAAAACTCACCGTGCTATACACAATGTTTCACAATCGAAATCCAAAAAGCAAGTGAACATACCTTCTACTCCATTTCTATGCAATATGCGAAGGCCCTTCTCCTCCCAATATATTCCAAGCCATTGATGCCACGCACCTTGCTCGTCTTGTCTCCAGAGACAGCTAAGCTTTCCGCTCCACTTTTAGGAACCATAGAACTGTCACACCCATCAATAACAGTGCTACCTTGTAGCTTGTACAGAGTTCCAGTCCAAACTCCCCGCATTAATACCAGTGCTCCCCGAACCATCTTGCAGGCATCTTTCTCGAACACTGTTTTTACACCTACATCATCCATCTTGCTTACAGAAATTAGATTTTTGGCTACTGTAGGAATATGCAGAACACCGAGAAGTGTTCTAATCAACACACACCCGGTTTCAACTTCGACCTTTCCCGTCCCAAGCCGATTAAAGCGCCTATGTCCATAGGAAGGACAGCCGCACCATCTTATTTCTCATACTCGCAGAACCACCTCCTATGGGGAAAGAGTGAAAGGATGCACTGAGTCATAAAAACATGACTCTGGTCTGTATATATTTGAAGAAGAAGCCAAATACACATCACACAACCTCATATCGGGAGTCAGTTTTTCCCCTTGAAGGAGCATCATCAGATCCCTTTCCTTTCTCAGGAGCTTTAGATCTGCAATCCTTTTTGTATTTCCCTTCCTTTCCGCATTTCCAGCACACCTTTACAAACTTTCCAGGAGATTTAGATCTCCCACTAGAAACCTTATTCTTGTTTCTGTTCTGGGACCTTCCTCGTACAGATAAGGCATCTCCATTCTGACCCTCCATATTTCTCCGTCTCATTTCCTCCGACAGCAAGGCTGAGACAATGTCATCAAAATTAAAGGTAGTTGTATTGCTACCTATTGCAATAACCAGACTATCACAGTGCAGAGAGTAGAGAACCTAATAAGCGAGTGCACTTATCTTCATGTCTTGAGATTTAATGTCAGCAGATGTGGTGACTGCACGTGTGAAGGCATTCGGATGCTGCATCCTTAGGTCTCCATCCTTCATCCTCGGGTTATACAACTTTTTCCGCAAGAACAACTTATTCACCGGAGACTTAAATTGGTACAAAGTCCCAAGTTTTTCCCAAAAATTCTTCGTCGTAGCTTCCCCAGATACATTCAACAATACTGAATCTGATACACACAACCGTATTGTGCTTTTAGCCTTCCGATCCAGTTTCTTCCAGTCTTCATCTGACATTGCCGTTGGTTTAGTACCTGGATCTACCGTGATCCACTGATCTTTATGCACCAGCAAATCCTCCATCTTGAGCTTCCACAACTCAAAACTCTGACCATTAAATTTCTCGATCTCTATCTTTTCGCCGCTCTCCATATTATTTCACCGCAAGAATCGATCCCGCAGATCTCCCACTGAACAGGGTCTACCTCAAGCTCGAACAAAAAACCCTCAGCAGCAACGGCGTCCCCTTGAAGCCGAAACAGCTCTGAAACCAAATGTAGGCTTTAACCTTGAATAGAAATTATCTACACACAAATCTTATAACAGAAAATAAACAATAGCGAGAGCATAAAACATAAAATAGATAAACACAGAGATTTTCCCCTGGATCCCAAATTGGGACAACTAGCTTGATTTCTCATTATAATCCTTTTACACATATATATACATGCCGAAGCATACATAAACCCCAATCCATTAACCCTGGATTAGAACATAACCGTAGTTCCCTTGACCGGATCTATAAAATACTAGGGGTCGAAAACCATCGTACCCCAAAACCATGTGCAAACTCATGCACAAAACATGGGTGGGTGCACATATAAGTGGGACCACATACCAAAAAAAATTTCGCCGGGGCGTTGCCCCGGACACCGATAGGGGGGGCTGCCGCCCCCACTGTGACCCCCCTGCTGCGGCCGACACAACGTACAGCGCGTGGGGCTAGTCATGGAAAGAATATAACACATACCCAACACTCTGATATATGGTTGTTACTATTGCAATGTGATTTCAGAGTTCTGTTGGTGTGTTGCTCCTAACCGTTATGGAAACTTCACTCTTCTCCAATTCTCTTCTTCTTAACACTCTAGGTTTTCTTCATCCATACAGAATAAGTAGTTGTTTTGAAATGATGGAAGTTGATGATACTAGATAAATAATTAATTTTTTGAGGTTCCCTCCATGGCTATAATCATGTGGGTGGTTAACTTGGGTGAGGTGGACTCTGAATCTGATGACAGTGGTCTCGAAAATTGAACGGATGTGATGGGCCATTATTATGGCTTGATGTGGAAACTTTATTATAGAATGATGTTTCTAATTATGGAAAATATTTCCAAATATTTGGCTGACACTATAGACTGACACCTATATGATGGATAATTATGGTGAAATGATGGTAGACGTCATAAGTCATACGGTATCCCCCCCGACCACAATTGGTTGCGAGATGGTCCTCATTCCACAATTGTGTAGTGGGGTATTATTCACGACTAGGACGTAATTTGATGGGTTACGCTTTATTGTTCTTACAGAATTGAATTATCTAACCTACATAATTCTCTTAGGTGTGAGAGATTTATTCTAAATAAAATTGAAGGTGATCATTCATGGAAGGGTTTTAGGTGCGTGCCATTGATCCAACCAAGAAATACTATACCATGTAGCTATGTGAGCTTAACAGCTCCCGAATTTTAGATATTTGTGACATAGAATTGCCCCAACCAGTGCATTTGTAGTTTTCCCAGAAAATTTTGGAACTTGCTATCGTATAACAGGACACGACTTCCAATGGTAAATGTTTTTTTCTTAATATGTCGATCATGGCAAGATTTCTATTTCTTCTTCTGGAATGATTGTTTTAAATTCACAAGGAATATTAATTTCTTAAATTCTTGAAGTTCTTGGAAGCCCTTTTCTATGGACTCTTATTTAGAGGTTTGGGTGGTTCTAGCGATAAAGAGACTGGGAAAAATAAATTCTACTAGTATGATTGCTTCTCTTCCATACACCAGCTGGAATGGTGTCTGATTATGCAATATATTTACTGTGGTTCTATATTCCCATAAATTAGAAGGAATCATTTCGTCCCAGTGGTCTCGATTTGCACTGCATACTTTTGTCACACCCTTCTATAAACTTTTATTGAAAGATTCTACAGTCCCATTCGCCTGTGGGTGGTACAGACTACTTTTATGATGTTGTATCATAAATTTTTGTAGTAACAATTGGATTGTGGCATTTATGAAGTGCATCCCTTGATCTCTTTCCAAAATCCTTGGGCTGCAGAATCTGGTGATGATGTTTTCAAAAATGAATCTAGCTTTTGTATCGATGGTATAGTCCTTTACTGGCGCTGCTTCAACCCATCTAGTTAGTTACTCTCTTCTGGTTATCATGTATCTTTCTTGTGAGTCATGCGCAACTGGAGCTATGTGTCCTATGAAACAAATTTCTCACTTTTCAAATGCATGTATTACTCTTACAAGTTGTAATGGTAGCTCATCCTTACGTGAAGGTTTACCAGTCCTCTCATGTGCATCACATTATTTTACATATTCTTTTGAATCCTTCTATATGGTGGGCCACCATGCATTTTCGTTGCAGTGAATTCGCCTCCCCCCCCTCCCCCCCCAACATGTCCTCCCACAACTCCATTATGACATTCCCATAGAATATTTGACCTTTCATGACCAATACACACCTCCTCAGTACTTGATCTAATCCCATTTTTTATAATTGGCCAGCAATGAGTTAGTAATCTGCTTCCCTGACTACCGAGTGCTTTCTTTGGACTGTTGTATATTATTTCGGAAAATTTTCCTTAGTGAGAAACATCACTATTTGTTCCAAATATTCTGGTATAGCTTCCACTTGAAAGAAATCTGTGTCTGGTAACTGATTATCGATTGATCCTCTATTCTCTCCTGATTCAAGTCTTGACAAATGGTCGAGGCCTAAATTCAACTTCCATGGCTTAAATATAACCTCAAACACAAATTCTTGCAATAATAACAACCATCTACAAATTCTGCCTTCTAGTATTAGTTTATTTACTAGATATTTTAGTGTTGAATGGTCTGTGAATAATTTGAATGAGCCCCCTAACTGATAGTGGCAGAAATTTTGTAGAGAGTAGACCATCACAAGTGCTTCCCTTACTGTAGTTGTGTAATTCTTCTCTATAGTTCATAACTTACGACTTGAAAATTATATCAAATGGTCTAGATTTGTCTCCCTTGGATGCGCTAACACTACCCCTAATGCGATGCTATAAGCATAAATGTGAACATGAAGTTGTTTATCCCAAATAGGGTATACCAAGACAGGTGCACTTGCTGGCTTTTCTTTTAATATATCGAGCACTTCATAATTACACTCCTCATTCCAAGTGAACTGATTTGTTTTCTTTAGTAACTTTTCCAATGGGGCTATAATGTGGGCATAGTTGTAGATAAACTTTCTATAATAGCCTGTATGCCCCATCCTGGATGTTAGTTTCTTAACATTTTTAGGGGGCTGCATATTAAAAATTTCCGCATCTTTAGTAGGGTCCACACATACTCCATCCTTGCACACTACATAACCCAACAATGTTCCAAAGGGAACATAAAAGATGAATTTCCTTACATTTAAAGAGATTTGTAGCTGCCTACAACAATCAAACACTATGCAGGGTAGACTTGCATGCTTTTAAAAAAAATTGTATACAGTCCAATCATCCATGTAAACCTCCATAAATCTATGTATATATTCTCTGAATGCTGCTGTGAATATCCTTGAGAATACTGTCAATGCATTTTTACTCCAAAAGGCATCACATGATAGGTGTAAGAGCCCCATTCAGTTGTAAATGTGGTTTTACTTTTTTCCTCCTCAACTATTGTTACCTATTCGTACCATAGAATCCATCCGTGAAAGAATAAGATTAATTCCCTAATATGTTGTCTAACACTTCATCACTAAATTGTGTAGGAAAAGGATAATTCCCACATGCATTATTTAGGCTATGGTAGTCGAAACATACTCTTATTTATGACTTATCCCTTTTATTATGAATAACAATGGGACTGACCTGGTCCGCTTCTTCAACTAGAAATATCAACCCCACCTCTAGCATTTTGTCAATATCCTTCTTCACCTTTTATTTTACCTTAGGATTCAATCGATATGGCTTGTGTTTTACCTGTCTAGTGTATGGATTTAGCATTATGCAAATTCCTACTAAGTCTCCTTTGATGCCCTTCAGCTCTACAACGGAAGAGGGAAATCATTCTTCATACTCCGCCAATAAATCAAAAATTTATTTATTTTTTCTTTGTCCCAATAGTCTCTGATGGAAGCTAAATTTGGCTTCGTAGTACTTATGATATTATGCTTTTTAACTTTGAGTGGAAATAAGTGGAATCCCTTTATACTAGTCTCATATTTTATTTTCCACTCCCGTTCCTTTTCTTCAAAAGATAAATGTATCAGGTTTTCTAAATCATCATAATCCATTTCCTAATCTATTTTTCTACAAGCCACTGCTTCTTTGTAACTTAATTCAGGCATATCATTTAAAGTGACCCAATCCATCATCTCCACGGGCTCTATTGTGAACAATATCATTTTCATGGCTTGCAGAGAATCTATTAGCTATTGAGATTTCTATTTAAAATAAAATCTTTTTGCAAACCTGTTGGATAGTAATTCTAATTACTTGTTTGTCTCCTTTTCTCTTTAGTGAGGTACCATGCTTGCGGGATCGTTTCCAAAGAGTGCACAAATTTATGCACCCACAAGTTCTTGGGTTAGTCTTCTAGTTCCCACCATTCTTCATAGTCTTTTATGTGGGCTCGGGCGTTTGAAGTTCCCCTGTACCTTTCATCCAGTTGCAGTCCTGCTGCTTCTTAGAACCTTGTCCTTAAAGCCTTAACCATATCTCCTATCTCGAGAGGTGGTTGCAATGGTTTCCCCACAACCTTTAAGAGGTTTATTGAAATTCCACGTTCATTAAGGGAATTTTCTGCTCCTCGGGGATATTATCATCTAATTTACTGATAAAAGTGTTAATAATTTCCATACTAGAAAGAGCAAGGTAACCTCTTACCTCTATCCCGATCTAGTTGAATCTAAGAATGGAAACACACCTCCTAGTATTGGCTTCATACCATCCTTGTTGCCAGTCGTCCCATGCAACCTCAGAACCCACCTGGTAGCTTTATACACTCCGCCAGCTTACTGACCCTTCTGCAATTGGAGTAATATAGTCTTCCCTTTTTACTGTTATCATCGAGTATAATTGGTCTAGGAGTCCAGGATCTTCTCTGGTGTCGAAAATTGATGTGTACTGAGGCCCTTGATATGGACCTAATGGATGAATCACCCTAACCTCTCCATCATCAAATATCAGAAAATCCTTCTTTAAATCAATGACTGCATAGTTCTCAACTTCCTATTCAATCCATAACAATGCTGGATATGGGTTTTTATCACCCATAATATCTATCACTTCAAATCAGTATAGGTTTTCACCCCCGTAACATCCACCTCAACATCTTCTAATCTCTCAACCAGTATAATACAATATAAATGTTACATACACAATTGTATGGGAGAGAATTCTAACTTTCGATTTCCCACTGCCTCCCAAGTCTTCCTCGAGAGTATGTTGACGTCTGAGCCTAAATACAACATTATATCCCTTATTTGAAAACATGCAACTTGTGCATTGATTCTGAATTCCTTTCCTACCTATATTTTGTTTCTTTTAACCCTTCATACATGCCTTTCTAGAAGATTGGCAATGATTGGATTCAGCTGCTCCAGTCCTTCCTCAACAACTATCTTCAAGTTCTATTTTAGCATTTCTAAAATTTGTACATAATTTATAATACTAAGGAACAATTTGAACCATTCTTCTATATGCTTACTTGGAATTGCAGTCTTTTCTCCTTCTTTTTTTGGTTGTATCTGCTGTAGGTCTTTGTGGGTGCTTAATTTCGAAAAGGTCTCCACCGCTTCTTTAAAATACTTCTTTTGTTGTTCAGAGTTATAGGATTTCCTTGGTGATACTAGTTTTATGAAATTTAGTGGCTCTATTTCTCTTATATATACTCATGTCTTCTTTCCTCATCTTATTATTATGGTTACACTTGGTATTGGTTCCATCTCAGAAAGTCTTGGCTCTGCATTGACCAAGTTAGCACCCCGCTGTCTCTTCCTCTCTTCCCATCTTTTCAATAACTTGAGACAATATTCCGTGGCATGTGTGTTCACTATACACTGAGAACACCATGGCCTTCTCGATATCAGGAATTCCCTCGCAACATGTCCCTCTTGATCACAAGTATAACATATTAGTGGTCCTCTCCTACTCGTCCTACCCCCTCTTATTCTTGTCCCTCCTCGTCCTCGAGGAGCCTAGTTTACTCAGTAAGATGTTTTTTCCAGTCTATCAGCCAGTGCATCCAATGCTCTACCTTGGTATGTGTGGTTTGTAGTTGAGGCACATAACTCACAGTAATATTTGTTTGGGACATTAGAGTACTTCCATAGAATGGGGCATATGCAAGGTGGATGGCCAAGTCCCTTACAAATCTCACAGTACTCATTTGAAGTAGTATTCTTCTAGTTCGGTAAGCCATGGAAGTGAGCTTGACCAGGGTACATACCATGTGTATTCACTTGCATAACTCCTCCCACCGGTGGCAGAACTTGAGGTCCCGCTGATGATGCCCAAACATTTTTTCCGCGCAACCTAGGACACGCTAAGATTAAATTTCCTTCTAGCAGACAATGTGTGCACCACATGTTGGGTCACGCTGGGTGACCTAGTTGTAGATATTTAATTTTCTCTGTTAAACTTGAAATTTGATGTTGTAATCCCATTAGGGAGGGATCGTTGGTGGTTACACCTCCTCTAAATTCTTGTGGATATCTTGCCATTGCTTGAATTCACATTTCCTGTTCTAGGGCATATTAGAGTGTGTCAATATTTTGCTGCATCAACAGTGTCCTGGTGAGAATTAGAAGAGCCTTGATAAACTAGTCATGTTGATGATTTGGGTCAATGGGATAACTCAGTTTACCAATAGAGTCTTTGAACCTTATCATTAGATCCCAAGTAGTCTCCCCTTATATTTGCTTAGTTTCCTAGAGTTTAGATAACCCTTGCTGGTTGGTCTACGATAATTTAAATCCTTGCACAAATTCCCTCTTTACATCATATACAGCTGGATTTGGATGTACTTCTGACCATTTAAGTAACCAACGTAGTGCTCCCTCTCAGAACATAGTCTGGAATTCAATTAAATTAACAACGCCTGGTGTTTGACGAGCTCTCCAGATTGCATCACACAAGTACCAATGTTGTTCCACATCATCGTTCCCTTTTCTTGAAAACTCGGGACATCTGCTGAATGATCCTGCCATTTCTATCTGTGCAGGTGGAAGTATTAAAAATACTCTATTTCCTGGTTGATATTTCCTCTACTAATACTAGTGATAGTGTTTACTTGCACTTTAGATTAAATATTATGTATTTTACTCGACCTTTGCAACTTTATCAAAAATTTATCTGGGGGTGATATAATACCAGGGGAAGGTTAACACAAATGCTACCTATAATTTTGGGAATAGGATTACCTTGCATTGAGGTTGCTAGTACTTCTTGAAGCAATCATTCCATCACAACATGTAATTGACCATCCAAATCATTTTTGGGGCTTCTGTACTCCTCTCCATTCGACATATTTCCTTTCTCAGACCAGGATGGGCTCGTATGAGCTTGTCTAACTCAGGGAAAATTTTAAGGATGGAAGTTTATCTTAAAGTTTAGAAACCTTGGTGAATCTTACTAGTCCCCAATATGTCAATTGTAAAACTTTTAGTGATAATTTTGTACAACAAATTAGGTTTTTAATTATTTTATATTACTATATAAAACATTTTGTCGATTTTTAGGGTAAAATAATTTTATACTATAAAATTTGTGCAAATCAATTTTCAAACAAATGGAGATTTGCGAATCTTTTTTTTGGACAAAACATTGAAAATTAGCCCACCTGCGAATATTAGACCCTAAAAGTTTCCCTGGTCTAACTCCTCTGGTGGACCCCTCTATTCTTGTGGGTCGTCTTGCAACTCCTTTCTCCACTGTCATCTACGGTGCCTCTTCTTGTTGGTGTGAATTCTCCTTCTTCTTTTCAAGCTCTCGTAATTCCCTCTCCCACCACTTCTTGGAAATTTGTGTTCATTGATATGATCTTAGATATATTGAATTATTAGAAGTTTCAATGTCCATCTCATGAGATTCCTTTCCCCCCCTTCCGTATCATTTCTCCCCTAGGTCCTTCCCTTAGTACTATTTGTTTAGGATCCCATAGCGGGACTTTGAAAATCCAACAGTCCCTCTCCCACCATCAGAGCCTTAATTCACAGGGGGATTTCTTTCAACAATGTTCATCACAATTCAGACTTGAATATACCTTCTGCTTTAGAAAACATTCATGAATTTCGATTAAAAACTCTGCAATGTACCCATCCATTGTTGATTAAACCCAAAAATTTATTGCTTACATTATATCAGTATCTAGTCTATGTAAGGATTTTATATCTACGTATATCCAGTTGTGATGTGATCGACTCGATTTTCCAACTTTATTTTTCACTTGGAGTCTTCGCAACCAAATATAGAGCTCCTCAAGAAACATTCCCCAAAATATCTCGTACAAATCTCTTTCTAATTTAGAGAATAGGCTCTAATACTTAACGTTTATTTCCTTCGGATGTCAGATCTTAACTTGTTGCATTATTAACTAATCAAATGATTATCCCACCAAATTTTAATTTCTGTCTTATAGATCCTTGATGCCATGATCTAGTTCTCTGATAAAGTTTCAGGTCCTGAAAACGGAATCATCTTTTGGTGAAAGAATGAATTATGGGCAAGAATCAAGTTTAGGCTTAGAGGCTAATAAGGTCCCATTGTAGTCTAGGACAACGTTGACATTTTCACCTTGCTCAAGGGAGAGAAAGGAGTCTCACCTGAGGCGTGCTGTGACTTTACTGAGATAAGAGAACTAGATCCATAATATCGATGTTACTTTGACCCTCCATGATTTAATTTCATTACACTATTCTATGCATAAACAACTATCATTACCCATTATTCAGAGAAGATACAAATCACATCAGATGCATCAAAAGGTATTATTAGAAAATTTTGATTAATCCTCTAAAACATCATACACATAAACACATTCATATTTACACAACAGTTACCACAACCAATATCTCTATATAGATATTAACTTTAAGCATAGAGCATTACCTCAAATATTAGAGTCTCCATATAGATATGTACTCAGAACCCCAAAACCCAAAAACTAACTCCCTCCTTGGTTCTCTTTCTTCCTTATCTACCCTCTTCCTTCCACACTGGAAGTTCTTCCTTCTTTTCCACTTGGCTTCTTTACTGTGCATCACCATTCCTCATTCTGTTCCACTCTTCTTTCTACTTCTCGAAGTCTTTCTTCTTGTTTATTATCAACTATTCTTGCGAGTTGTGCAACTTTCCGCTTGCAACCTGCCACCTACCCAACGACTATCCACAACTCACAACGACTCTCCATAACCTGCAACGTCTCTCTAGAGCTTGCCACATTTTCAATTTCTGGCCCACAACTTTCAAAACTGTTTTATCCTTTTCCAAAAAAAAGGCCCCAACATTCTTGAAAGTGGAGCCGAAAATATAATGGTCTCTGAAGAAAATACCATGTTATGGCATAAAAGGCTTGGAAATATTGGATATAAGGGCCGTCGAATACTGCATGGTACCAGTATGGTAGAAGGTATGTCTAATTTCACTGTGGATTTCGATTTCGTGAAAATTGTATATATGGGAAGTAGAATTAAGTGAGTTTCCCCTCTAGTGCTATGAGGGCAAAAGGGATATTAGGGCTTGTGCACTGTTATGTGTTTTGAACTATGTTGGTTCCATCATTGAGTAAGTCTCTGTACTATGTATCATTTATAGATGAATTCTCAAGGAATACATGGATATATTTCGTCGAAAAGAAATCTGAAGTCTTTGACAGGTTTAAAGAATACAAGGCTCTTGTGGAAAACTAGATAGAGAAGAATATACACATGTTAAGGACATATAATGGTTTGAAGTTTTGCAAGAAGGAATTTAAAGAGTTCTGTAATAAGTGTGGTATATAACGACATAAGACTACTCCATACACACCTTAGAAAAATGGAGTTGCAGAAATAATGAACAAGACATTGATGGAAAATGAAAGAAGCATGCTGAGTATTGCCATGTTCGGACAAGAATTATGGGCAGAGGTGGTGGAGACTGCATGTTACCTGGTTAATGGATCACCTTCATTAGCGTTGCAGGATAAGACTCTGCATGAGGTATGGCTTGGTAAGAAGCCCTCTCTTTCAAATCTAAGGGTATTTGGATGTGATGCCTATGTACATGTTCCAGAGGAGAAAATAGCCAAATTGGATAGTAAGTATGAAAGGTGCATCTTTATTGGGTATAAGCATGGTTCAAAAGGTTATAAAATTTGGAACGAAAAACAAGGAATGTTGTGTACAACTGATATGTGGTGTTTAGAGAGGTAAAATATGTTATTAAAAATGAAGTCATACCAAAAGAACCTGAGAAGATAGAGTTTGAGCTAAAGGAGGAAGAATCAGACTCTACATCAGAGCAATATTGAGAAGAGGAAGACCCACAAACTCCATATTTGATAAAACCAGTTCAAGAAAGAAGGAAACTAGGAAGGTGTAGTCCATTTTATTTCCGTTCAAATTTTGTTTTATCTATTACTAATGATGATCCCATAACTAACAGGGAGGCAAAAGATTCAAAGGATGGAAAAATTTGAAGCCATGGTTGATGAAATGACATCTATGGAAAAAAGTGAGGCTTTAGATCTAGTGAAGTTTCCAGCTGGAAGGAAACCCATTGGCAGTGAATGGGTGTTTAAGAAAAAGATGAATTTATAAGTAAATGTGGAGAAATACAAAGCTCGGTTGGTAGCAAAAGGTTATTCCCATGTGTCGGGAATTGATTTTGGTGATATTTTTTCTCCTATTTCCAAGGTCACTTCTATTAGATTACTTTAATATATTGTTGCTTCTTTTGATTTTGTGGTAGAATGGATGGATGTGAAGACAGCATTTATTCATGGGGATATGGAAGAAGAGATCTACATGAAGCAACCTAAAGCCTTTGCGTTGAAGGGTATGAAAGAACTAGTATGCAGATTAAAAAAGTATCTGTATGGGTTAAAACAATCACCAATGATGTGCTATCAGAAATTTGATACATATATATGGGATTTGGCTTCACCAGAAGTAAAGTGTATCACTATGTGTATTTTAAGTTAATCGGTGACCACATTATTTATTTGGTCTTGTATGTGGATGATATGTTATTGATTGGAAATGAAAAAGAAATTATCCAGGATTTGAAGACCTAGTTGTCCTCCAAGTTCGATATGAAGGATATTGGTGCTGAAAACTTTTTTTTTGGCATGGAAATTAAAAGATTTCAGGAAAAGAGAAAACTATGGTTAAAGTAGAGGGTTTATGTCAAGAAAATACTACAGAGGTATAATATTAAGGATAGAAAATCGATGAAGGTTCCTATTACTGTAGGTGTAAAGTTATCTGTTGAATAGTGTCCCATTAAGACGTAAGAAGATGAAGAGGACATGCCCCATTGTTGGCTCGAGGGGTCCTGACCCAGGTTCAAAGGTTAAGGTTTGCCAAAAAACCCCTATACTACTGGCCCTTTTGGTAGTGACCTGCTTGCGTAGGCCAAAGTCTCACCCCAAGCAGTATGAGAGGGTGCTGAACCAGGTTTCCACACCCTAGGAGAGGGTAGGTAATTTAGGTAGAGCTATGTTCGACTTCATAAATATTAGATTGTATATCACAGAACCCAGATCTATCCATCCCTGCGCAATACTACTTATAATAATATTAAAAAATAGTTACAGGACGATAAAGCAACTATTGCAGCTATTCTTGCATAAAGTATAACAGACAGATTCAGATCAAATGTCAACGCAACATAAGAAAATAACATCGTTACCTTCGGAGCTCAACATAGAATCATGCATAACATAATAGATATCATAGAGTCACATTAACAGATTCAGATATTCAACAACCCTAAGCTTTCATTAATCCTTCAGATCCTCTTATAATACCCAAAACCCAACCTGCACACACAGCAGTAGCGTCTACACACAGCAGGACTGAGGATCTCTCTGCACACAGCTAGTAGGATTCCTTTCCCCAATAACCCAAAATAGTTCTGCTAATTCGAGATTCGTACCAGTCTTAATTTATTTTCTGCCTCACAACTCAAAAAAGGTTCAAATACTTATACTACTTTAGCTTACACATCTAATGGTACACAAACTGTGGTTTGTGGACCCTTTCTCTACCCTTGGCCCACTTAAAATGCATTAGGGGCTTTTACCCACCCCAAAACCCCTGCGTTAGACTAAATATAATAAAGAATATACAAAATGGACTAGATTCACAGCTTTGTAGGAGACCCTGTTCCAACAGTCCCCCAACACAATCTTGTGACTCATCCCGAGTCACTGTGGTTGTGGAGTCTCCACCTGTGCCTGTACGGCTACTCTAGCTAGACAATTATTTGATCTGATACAGTTTAAGCTAGATACCATTGGTGTAGCCTAGGAGAATAACACCACATAGGATGGCCAGCATAACCGCTCCGCCAGCCGTGATCTCCTCAACTGTGTAGGGACCAAGCCAATACCGTCGAAACTTCATAGGATGCTTTGCAAACTGGCTATCATATAAGAGGAATAATTCTCCTTCCGTGAATGTCTTCTGGCAAATGTGTCGATCATGCCAGGCTTTATCGTGGGCCTTTTGGACTTGCTGACGAAAATTCCCAATAAACCGATTTTCCTCCAAAGCTATAAGTTGCGCTAATCGCTCCTCCATGATGTCAGGTTCTACCATTTTTGTAAATGCGTTGATACACAGACTAGGAACAATATACTCCATTGGCATAACGGATTATTTACCATAAACCATTGTGAATGGGAATTTTCCTGTTAACTTCTTGTAGTTTGTTCGATAGGCCTAGAGGACCGATGGGATGCACACATCCCAATCACTGCAATCAACATTTTATACCTTTGTCAGTACTTTATCCAAGATTTTATTAAAAGCTTCAACCACGCCATTGGCCTGGGGGAGATATAGCATGCTCTTTGCACGATGGATCCGGAATTGCTCGGTCAAAGCTCAGATTGTTTCATTAAAAAAGTGCATACCTCTGTCACTCATGAGAATCTTCAGACATCCAAATCTGGTCAGGATTTGTTCAAATATGAAACGCGTAGTGGTATCCACAGTAAAATCCTTTAATTCTTGCGCTTCCGCCCACCTGATTACATAATTGGTGGCTTTAATAATGTAGCATGCATCCGTCTTCTTCCCTTGTTGGTTAATAGGCCCAATGAAATCGATAGCCCATTTATCAAATGCTTGTAGAGACATTTTTGGTTGAAGGGGAATTTCATCTCTGCGGGATGGCCTCCCTATTCATTGGCATGTATCGCAGGCTTTATAATAGTCATGGGCATCATTATGTAGGGTTTTCCACCATAACCCAGCCCTCAAGATCTTTTGCATCATTTCTTTCCCTACGTGGTGACCTCCTGCTACTTCGTCATGAGCCTCTACCAATATAGCATGTCTTTCATGCTCCAAAACATATCACCGCAATATTTCATCTGCACCCATCTTATATAATTGACCTACGATGATAGTAAAATATGCTACCCGGGTGACTAACTCTTTCTTCTGCTGTACAAAGTACTCTGGAGGTGTCATCCCAATATTCAAGAACTGAATGATATTAGCGAAATATGAATCTACTACCTTAATAGAAAATAGTTTCGCATCAGGAAATCCAGCTTCCAGGTCGGTTGGCTCCTCGCCACTTTCTATTCGGGACAAGTGGTCTGGCCCAGCATTCAACTTTCTCGACTTGATGATGATTTCAAGGTCATACTCCTGAAATATCAGTAGCCATCGGCATATTCCCCCCCCCCCCAACACCGGCTTATTGACCAGGTACTTTAAAGCTGAATGGTCTATGAAAATTTTGAAGTGTTCTCCTAACAAGTCATTCTAATATTTCTGCAACGCGTATACCATGGCCAATCCCTGCCGCTCTGTGGTGGAGTAGTTGTGTTCCGCACCAGAGAGCTTCCTACTTGCAAAGGCAACTGGATGGTCAATATCTCCTTCTCCCATTTGCGTAAGGTTAGCCCCAAGAGCAATGCCTGACACATCAACATGTACATGAAATACCTTCTCCCAATACGAAAAGATGAGAATAGGTGCCGAGACCATATTTTTTTTAAGTAACTCTAAGCTCTTTTGACATTCGTCATTCCAAAAGAATGAAACATCCTTCTTGAGAAATTTTTCCATAGGGGCAGTAATCAGCACATAGCCTTGAATGAATTTCCTGTTGTAGCCCGTGTGTCAAAGGATCGAGCGTAGCTATTTCTTCATGGTTGGTACTAGTAAGTTTATGATAACTGTGATTTTGGCAGGATATACCATTAGTCCTTGCCGACAAACTATGTGGCCGAGAAAGATTTGGAAGGGTACGCAGAAGATATAGTTCTTGATATTTAGGGAAATCTGGTGTTTTCAGTAGGCATCCAACATCATGCACATGTTTGATATGTGTTCTTTTACCATGCCGAAGACAGTCTAATCATCAAAATACTCCTCAAGGAACTTGTGAATGAATTCTTTGAACACTGTGACAACGACCCACGAGAAGATAGCAAGGGTGTTTTTCAGTCCAAACAACATGAAAATATACTGAAAAGATCCCCACTCAGTGGCGAAAGTGGTTTTGCTACGGTCCTTAGGTGTGATTCTTATCTGATGGTATCATGAGAACCCGTCCGTGAAGGACTATGCTTCGTGTCCTCCCATGTTGTCTAAGATTTCGTCTGAGAATGGTGTTGGGAATGGATCATGAACGCAGGCATCGTTCAACTTGCGCAGGTCCACATAGATCTGAATCCCCCCCTTAGTTTTTTTCCTCCTGAACCACCATTGGGCTAGCCCAGTCTGACTTTTCAATAGGTTCGATGATACCTACAACAATCATTTTGTCGATTTCATCCCTGAACTTCTGCTTATACTTGGGGTTCAACCTATAAGGTCACTTATTTATGGGCCATGCATTAGGTTTGAGAGTGATATGCATGACCCCTAAGTCCCCCGTGATCCCCTTTAGGTCTGAAATTTTTTTTGGGAACAAGTCCTAGTATTTCGTAAGTAATTAAGCCACTTTTCCCACTGTATCCTCATGCTAGTTGTCCCAAATCTCAGCCAACTTAAGGTGATATTTTGTCCCAATGTTCACTTCGCGCAGCTTGAGAGGCTTAGTGACATCTACTTCATTCAGGGGAGGTCCTTCAACGACGTGCTCTCTTTCTGACTCTGGGATAGAGACATACCGTTGATCATCTTTGCTTTCCTCCCTTGCCAGGATACGACATTTGAAAATATCGTGCATCTGTGTTTTCCATGTGAGCGCCCAGAATACCATAGAGGAACTAAACTTTCCAAACACAAATGTATCTATGTCCTGCAGAGCTTTGTCAAGCACCTCAAAACCCCCTATCAATCCGACTGTTCCTATGAAGTCACTCTTCAGAGTTTCCCAATGGTGGGTTATTTGATGCAGCTCCGCATACAGGTACCATGCAGTAGGGATTGGACCCAACGTATGAGCGAATAAGTGAACCTACTCTTATGTAGTTCGGTCACCCCACTTCTCCATCCATGCAACTACATGTTCATGTGGATCCCCTAGGCCAACGAAAATCTTCACTCACACTTCTGTCGAAGTCTCGAATCACAGGAGCATCATGTGCCGACAATATTCCCACTCCTGTAATGCTCGCCTATGCGTATCCCACCATCGTGCAGGGGTTGCACGCATAGCTAGGTTAATGGCCGATAACCTTCATTCTCTAGGGACCTCAGTGTCAAATGCTTGCAAAAAGTCCCTAATGTTACCAAAACCATCAAAATAGGGTAGATCTCTTACCTCGGATGAAATGCAGTGGAAGTTCTTTATGATTCAAAGACACCGAAGTGTAGAGACATCATGTAACCAGTTTTTCCAATTCTTTATCTCCCCATCAGAGTCAGAAAAACATTCACTGTCCTTTTCCCTGCAGAGTACTCCCTCTTCCTTGGGGTTTATCCAATCTTCATCCTGCGCCATCAACTTATAGATGTTATTCACATCCTCTTCATCACGCACTGGTTCTGTGTAATGTTCGCCTTCCATAGGATCTAATGTTATTATTACCCTTGTACCGTTATTTTCAAATACCATGCTTCTCTTCTTTAGGTTAATGATGCCCCCCATATCGATGGCCCAATCCAAGCCTAGGAGCGCAGGGTAGGGGTCTGTATCTTCTACAATCTGAATTACTTCAAAATCAGCCTAGACCTTGACCCCTGCGATATCCACCATGATCTTCGATAGTCTCCCCAAGGGTATGATCTTCCGTTGATTGGCCATATGCAGCTAGATAGTGGACCATTCCAGCTTAGGTTCCCCTATTCGTTGCCAAGTCTGTTTAGGTAATACATTCGTATCAAACCCTAGGTCCAAAATAACCTGATCCATCTCGTAATCATCGATCTGCGCAGTCAAACACATCTCCCTACTAGTGAGTTTCTTATATCTATAGAGTTTTTGTAAATCCTTGGCTTCTAGAGGGAGGCTAGGTCATGCTGCGCAGCTATCTATTCATGCATGAAGATTTTCCACAACCTTTGGGTTGCGCAACAGCTTCATACATTCCTATAAAAAGGGTTTTACCTCCTAATCTGCCTTGAGGTGTTTAGGTAGCTGCGAAGTAGAAGCCTCTACCTTAGCAAAGTCTTTGCGAGATGCGAAAAATGTTTCTTTCTCCTTTTCTAGATCAAAACCTTCCTGTTTGATAATTTATTGTTGGATCAGAGGCTCGATTGCAGTTTTCTCCCCTGGCCCCTTAGTGGCCATCCCACTACATGTTACGACATTTACACTTGGATCTTTTTCCTGTAGTTCAAACTTAACCCTCTACACATTCTGCGTAGGTGTTGGTTGCTTCTCCGACATCTTTGCTATCAAGATTGGAGAATCTTCAATCGCATGGTTCAGTTGTTTGAATTACCGGCAGGACTGCCTTGTAGGGTTTGGACAGTCCTTGGCAAATTGTCTTACTTCTCCACAGTTATAATAGATTAGTTTCCCTCATCCCCGACTTGTGCTTCCACCTCTTTCGCCTCCCCTACCCCTAGCTAGGGAGCCCCCTACGCTCCAGAGGAATATTGGTGAGGACAGATCCAACTATACCCTATAGAGGTTCCCTCGATCGATCATCAAATCATACGTTTGGAAGTTTTGTTCATCATGTCCTACCAACCTGCAGAATTTGCACCATTGCTGCTTTACTTCTGGGACATATGCAGCAAGGCAGGGATAGTGGTTTATGTCGTTCAACCCTGCAATGCGGAAATCATCACACCATAGCACCGACCCACCTGATCCTACAACTTCCCCAGGGCACAAAATACTAGGTCCCTTGGCCTGCAGATAGTCTGCTAACAGAGGGCAGTTATCCTTGGTGTGAACATTTGTCCTATATTGTATGCACCATATTTCAGGGCTAGCCTCTGCTCCTTGCTCCTTTTGCAAATTTTGAATCTCCATGTGCATCGCCTCTAGTTGTCCTTAGATCTGTGGGACGCCCATTTTGGTATCATCTCTGGGTGCAACTTCTAACTTCATGGCCACCACCAGTGCTTTTTCCGCTGATTCAAAAGTTTGGTGACCCATAGGTACACGTAGGTGAGGTAGCAACATAGAAATGAACCATTACGTGTGTTGTCTGTCATTGTACTGAAATCCTCCTTCTCTGATCACCTTCTTCAGTCGCTGATCAGCCTCCCACATAGACTCAGAAGGCCCTTTCTTGAAATCCTTTAGATCGACCACTGTTTGAGAATAGGACTTAGGCTTCTTGAACTATTGTTTCAAGGTGTTCTTGATCCCTTCAATGGTTGAGTTTGCATGTTGTCCGATGTATCCCATGTACGAGTCCAAAGTTCTTCCTTCGAAGGCAAGGGACAACTGTGCCCTCCTGACCACATCACTAGCTATGTTCTATGCAGTCCATACTGATTCTGCAACAAACAAGAACTGATCCATGTATTCATCTCCCACACCCTTAAATGTAGGCAACTTCATGTGCGCAACCATGTCGTCTTCTGGTGGTGGCAGCAGTGGAGGTGAATTCTTACCCCTATGCTAGTTCGAAAGTGGTGTGGTTGGGGGACTCTGCATAGCTGCTTCTCTTACTGGACTGTAGACAGATCTATCTCCTTCATGGTTGGTCTGATAGTATTTGCCACTTCGTGTCGTACTCCTGTCCAAATCAGAGGTCATTCATTCGGTGTGGCTACACAAAATATTTTTTTTGCATAGTAATATCTTAATTAGAAATGGTAAGGTCTTCGAAAAATTACCCTGGAATCCTTTGAATAATCTTCGCTTTTCTTCAGAGTAGGAGACAAACTGATCGATGGAAAATTCTGTCACGAACCGTCCTAGCACGCTATCCACCCAGTGGTACACTGTGTGAGTGATGGTGTTATCAGTCTTTTCTAACTGCTGGATATATTCTGGGGTCCACTGTGTGATCCGCTGATCTTTCCAACACTTCTGGACTTCGACCAAACTTGCGAGCCACTCCTCGAGCTCAAGCGCAATGGTTACAAAGAAGATCTCGTAGATCTCGTTGAAAATATACTTATTTTTCCACTCTTCGGTGGTCAACTTCGTACTGCGGTTTTCTTTTACTATGAATTCCTAAACTTGCTATTCGAACCATTCATCGATTTCTTTTCTTTTAGGTTTCTAGTATGGCCTTGGCATTACCCGATCCCTCTATCAAAATGCTCCCGGTCTCAACAATGAAACCATTTTTTGGCTCGAGGGGTCCTGACCCAGGTTCGGAGGTTAAGGTTTGCCAAAAAACCCCTATACTACTGGTCCTTTCAGTAGTGACCTGCTTGAGCAGGAAAAATTATCACTCGAAGCAGTATGGGAGGGTGCTGGAACCAAGTTTCTGCACCCTAGGAGAGGGTAGGTAAGTCAGGCAAAGTTGTGTTCGACTTCACAAATATCAGATCGTATATCACATAACCCAGATCTATCAGTCCCTGCACAATACTACTTATAATCACAGTAAACAATAGTTACAGGATGATAAAGAATTTATCACAGCTATTCTTGCATAAAGTATAACATACATATTCAGATCAAATTTCAATGCAGCATAAGAAAATAACACCGTTACTTTCGGAGCTCAACATAGAATCATGCATAACATAAAAAATATCATAGAGTTGCATTAACAGATTCAGATATTCAACAAACTTCCGCTTTCATTAATCCTTCAGATCCTCTTACAATACCCAAAACCCAACCTACACACACAACATTAGGGTCCACACATAGCAGGACTGAGGATATCCGTGCACACAATCTACTAATTCACAATTCGCACCAGTCTTAATTCATTTTCTGCCTTACAACTCAAAAAAGGTTAAACTACTTATACTACCTTAGCCTATGCCTCCAGTGGTCTGCAAACCATGGTTTGCTGACTCTTGGTATACCCTTGACCCACTTAAAATGCATTAGGGGCTTTGACCCACCCCAAAACCCCTGTGTTAGACTAAATATAATAAAAAATATACAAAATGGACCAGATTCGCAGCTTTGTAGGAGACCCTGTTCCAACACCCATGTTCCATATGCAAGTTCAGTCGGTAGCTCGATGTATGCATTGGTCTATAATAGAGAAGACATTGCACATGAAGTGGGAGTATTGAGCATGTTTATGTCGAAACCAAGGAAGGAGCATTCGATAACAATGAAGCAAGTTTTCAAGTATTTGTGTGGCACTAGTGATTATGTATTATACTACCAAGGAATGCCAGGATTGGATATATTTTTGGACATCTATGGCTTTTTTGTTGCATATTGGGCTGAAGATATATATCAGAGAAGATCTACAAGTGGGTATGTGTTTAACCTATTCGGCGGAGTAGTCAATTGGATGAGAAAAAGATAGTCTGTAGTATCTCTTTCAACTACAGAGGTTGAATATATGGCAACCATGCATGCAATAAAGGAAGAAGATTGGTTGCAGATATTGTCTTCAAGTATGGAGTTGGTACAACAAGCTATAAGGATAGAATGTGACAACCAAAGTGAAATTTTCTTGGCAAACAACCCTGCTTATCATTAAAGGACAAAGCACATTGATGTTCAATATCACTTTGTGAGGGATATGGTTGAGTATAAAAAGGTGTTTTTTCCAAGGAAAAAATCGAACTCTTTATATTCATAAAAAGTTAACTGTGTACATAAATTTAAGAATTTCTTGGAAACATTCTGTGCTCTCCCAAATTACGGCCAAAAGGATCAATCCATCTTCAAAAACCCCATCCATAAATAGGATGATTTTGATCAAGATCTTCCCTTATTATAGGGAAAAACAACCAATTGATCGTCGACACTGTAACAAAATGCACAAAATGTGTGTTCTTGGACCTCCTATTAAGAGGAAAGCAACCCAAAAAGGAAAAACAATGTTGTGTTTATCGTCGGCCCTATATCAAAATGCACGAGCAGCATATTCCCGAGCCTCCTCTTAAGATGAAAGTAGCCCAAACAGGAAAAACGACGTTGTGTGTAGAGTTTAAAAATTAAAAAGTATAGTATTTTGTCCTCATCTGATATTTTTGTAATACATAGTATGTAAAAAAGAAAAGAGAAGTGATCCAAAGATGCTGAAAATATACAAAAAAAGACATAAATAGATGTATTAAGAAAAAAGAGTATGATCGGAAGCCATAGAGCCTTCCAACCCTATTTCTCATGTCCTCCAGCTGTCCGAAGCTTGTTGTAAACCCTCCTTAGAAAGGAGTTATGCAACGGCATTCCTTTCCTTGTAAATATGAAATAAATCAATGTAAGTAAAATGAGAATTAAATAACTAGCATTCTTCAAGAATAGATCTTAAAACATAATTTGAGCAAACAAAGTCCTTATTGAACCATTTTATGATATTGATCGAGTCCCCAAAAATCCGAATTGAGGTAAATTCGAGGTGGGAGATCCAAAATAGGAGGTGTAAAGCTTTTATCTCATCATAGTTGTTTGAACACTTTCCAAGTCCAATAGAGGCTTCTAGTCTCTGAGTCTGATTTATATGAATAACGATTCTAGCACCACACATATTCACCGAGTTAAATGCTCCAACAAAGTATGCCCAAGGGATGCCACCCTTGATCGTCTTGGGGATAATAACCCTTTTCTTTGAAGTAGTTTCTTGATCGGAAAAAAGGGCATAGATAGCTACCCCATTCTGAGCAACAATGTGAAAGGGGACGTCTTCTTTCCTAAATACAACATGATTTCTGTCAAGCCAGATTCCCCAGGAAATTAACAAGGGAATCGATTTTTGTTTCTCATTCGAGCATCCATTCCACCACATCTGCCAGGCTTCCTTGATCGAGTGGCCTGCCCATTTTTTAGTGCAACCAACCAGTGTTTGGAACAGGTAAGATGCCTTTAGATAGTAGGAGTCGTTCATAAACAAATGGGCCACCAATTCAGAATCTTTTTTACACAAGGGACACCTTCCCAGACCGTCCTTCCTTTTCTTCAAATTATCCCAGGAGGGGATCTTGTTTTCCAACAAACACAAAAAGAAGAGAGGAACTTGTGGAGGAATTTTCAACTTCTAGAGGGGTTTATGCCACCATTCGGGCTTTGCCTGGCCTTTCTTCCCCATTAGGTGGGAATAACCTACATTAGGAGAGTATAATCTAGACAGGGATAAGGCCCATTTGTGAGTGTCAAGCTCATCCCAAATATGAAAATTAGTTCTGAGGAGTTTGGTTGTGTATAGGTTCCATAATTAAGTGCAGATTGGGTCTAACCAAAGGTCAACCCTAGGTTTCCATCCTTGTGCCCAGATGGAAGAGCTTTCAGGATTTTCAACTTGGTTGAGGAACATGAGCCCCTTGTCAGCAAGGTGGGCTCTGCAGGCCTCCAGAAGAGAGTAGGCATTGTTGCAGCCGACCCATAGGTCCAGTCCCAATCTGATCTGATGCTCGTTTCCTACCTTCCAAACTAGTACTTCTTCGATCAGATTTGTTATGCATAATGAAGAATTACAGATAAAACATTATTCCATAAATGTGGTGCTATGCATTTATAAAAATAGGTTAAAGAATTTGGAGATACTTTCCCCAATAATAAGTAGACGTACGGAATAGATCAAGAAACCAACTTAGGGTCCAAACGCCTCCTATTCTCCTTTTGTCGCTCCTGTTGTGGCTTAAATCAAAGATAGATTTCCAAAATATTTCTTGCAATAATGAACACTAAACAGTGAAGAGATTGCAATATACAGATTCCTATTCAAGTTATTCAGTTAAATTGATGAAACATGAACCATATACATCAGGTAAGAACTAATAATATGGAAGATAGAAGATTATACAGATACATATGTGGGAAAGTAAGCATCAATATTTATTAATGGATAGAAGGGGAGGTTACAACCAGTGATTGATTTGATATCACCATTGTTGAGTCATAAAAAGGTATCTTTTGAACACCTAATTAGGCTACATTAATTGTCAATCCGGGAGCGACTTTTTATTTCAAGAGTGTACTCTGTCTGAGGTTGCAATTAACTAAGAGTAATGCTGTGAAGATGTAGTACAAAATTATAAATATAAGAATAAAAAAATGCTTGTAAAGGAATCTAATTGCAGTAACATAAATGGAAATGCTCTGGAACCTTAATTAAATCAATCTGCAAAACATCGATCAGGGATACAGTAGCAATAACTCCTTCCCTTAGAAATCGATGCAAGATAACCAATCTAGGGACTTGGAAGCAATAACTAGTGTCCTCTACAGTTGGTTATCTTAAAACAATCGAAATGAAATCAAGCTCAAACTACTTGCTGATAAAGATAACTAAAAGGGACTGCAAAGGCTAAAAAGTAACAACAACTTGTAACTCCTATGCATACACAACAACTGTAACCAAACTATCCGCTAATTTAAATCTATGAATCAGAAATGAGCAATAACTAGAAATGGAACAGCAATTACAAACTTAACTAATCTCAATACTTCAATCCTGTCACTGGCCAATACTATAGATCAATCAATCACAAAGAATCGTAGACTAATAGAACAACAACTAGAATCGAATACAGAACAACAAAGCTTTCACAACGATAGCAAAATAAATGAACATCAAATGTACTTCTTGCAAAGAATCAAATAGTAATATAATTCGTTAATGAATTTGTATTCAATCTAACAGCAGTCAATCAACTCTGTAATCGAAATAAACTGTAAACACAACTTCACACAACAGTAAGCAAAGATTAAGAATACAAACAGCAAGGTAATTCCACCAGAGTTGGGCCCTTAGCGCCAGTGAAATATTGCTGGGCTACTTCAGAACTCAAGAGATGAAACGAAACGCATGTTTGATATTAATCAAACATAAAGTATTATAGAGGCTGTTCTCTCAAAGCTGAGAGTCAATAAACATAATATTACAGAGGAAATGGCTGAATATAAGAAATTTTTCGACCCCATGATCACTAAAGGACATTGCTTTATATATTAGACCCTGATGGACAAGACAAGGAATAAGATGAGTTCAAACAACGATCCCTCAGGATCGAAGGATCCTGAGGGATTTGCTCCTCTTCATTTTGTTATCATCTTGTTTACTTTGACCGAGGCTGAGTCGTCCCCTGCCTCTTTTTAGCAATTCGTTCAAATCTCCTTGTCTTTGGCTGGATGTGGTTCAACGCTGATGGAGCAGCAGTTACATTGATCTCAGCCTCGCCTTTGGTACAACTATTCGCTTCGTCTAATTCCTATTTTATCAACAAAAATGAACCTTTAGTCATCTTTTTACAATGAACATAAACCTTTCCAATTCCATCATAATTATTATAATAAATTACCTTTCCAAGTTAAAAAGGAGTATGTATATAGTAAAAGAATGAGAAAATACACAGTAATTTCATACCTTTTTCACTGCCCAACAACCATCTCTAGCATCATCCTAGCCTCATCACAATGAACATCTCTCCAGTAACATATCGCTCAAATCAAATCCTGAATTGAGAATCCAACATCATTTCTCTACAAAATTTATTCCTTGTCAAGCACTAGGATTTGTGCTCAATTTATAGATGAGCTGAAGGTATTTTTTACAATAAATTTATTTCTAATAATATGAAATACATGTTCCCAATCTTAGAGATGTCAAATGGACACATGGATTTGATTTGACACATATGCACTCTTCCAGAAGGCACTGGCCATGTGGAGATTCCAGAATAATGAGAATTTCGCTCACAATTGACCAATGCACCCTTGAGTGTCGGGAAGAGATTTGCGAAGCACCCTTGAATGGAGGTAACTACATATGCAATGCCCTTAGCCCCTTGAGAGACTACATTGGTGAGCTCATAGGTGATATAACATAAACTTCAAATCTTGGAAACCTTGCAATGGAAGTCATGGATGATTTGTCTTTGTTCATTGTCTTAGGGAATGCAGCAACTGAAATGTTAGGGGATGTTAAATCTTATTCATTGGTTCTAGGGATGATGTCTAGTTTAACCAGGTCATTCGAAATGATGCCCAAAATGACCTATGACAGATTTCCTCCTAAAGCATGAAGTCAGAATAATAATAAAAATAATTTTTGAATGAGATGCTACACTGTGATGGGATAGAGTTGAAGCAGAGTGGGGACCTACATCAATCTTACAATACATTACATCATGATATATCCTCTTGATCACAAATTTCTAAGGGAAGGAATTCCCATGCTTAACACATAAACTATCTAATAACATGTACATAGTGCATAAATTTGTCTACATTGGAATGTTGCCCAATACATACATGCCTACATATATAGGCCCATGTTCGGATGACGATCTGTATGCAATGTTACCATACAAATGATGTGTACAAAAATCCTGAAATTGCAGCCCAGATGGACAAAACTAGATTTGGGGTATTCTTATCTTGTTCACTCGATCATTCGGGTAGAAGTCTAGCCATGTGAATATATGATTTGTAGTCGAACATGGTAAGACATTTTTTGATTACCAGTTAATGATGTGAGTTGGTAACAAACGCGAGAGAACCATCATTAATTTCAATGGTCATCAAGGTACTGTAGTACATTTCATAAGGTGTGAATAGATGATTTGATGTCAAACGGAAAACAAAATATTTCGGTCAAAAATCCAGAAGCGAGGATCTTGTCGATGCTGTAACAAGCCTCATAGTACTGGAATATGATGTTTCTAAGTGAACTTCCTAGATGATGATTTGACATCAACAGGAAGCCACTTTATTGTGAAACAGGGGTTACTGATTTCAGAGACAAAGGATGACTTGATATAACAATGTTCAGGGATGACTGTCATGAGAATGAAGGTTTATGAGTATTGCAGAAGGATGAGTATTCATTGGATGACTTCTACTAAACATATCGGCGACACTGAGATGAGTAGTTAGCATTGACCCAAAACTGAAGTGAAGGTATGATGAAACATAGGTATGAATGAACCGTTAAAAAGATTACCCAACCCAAATAGTCACGGTGATGGAGTGAAGTGTCATGTTCAAGAGTGACCTACTACCATAAAAAGCCTCATTCACTTTCCCAAATTTTCCCTGGTCATTTGTCGACCAATACCTCTTTATTTTTTAACAAGCTTGAGGAGGATAACATATTATTGATCTATAATTCAACCCTTCGGGTGAACAATGTATCGTTATTTAATAATTTAACGAGTCTAGTGATGAATGAAACTCGATTCTTGCCATAATCGACAAGCCCTTCACTATTTTATATTTTAACGAGCCTAACAACATTGACAGCCTGGTCCTTTTTCATATTTAGAGAGTTTGAAAAAGAGGACGAAAGAAAACTCTAGAAGTACTTTTTTGAAAAGTTGTCACTTAGATCCGAAAAAGTGTAAAATAATATCTGAGATAACCTCTTTATTCATGGTTGACTAAGGTATTCCTTTTTCATAAATAATCTATCTCAGTCCAGAAAAGGGTTAAACTTATACTGAGTAGATATCGATTCATTTACTTTTACGAGCTCGAAAAGACAAGTGCTTAGCAATATTTTCACATCATCGGAGTCTGAAAAGAGCTAAAAGAAGACTTTAGAGGTTCCTTTTTCACTATTATAGAAGCACAAAAAAACACAAAAATGAGCTTCAAGTCCTTTTTCATTTTTAACAAAGCTCGAAAAATAAGGATAAAACTATGCTTTGTGGTTAAATCATTCTTTAAGTACATCTACACAACTAATCTGTTCATCAACTGTAAAACCTGTTCAGAACAACATCAAATGGATTAAAAATACATGTTTCATGATAAAAATATAATAAAACGATAGTCACAACAATAAATATTCATTTCAAACAATAAAATGACTAATAAAAAGAGTTTTACTATTCATTTTTACCATTTTCATTTTGAAGCTTTGAACCTTCTTTTTTCCCCCGAACTTCAGCTGCTGATTGTGATCGATTCTGTGGACGGTTTTCATCTCCATTTGATCTAGGTTAGTGCCATGAACCCTCTCTTTGTTTCAGTAGTCAATTCATTTCCTTTCATTCAAAATTTTTAGGGTTTTGAGCCCCTTAGGGTAAATTTTTCTTCCAAATAGGGTAACGCACCCTTGAGCATCGAAAAGTACCTTGTGGAGCACCTAAATTAAATTCTAGCTGCATATGAAATGCACTGTCCCTTGTTCAAGCCTACGTTGGGCACAATCTCCATTTTTTTTCTTGCACTATGCTCAAAATTTGTCTAATTTTTTGCATTGGAAGGATTCTAATGAGTATTATGGTTATGTTTTAGGATTTCATCAGACTATAATGATGATTTCATGGAGAGAAAGAGAGCATGAAGAAAAAAATATGGTTTCCCTAACTGATCTAGGTACAGTAAGAGCCCTAAGAGATTGTGGGTTGTTAAAATACTTCTGCTTGTCAGGGATGAGGCAAAAAATAAAACTCTTAGAGTTCCTAGTTCGAGCATTGGATCCGGCTATCGAGGCATCTCACATTAGGAACAAAGTAGTTCCCATTATAGTGGAGGATGTATATTTTCTCACAGGTTTTTCGAGGAGAGGCTTGCCCATTTCCCTCTCAGGGTTTGCTCTTGGAGGAGAGACAGTGAAAGAATCTGTTTTGCAATATTTCTATCTAAAGGCAGAGCCAAGCAAACATGGGAACATAAAAATCCATGATGTTGTAGATTTTCCTTTGAGAACCATTATTTTCAAGATCGCAAAACTTGCCGGCATCATTACACTACATGTAGTGAATAGATCATATATGCAGTATGCACTAGAGTGAATGGAGCCAACAATATTCAATGGGTCTAAAGGTGTAATTTCCAAAATAAAGGAACAACTGAACAAAGAAGAGGGAGGATGGAAGAAGAACTTCAGTTATGGTTCAATCCTCATTTCATTTGCCTTAGAGTGGATTCCACTGATGCAACCTCAGCATGTGACATTGTGTGTGTCTAACCCTAGAGATCTGAGGATGTAGAAATTGGTAGAACTTATGGGTAGGCATGCAGGGCAATCGACCATTGTGTTCTTGACTGTGTTCTTTGCCTTATTCAAGCGACATGTTGTCAACATTGATGAGTATGCATACACATGCATCGATTTCTGAGGAGATCAAGACTTAGCCTTACCAAAAGGCACTTAGTGGGGTGAAATAGGTAAGAATTTTTTGACCATGTTTTTTATTTTCCTAAGGTTTATACAATGTTTTTTTTATTTTTTTATGTTTTCCCAGACTAAACTAATTTTTTTATGTAATGCAGATGTTGGTCGAGTTCAACCAGTGGAGGAACTAGAGCATGGAGCAAATGAGCCAGCAAAGAGGGTTGTTGGGAGAGTAGTCCTTTAGGATTTAGACATGGCTGAGACTCTGACTGAGCTTAGGCAGCACATAGAGGGTTTGACCTTCGGGATTCTGTATTTCCAGATCGAAGACTTAGCGCCACACTATAGGTGTTCCTAACTGATGAATGTAGTTATTGCATAGGATAGCTAGATCTATAGCATGTTACCATGAGCATCACTAGCTTTACTTTTGAAATGTTGCATACATTTTGAGATTAGATGACTAATGTGTCTTCGGCACAAATTTTTGTAAAAACCTATGACTATCTATTTATTTGATTTTACTGCTTTCCTATGTTTATTGCGTAATCCTATTCAATTATGTGAATGTGTCTTTACATGTGTTGCAAATTTCTATCTAAAACATGATTAGATAAAGAATATGTTAATGTGTTCAAGTTTCTTTAAATGTGTTGATATTGAATAAAATCAAAGTGTCTTTCCAAAAGTCGAACTCTTAGGAAAAACCGAATCAGTGTTGGATTTCTAAGAATATAAATACTAGTAAGTTGTAATACCACAAGTTGTGAGTCTAACCTTATAATGATGCGATTAATATCAAATGAAATGGCATCAGAGAGGATTTCGATCAACGTGCTATGCTCAACAATATTTTTTGTCGATCTACCAATACAAATACCTCTATAAATCACTAGCTCGCCGTTCGGAGTGAAAATGGCCGACGCTGCAGAGGATAGATTCTACGTACTATGACTAGCACCATCAGCATATCCAATAAATGGTTCCAAAGATTTAGACATCTGTGATAAAATTTAAAGTGGATTAATAATGTCAAGAAAACTCTAAAAACAAACTAAGACAGTGAATGCAAATCAACATCATATATATACAATATAATACAACAAATTACTACGGTAATGATTAAGAATAGTAACGTTTTAGGTACAACCCATTTCAGGGTTGCACCAACAGAATTCCATCGTAATCCACCAAATCATAGGCACCCTTAGCAAGAAATATTTTGACAATATAGGGGCCATGCCATAATGGATCAAATTTCCCTGTACCTATTACATCAGCTTCTTGGTCATAAAGAAGGACCAAGTCGCCCTCTGAGAAAATGCGAGGCTGGAAATTTTTATCATATTGCGCCTTTATACGTCTCTTATGTGCTTCATTGGCCAATTGGGCTTCACGACGCATTTCATCAAGATGGATGAGGTTAAGAAGATGCACTTATTCTTCTGAGCTTCCAGACCATATACCAATTGAAAAGGAGTAAATCCAGTTACGTTTGTCACCGAGGTTAGATACGCCCACAAGGCCGAGTACAAGATCGAATGCCAATTTCTTTTACGAACTCCTATCATTCGTTGAATAATACATTTGAGAATTTTGTTGATAGTTTTGACTTGTCCATTTGATTGTGGATAATAAGGAGTAGAATTATCATGTGACAATCCTAACTTGGTAGTCAATTCAGTCATCATGTGGTTGAAAAAATGCTTCCGATGATCTGTAACTATAGCCCGTGGGACCCAAAACCATGAAATAACATGATTAAAGAAAAAAAATGAAAATGCTTGTCCTGTGTTGTTGAATGTAGGCACCACTTCGGCCCATTTGGTAAATTAGTCTACTACGACAATAATATAACCATGCCCCCCAGACGAACGAAGATTACAGGTTATGAAGTCAATACCCCATTTTGAAAATGGTCCCACAGAAACAACAGGATGCATTGGCACTCACGTTTTGTGGATTTTATGATAAAAAATCTGGCATGCATGACAACTTCTAACTGCGAGGATGTAGTCGTGAAATAAGGTAGGCCAAAAGTAACCGGCGTGGAGTTTCTTCTGCGTGGTAATGTATCCTGATAAATGTCCACCATAAGCCATAGCATGAAAACCATTTAAAACCTTTTCAGCATCCTCATGAGAGAGGCACCTTCTTAAAATAGTATCAACACCATGACGATAAAGTGTATCGTCGACGATCAGATAATATTTTGCTTGGTATAAAATACGTCGTTGTTCAGAGTGAGAGGTATCAAGCCAAAAATTTTGGGTTTGGAGATAAATGATAAAATTTCCATACCAAGGATCATATGATCCTATCAAAACAAAGACTCATCAGGAATTGATGGTTCCCACGTAGTAGTAGTACTATTAGAGAGAAGGTCACAGAGAAGCTTTGCCAAAACTAAATATTTATTTGACTTGGATTTGATGAATTCCAAATCAAATTCCTATAAAATGACAATCCATTTTGAATAATTTTCCCCCAACAATTGACGTGATAAGATATAAGTCATGGGGTTGCAATCCAAAATGACAATGGTCTTTTGGAATAGGATATAGTGGTGAAATATTTGGACAGCTTGAAGGGTCGCCACAACAAAATTTTTGACATACGAATACTTGACTTCCGTATCGTTGAGATTATGACTCAAATAATAGATTGGATGTTCTATCCCATTTTCTACTTAGACCAATACCATATAAATTTTCGTATTAGCCACGACGATATATAAGAAATAATCGTTTTGATAATTTGGGGGATACATTAATGACACCTAGACAAGAGTATCCTTGACAGCATCAAAAGAAGCTTGTGCAACTTGGTCCCAATGGAAGGGAACCTCCTTTTTCAAGAGTCGAGTAAATCCTTTAACCATTTCAGCATAGTTGGGTATGAACCCCTTAGGAAGTTAGCCTTTTCTTGAAGTTTCTGTATCTGAAGTAAATTTGATGGCGCAGGAAAATCAATAATGGCCTGGACCTTCAATGGGTATATTCAAATTCCTTCTTTTGAGACTACGAGTCCAAGCAAACGACTAGACCCAACACAAAACACACATTTATATGGATTGAGGCATATTTTGTAGTGTCGACATCGTAAAAATATGGCTCTCAAATGCATCGGGTGATCATTCCTATTTCGTGAATGTGTAGGTAAATCATCTAGATAGGGTTGAACATTATGTTTGATGTCATTGAAAGCATAATCCATTTCTCTCTGAAAAGTAGCCCTGGCGTTCTTTAAACCAAAAGGTAGTTTCCTATAAGCGAATTTTCCCCAGGGACATATGAATGTTGTCTTATGTTTATCCTCTGGGCAGATATTGATTTGATTGTAGTCGGAAAATCCATCCATGAATGAAAATATTTCACATCCAGCACAATCATCAATAATCTGGTCGATAAAGGGATTAGGATAGTTCTCTTTTGGACAAGAAAGATTAAAATCTCGATAATCAATGCAGACTTTGGTGGTTCCTTATTTTTTCATGATAGGAACCGTGTTGGAAACCCACTCAGTTAGCGGAACAGGGTATATGAAACCAGCACGCAAAAGTTTTTCAACTTCTTCTTTAATGGTAGTAGTGTTCTTCAGATGAACAGGATCAAGGCATTGATGCACCGTCTGACATCAGGGTACATATTAATAGTGTGTTCAACAGTACTACTGTCAATACTTGGCATCTCCTCATAAGACCAGGCAAAGATATCCCAAAATTAACGAAATAGAGAGTGATATGTTTCAATTTCTAATGGAGAACAAGACATCCAAACATGAATATTTTCTACCATGCTAGGTTTGGTCGAAATATCAATAGAAATAGTTTCTTCAATATTTGAAAAATTTCACTCGGAATCAATTTCATTAATAGGTAAAGAATTCGAAAATAAGTTTTTGATCGATCATTGATATAGTTCACTAAGATAATTTTCTTCATAACCAGGAAGATGGGAATAATGATGATAATCTTCCCATGGTTCTCCTTCTAACATCATGGTTTCAAAAATATCCTCATCTATCAATAAAGTTGAGGAAAAAGGATCAGATGGAGTACCAAAATCTGAAGAATGATCAACCCAAAAAACGAGCGACATTGATTTCAGATTTTCCGCCCAAGGCAGATAGATTAATTGCTATGCTAGCTCAATAGGGCTAGGTGGTAGAAACTCATCCAACTTAACAATTTCAAAACTACCCATAATATTTCTTAAGCCAGATGGAGTGGAAGAGATCATGTAGTAGGTCTCTATACTTACAATTTCTACCAACGTCGTAGGTGGCAGTAATGCAAAGGTTCCCATGAGAGTGGAATCCTTTAAGAGTCCTACACTAGTGTTGTAAAGTGCTAGTTTGGGTGCATGAACGAACGGAAAACTTCCAGTTACCTACGAAGTAGAGGCAAATAATGATAGCTAATTAATGACTATGATGGCACCTCTATATGGAAATGTGATCATTCTAAAATATATAGAAACAATTACGGTCATAGCATATACCCATGGCCTTCCAAGTAGAATATTGTAGGCAAGGTGTCCGTCAACAACCTCGACATAAAAATTCATTGTTTTTCCACCTGGTTCAACATCCAGGTTATAAATAATACCACAAGGCTTATGTGTACGTCCATTAAAAGCCTTCAACGTTGTTGATGATTGAGAGAGGCATGGTGAGCCAAGTGACTTCCAACAGTTTGGAGACATAATGCATGTAGATGCTTCCTCATCAATAATAGTACGATGAACAAGGTGATTGAGAAAATTTACTTTTATAGAGGATGCCAATTCTATTGGAAATTGTGGCACATAGCCTGTATGATTAAAGACAATGAGATTAGAATCACATGGATCAATTCCACCTATAGCCGACAGTAAAGCCTGTTTCTGGGAGGGACAATTTGTAATACATAAAGAGTTGACATAGTTGAAGGGGATTGAGCCAAATCTTGTACTATATTATAATTTTGAGCAGCTATTGCTCGAGGATTATGTGTTGATTTATGAACAACTCCCTTCAATGGCTTGATTTTAAATTCAGAAATGGCAGTAGGAGGTATCGATTCCGTAGAGGGATTCATAGTCAAGGTAGTAGGTTGATAAATGCCTGACTACCATAATATTTATTATGCATTGACACAAAAATATATGTTGAACGTTTTGTGACAGATAACATAAGCACTTGGGAACTAGAAGCTTGATCTTTAGCAACCAAATTTATGTCTATATTCAGAAACATATCTGTCAACACAGCTGATGCATGTGAAGTTTTAACCATTTTTGAAACTTCAGCGTGGTTAGGACAATACCAAAAAAAGTGCTCCTCATTACAGATTATGCATGGATAACGAGGTAGCCTAGTTCTAGACTATTGATCAGATGATATTTCCTACAGATTAGAATTTTTACTTTTCTTTGATTTCCCTTTTTTCTTACTTCTAGGTTTCTTTTCACTTTTTCCTTTGTCAAATGACATGGCATTAATTTCAGAAGAAGGTGCAGGATTAGATGTAGTAGTATGAGGTGTTATTGTAGTACCAATCATACTGTCTCTAGCATGAGAGTCCTTTAATTGAGGAGGAACAATAAAATTAGATCACGGTGCGTTTGGAATTTTTTCATAGAGTGTGCCAGACTGATTATATTTATCAAGTCTAAATATTGTGCATGAGAAATGACCTGCTCTTTAGTGAAGACGCCACCATTAGCCAAATCCTTAGTTATAGATGGTAATAGGGACTTAATGAACTACTTAGCAAGGAGCTGATTAGGAACAAATGTCTTAACCATTCTACGACGATGACACCACTCATGAATATGATCAGAAATGTGAGTAGCATTGGTCTGTTTAAAATTAGTCAAGTGTTTCACTCCAGTTTCATATCATATGGGTAACTGGAAGTGAGTGAAAAATATAGTAGCTAGGGTAGTGAGATTATCAAAATAAGCTCTAGGTAACTCAATGTAGAATTTTGCAGCCATACTTGTGAGCGTATGCTGGAAAAGATGTAGTCGAACAATGATTTTTCAGGGAGTTTGATGAACACCACAAATGATAAGTCATAACATGAGTTGACAGGTATTTCCCAAGGTTTCCATTGAACTTAGGAATATCCGAGGCTAATTTTTGAGGTATCATTGGTCACCAAGGAGAATAGTTGATTGGATCATTGGTTAGCCGATTTAAATATGGTAACTCTAAAGTTGCAACAAAGGGCAACTTTCGATTAAGGTCAGGCTGAGCATAGCTAAGGTATGATGGAATTTCTTGGGAAACAAGCCTTTGAGCACCAACATAAGGAATCTGATGTTGGTAACCCAAATAGAGGTTGTTTTGATAAGCAAATGCTTAAGGATTCTGTTGACCAAAACCTAGATATGACACTTGTTGAAATGAAGATTGAGGCATCTACACCTGAGGCTACCAAGGGGTCTGTCCACCAATGTTATAACCCAAATTAGGATAATTTGGATTTGTTTGAGGATAAGTATAACCTGGTTGTGGCTGTGACATCACATAATATGGTAAGCTAGCTTGTGAATAAATTATTCCAGGTACAAGTTGTTGTTGTAAATTAACCGGAGGATTTGGTGTCTATGGGCCCAATTTGTGAGGGTATTGAGTTTAAGGATCTACCTGAAATGGTTGTTGTACAATAGTTTGATTCTGTATCATGGGTAAAGATGAATTAACAAGTGGAATTGATGTGGGTGTAATAGGTTGAACCAGTTGATACGAGTGTACAACCGTTTATGGTTGGATAGGCAGAGTGGAATGCCATTGAAAAAAATTTATTTTGACATTAGGTTGACCGAAAACTGATGGAGTACTATCCAAGTGGGTGACCGAAGGTTTCCCCCCAGCATGAGGAGGATAATAAGACCAAAAATATTTTTCTCCAAATGCAGGGAGTCCAGTTGATATGCTACTAGATGGAATAGGCCCAGAAGGACCAACTTGATATTTCCCTGATGATGTGTATATAGAATCAATCCGTTCCGTACTGAGTATAGGTTTACCAGTTAGAATACCAGACGATGAAATTGGTGAATTCCATGGGTTTGAAGATGCACCAAAGAAAGTTCCAGATAAATATTTATAACTTGATGGAAGCTAAGAGAATCCATGTAAATATGACTCTGGTGAAGTTGTAAACATCGATGGGGTAGCGAGGGCAGGAGATGATGTAATTGGAATAGATGTTCCAACCAAAGATGTTGTTTGAGGCATGGTTACTTGACCAAATGTGTATCCTTTTTAAATGAGGAGAATTTTAATAGGCACAGGATCAACAAAAGAAGAGGGTGGTGATTGAGGAAAAGATTCATATAAGAAAATATCCTCCCTAAAATGGGTTGGAGTTATAGGTGTTTCATCTTGTGGGATTTCTTCAATATAAATCAAACAAGGTGGAAGTATTTCGCCATCAGGCCCAAAGTATATTTTAGGAGGTTGACTGTGTGATATGGGAGACTCAATGGCTATAGAAAATTGTGGGATGACTAATGGAGGAACAAATTCTGGTCGTTCAACTTTGAGATTCAGATTTTCTGGCAAAGAAGAGACTGGATCTGGATCAACTTCTGGTTGAACAACGTTAGGTTCAAGAGGTATGGTCTCAGTGATTGGTTGGATCATGACCATGGGTAGATATGAGGAATCTGTCTCGACAATAGTAGAAAAACCGGCATTTTTAGAAACAACTTGTGCCAAATCTAGTATATGGGAAGATGATGCTTCACCAGAGGTACTAATAGTACTAGTTTCGGTAGAGTGATGTTGCCTTGGCCGACCAGGAGTAACTTTTGGTGGTAAAGGTGGTTTCAATGCTAATCTATGTGAATCATGAGGAAAATGATTTTTTTCTTCCATGATGACTGATTTATTTTAACCAAAAAACAAATAAAAAAAATAAAAGGGTAATACTAGGAAAAAGGTTTACCAAGAAAATATGAATTGCAGAATACCTCCTTGCGAACCAAGAAGTACGGCAGGAAATCTCCTCGAATGCTGTGTTCGGTGTATCAAAATTTACAAGGCAGATGACTCGGTTCACTATGAATGGATAATAACCTAGATTTTTCCTACCAAATATACCCGAAGGTACATGGAGGCCCAAGTCCATATTAGCGTTGTCTGATGCAAAACTGCATAGTGAGAGCACCCTTTTATACCTTTCGTACTGTAACACCGCCCGATACACTCAAAAGTACGTGGATGAGCTATGATATACTTACATACATGGAGTGAGGTATCACACTTGGAATGTATCACAGGCAATTAATGACAGCTGCAATGTTTTATGACGTCGGAACATGTCTCTAGCCTAGACCTTCTAAATGTTATCATTATGGTTCTAATGCTTTGTTAGGTAAATTGATGTAAATTTTAAGTTGATATTTTTTATCAACTTTCCTTTCAAGGTTCACTGTGATGATGTGATGGAAATTCCTAAAGTGAAAACTAAAATGATAAGAAAACTTTCAATTTTATTTTCTTCAATGAAAATCATAGCTACTAGAGGGAAAGAGAAATCAATTTGAGAGCAAACAACAAATATCACAATCTAATATGCAGCTTTCCTAATTTGCTCCTATGAAAAACACACAATCCACTATATGCAAATGTAGGTTTTTTTCTTAGTCCCTTTAATGTGAATGTAGAAAAGGAAACTAAATGCATCAAATCAATAAAAACAAATGCCTCTTACATTGAGAAGTGAGGAATTGAACAACAATTTCTCTTTTTAGGAGAAATGAAGAATTTAACTACAATCTCTCCTATAGGAAACGGAGAATTTAATGAAAATTTCCTTTTCAAAAGAAAATGGATATAATCCAGTAATGAAAATACTTCGAAATTAATTTATCAATGATAAAGAAAAACACTTTAAATAAACATTGAACAAACTTTTATTTCAAAGGAGGAAGATGCAGGTAAAGTCACTGGTCTCTATGAGCCATCAGGCTCTTGAAAATATAGCAAACAAAAGGCTGAAAGAAAATTAAATGACAAATTCAATGGGAATTTGGTTGGCTCTAAGGGGAAACAGAGTCTCTAAGAGGAGACATTGTGTTGCAATGCATCCCTGAATGGGGGAGAATGCTATGCAAAGCGCTATTTTAATATTCCCAATTAGTCCCAAGCTAATGGGAATATTCAATCTTGTTTTATTTTTATTTTTTATGAATCAATGTGTAAAGGAGGATCAATAAAACTCACAAAAATTAAATAAATAAATTCCACATGTGAACAAGGCTAAATATGGGCTATTTAAATAAGCAGCCTTAGGTGTGAAAGGGGTTGAATCTTTTGACTGGGTCAACCACGACCAAATCAACAGCATTGTCTTGGAGGAGTGGAAATCAATGAGGCACAACGTAGTTTTAGTTGGAGATGGCTCATGTGAAAGGAGATATTTCATTGAGATGGTTTAGGGTTTTGCAAGCTATAAAATTATAAAAGGAAGAGAATGGCAGCATGAGAAGGTTGTTGATGATTATGTTATTTCTAAAGATATTTTATATTTAGAAATTTCTCATTCTCTGGCTGTTTAGCTGAGAATAATGATGTTTAGCACTAGGTGTTCCTGATCGGGAATCCAACCTCTTTCCTTGAGAGGCCTCTTGGAAGAGTTTACATTTCTTGTCCACTATCAGGCTGAAGGTTGAGCTTCTTCTTCGAACTACAACACAGATCCTGTTTAGGGTTTGGTTGTCTTTGTAAGATGCAGCAAGTGGAGGCTAGATCTACTCAGATCTAGGCCAATCTAGTGCCTCTTTTAAATGGGGAAGGATTCTATACCATTTGCAAGAGAGTATTGGATGATTGGAGATACATTTTTAGATCGTGGCATGCGGCCAAATACATTCTAAAGCCTACACCGCAGTCTTGCTTCCCGAACTGCATTATTTGTGTGGGTACTGTTGCAGGGTCTTTTGGCACACTTTATGGAGGAGTGACTTTCATGTGTTGGGGATCTGCCCTTCACATTTGAGATCCAATTGGAGGGGATCATAATGTTACATATATAAGATTAGATCTAAATATTCATGTTTTCTGAATATTTCTGCAGATCTACAATATTAGATTTCAGATCTACTCCTTGTACTTCATGTTTTGCTGAAAACCCCATGGGGGAATTGAAGAAGAGCCAATCTAGTGTAAAAATCTGATATAGATCTAAATTTTGTACACAGGTCTGTTCTAGATATGAATTGTAATCTACAACAGTTGCAGCAAATAAAATAATGCTGTTAAGCTCTTTTCAGTCTTAATACATGGTTGCAAAACCTCCTTTTGAGGATTTTATTCCATAAAAGTCTTCTATTTCCTGTTGTACATCTCATGGGGTCTCTTGTGAATATATTTTGCTGATGTATATGTAAATAAAGAGCCTCCATATTTGACTCCTTATCTTACTTAGATGATCTATGTTATTTCTCTGCGTAACTGTTTATAATTGTTGCATTTCCCATTTTGGAATATTACAGTGGTATCAGAGCAATCATCTTGGCACAGCCTGTGCTCTCTAAGAAGCCAATATGTCTTCAAAAGAAGAAGAGCCTCTTACTAACAGAGAGAAGAGGTATCTAAGAAGAAGACAAAATAAATTTGATTACACAAATTATGATAAAGATAAGGGTAAAGCCCTTGAATCTGGAAGTGATGAAGAAGGAAAGGACTTTGCAAAGATCCTTTTGAGAGCCATGCAAGATCTTTATAGAGAGAACAAAGAGATGATATTGGATAGAATCAAAGAATATCCTAAGAGAATTCATCTTGGAGAAAGCTTTGGCATGTCTCACCATTGGAATTATCAACCAGTGCATCAGCCACAAGTTTCCCAATGCTCGACTATGCCTACCTTTTCTACTGTGGGAAATGAAGGGTTTCAAGAGAAAGCATCCCTTGAAGACTATTTTGAAGAATATGAGTCTCAAAATCAGAGATTCAAAGATCACCTGAGTTTTCAAGAGTTTTTTTCACCTCAAGGACAAAATAAGACCAAGGCATCAACATAGAGATGGTGGATTAAATCAGAATCATGATCGAAATCACTCTATGGGAAAATTATTTGTACCAAATTTTGATGGGTCATCCAAGTGTTATGCCAAATAATGGGTAGAAAAACTTGACATCTACTTTTAGTTGAACAAGGTCCCTGAGATGGAGGCTATCAAGATTGCAGCGTTGCACTTTGAAGGTGAAGCACATGACTAGTGGTTCCATGGCTTGTCTACATTGGGTCATGCAAATGTGACTGCTTATTCAGAGTTCACTAGAAGGATGGTGGAAAGGTTTGATAGAAGAGATCCAGAGGCACCATTCATGAGCCTTGCAAAGTTGAAACAATCAGGAAATTCAAAGTCTTACATTTCTGAATTTTTGAGATTATTTGTTATGGTTCCTGATTTGTCTGCAACAAGAAGGGTGTACATGTTCATAAATGGTTTAGATGAAGCTCTTCATGGGTTGGTAAAGTCTACCAAGCCCACTACCTTGCATGATGCTATTGAGAGGGTTAGAGAAATTAAAGATGCCTTGCCAAAAGAAAAGGCAAACTTTCAGCACAAGCCCTCTTTTCCTTCTAAAGGAACGGAATAGAAAGTTGCTCTTCAAAGGAGAGCTCATACAAGAAGCCTCTTGATGATGAAGTCCAGAGAGATCTAAGGAAGAAGAAGCTATGGTTCACTTGGCAAGAATCATGGGCACCAGAGCATAGATGTGTTTCTAGAAAAGCACATTACATAGAGGTATTCTCAAATATTGAGGAGGAAGAAGAATATGAACCAAGAAGGGGTCATAACATTGACACTGATGGAGGAGATCCAACACCTTCAGGAGATGGGAATGGAGAATTTTCTCATATTGTAGGGACTCTTGCATCTCTGAGGGGAGTACCTAAGTACTTGAACTTAAGAGTTCAAGGTTAAATCTTGAATCAGAGGGTTTCTGTATTAATTGATAGTGGGGAAATTCACAATTTCATTGATGCCCATCTAGTGAAAATGAGGGAAATACCCACTGATACTTTTGAGGGATTCTCTGTTTTTGTCCTAGGAGATAGAATAATGAAATGCATGCATTATGTCCCATCACTTTCAGTCACCATGGGAACTTACACTTTGATTGATCACTTTTTTATGGTTGACATACCGGACACCAATGTGATTTTGGGTGTTCATTGGTTGATTACATTGGGGAAAGTCACCACTAGTCGGGAGACTTTACAAATGGAATGGGTGGAGAAGAAGAGTGGTGATTATAAAATAATAAAAGGCATGCATATAGACCCATAACATACCACTTCCACACAGAAACCAGAGATGGATTTGCGCAGTGGAAGCAAGGACCTTATAGTCCCATCTATCATGTTCATGAGATTTCTGCATGGGGCACTCTTATCTAGTGGAAAACCACTTGGGAGGCCAACTGGTTCAGATTTTGTGGGGAAGACCTCACAACATGATGCTCCAAGCTTAGATCTAGGAGGGATTGGACCACTAGAAGATAAAGCTACAATGCTGGGAGGCATGGTAAACTCAAGGAGGAGGGATAATTTCTTCTCATATCATCATCACCCACTTTCATTTCTGATTATGTGCTATGGGAAGAGAAGAATGGAAGGGATGGCCTTCCAACATACACCTTTGGCATGGGAGATGTCAAGGAGGAGAGCAGCAACATGACAGACATTTCTGTTGATACATTGCCAGCGTTGTCATTGTTGGGGAGTGTAGATCTATATTGGAAATCCCAACTGTTGGTGGATTATTCCAAGGATCTTCACATTTGTATGATACTTGATAACCAGATGCATTAAGAGGGCTATCTAGTCGATGAAGGATTCATCTATCATCATGGTAGGATCTTCTTATCTAGAGCTTCTAAGCTCAAGGAGAAGTTTCTATAAAGGGCCTACAAAGAGTTCTGTTTCAACCACATGTATTCCATGAAGGTCTACAACATCATCATTAGAAGCTTTGATTGGGGAGGCTTGAAAGAAGAACTATGTCGGAATTTTCAAGGATGCATGAGCTATGTGGAGTTGGGGAAGCAACATGAATCTATGAAGAAGCCATTTAAGCCATCTCTTCCTTCTTTTGAGAGAGGAGATAGATCCATGCACCACTCCATTTGTATGAGGAGTATTGTTGGTGAAGAATCTGATCATGTAATGCATGCTTTAATCTATGATTGTATATATTCTTTCACCATGTTTATGTAGGCCATGGGTCCAAGGAGGAGCAATACATCTTGTAAATATCATGGCCAACAATGGGCCACACAAATTTCTAAATATCGCCACTCACTTGATGAGAAAAGGGAGATTTTATATCATGATGAGTGCTTTCCTAAAGCACCAAACATATCTCACATTTTCAGCTATAGTGGGATAACATGGGTAGAAATTAAGTGGTGGGGAAACCACTTACCATACCTTGATCTGATGCAGGCAGGAGATGAACTGCGCTTGTAACATATGTGGGACTATGACCCACCTACACATACTCAAAATTTTGTTTTTATGTATAGATTTTTTCTTCCATACATTGATGATATACTTTTGCTTTTTATGGGGATGTATGGAGGGAGGACGGGAGGCATGTATGTAGCACATGGGATGGAGACTCTCTATGTATCTTATGCTACATGTTTTAGGGAGAGCATTTGTTCATCCATGTTTGTTTCATTTGAGTTATTGACTCCTTGTGGGATGAACTATTTACATCTCATGAGAACTTTGGACGAAAATTTCATGGAGGGTTGGATTGGTGAACACTTGGCTTGTGGAGGAAGCTTAACACATGATGATGGTGTTACCAATGGAGGAGGAGAAGAGTTTCAACAATCACCTCATCAGTTGCTTGAGGACAAGCAACAGTTTGGAGGGGAGGACTGTAATATTCCCAATTAGTCCCAAGCTAATGGGAGTATTCAAGTTTGTTTTATTTTTATTTTTGATGAATAAATGTGTAAAGGAGGATCAATAAAACTCCTAAACAGTAAATAAATCAATGCCACATGTGAACAAGGCTAAATATAGGCTATTTAAATAAGCATCCTTAGGTGTGAAAGGGGCTGAATCTTTTGACTGGGTCAACCATGACCAAATCAAGAGTGTTGTCTTGGAGGAGTGGCCATCAATGAGGCACAACGCAGTTTTAGTTGGAGGTGGCTCATGTGAAAGGAGCTATTTCATTGAGACGGTTTAGGGCTTTGCAAGCTCTCAACTTATAAATGGAATAGGATGGCAGCATGAGAAGGTTGTTGATGATTATGTTATTTCTGAAGATATTGTCTATTTAGACAGTTCTCATTCTCTGGCTATTTAGCTGAGAATAGTGATGTTTAGCACTGGGTGTTCCTGATCAGGAGCCCCACCTCTTTCCTTGAGAGGCCTCTTGGAAGAGTTTACATTTCCTGTCCACTATCAGGCTGAAGGCTAAGCTTATTCTTCCAACTACAACACAGATCCTATTAACGGTTTGGTTGTCTTTGTAAGCTATAGCAAGTGGAGGCTAGATCTACTTAGATCTAGGCCAATCTAGTTCCTCTTTTCAATGGGGAAGGCTTCTATCCCATTGTAAAGAGAGTATTGGATGATTGGAGCTACATTTTGAGATCTTGGCATGTGGTTGACTACATTCTAAATCCTACACTGTATTCTAGATTCCAGAACTATGTTATTTGTGTGGGTACTGTTGCAGGGTCTTTTGGCACACTTTCTGGAGGAGTGACTTTCATGTGTTGGGGATCTGCCCTTCAGATTTGAAATCCAATTGTAGGGGATCATCATATTGCATATAGCAGATCATATCTAAATATTCATGTTTTTCTAAATATTTCTGCAGATCTACAATATTAGATCTAGATCTACTCCTTGTACTTCATGTTTTGCTAAAAACCCCAAGGGTGAATTAAAGAAGAGCCTATCTAGTGTACATATCTGATATAGATATAAATTTTTACACACAGGTCTACTCTAGATATGAAGTGTAATCTACAGAAGTTGTAGCCAATAAAATAACACTGTCAAGCTCTTTTCAATCTTAATACATGGTTGCAACACCTCCTTTTGAGGATTTTCTTCAATAAATTCTTCTATTTCCTGTTGTACACCTCACGGGCTGTCTTGTGAATATATTTTGTTGATGTATATGTAAATAAAGAGCCTCCATATTGGCCTCCTTCTCTTACTTAGATGATTTGCGTTATTTCTCCGCATAACTATTTATAATTGCTGCATTTCCCATTTGGGAATATTATAGCTATGTCTTGTTCAAAAGTGCGTTGGGCGCAATAGAGAACAAAAACTCGAGATGTTTAATACACTTCTAATGAAAATTTTGTTTTCAAAAAGGATAATATTTGAGCGTAAATGCTATTGGGTGGATAAACAGAGGCAAACACACCAAGGATGAAGGGTAAACTCCCCAGCGGAGTCGCCAATTTGTTCTGCAGAATTATGAATTACAGATAAAATATTCTTCGCTAAATATTGTGCTATGAATTTAGAACAACAGGTTAAAGAATTTGCACATAATTTTCCTAATAGTAAATAGACACACAAAATAGATCAAGAAACCTACTTGGGGTCCAAGCACTTCCCATTCTTCTTCTGTCGCTCTTGCTATAGCTTCAAATCAAAGCTATATCACCAAAATATTTCCTACAAGAATGAACACTAAACAGCAAAGAGATTGCAATATACCGATGCATATTCAAGTTATTCAGTTAAATCAATGAAACATGAATCATATAAATCATATAAGAACTAATAATATGCAAGATAGAAGCTTATACAGATACATATGTGGGAAAGTAAGCATCAATCTTTATTAATGGATAGAAAGGGAGCTTAGAACTAGTGATTGACTTGATGTCACCATCTCCAGCATCACCCCAGACTCATCACAGTGAACATCTCTCTAGCATCATATCACTCAAATCAAATCCTCAATTGAGAATGCAATAACATTTCTCTACCAAAATTCTTCCTTATCAAGCACTAGGATCTGTGCTCAATTTATAGATGAGATAAAGGTAGTTTTACAATCAATGAATTTCTAATAAAAGGAAAGACATGTTCCCAAGCTTAGAAATGCCAAATGGACACATGGATTGGAATTTTGACACATATGCACTCTTCTAGAAGGCATTGGTCATGTGGAGATTCTGGAACAATGAGAATTTCACTCCCAATTGACCAACACAACCTTGAGTGTCGGGGAGTGCTTTGCAAAGCACCCTTGAATGGAGGTAAATACATACAAAACACACTTAGCCCCTTGAGAGACTGCGTTGGTGAGCTCATAGGTGATATAACATATACTCAAAATCTTGGAAACCTTGCAATGGAAGTCATGGATTATTTGTCTTTGTTCTTTTTCTTAGGGCATTTAGCAACTGAAATGATAGGGGATGATAGACCCTATTCATTGGTTCTGGGGGTGATGTCCAGTTTAACGAGGTCATTGGGAATGATGCCTAAATTGACCTATAACATGATCCATGGCTCCAAGAGTGGCCCTCCATATTACCGAGCCTCCCTTAAATGTCTTATCAGGGCTGTGGACCCAATCGATAATAGCTCTAGGGTTGATGTAACCAGAGGGAGTTCTTCATCAGTAGAGACCATCTCAATTTTGCCGCAAGGGAGTTGACAAAATATGGTAGCTCCTTGATGCCCCATCCTCCCATCTCTTTAGGTCTAGCTATTTCCTCCCATGCTACCCAAGAAAAAGAGTGGTCCTCCCTAGATCCTGCCCACAAGAATTTGTGACAGATTTTACAAATTATCTCCAAAATATCGTGCGGCATCCAAGAGAACAATGCCCAATAAACTAGAATGTCCATAAGAACAGATTTGATGAGGGTTATTCTACCTGCTTTGGACAACCACTTGAAACACTAACACTTGATTTTTTTTTCAATTTTGTCACCATCCACATCTAATCAACTATTCGGTATGAATCAGGATTTAGGTGGAACCAAAGGTACCGAATACTATTCGAGATCTCCTTGGCCTCAAAAGGGAGGATTTCGGTGGATTTTCTGGAATCTTCCTCCGAGAGACCTACAACCATGATGGAAGATCTGTGGAAATTGATGCTCATGCCTCTGGCTATGAGGAACAGGTCTAGGGAGGCTTTAAGAGGGGAGATATCCCTGCTTCTACCATTAATGAAGAGGAGAATATCATCAACAAACAACAGGTGGTTTATTCTGATATTTTTAGCAACCTCCAGAGCCTCTATATCCCCTTTCCTTTTTGCCTCTAAAATAAATTGACTTAATCCTTCAGCTGGCAGCAAAAAGAGAAGGGGGGAGAGGGGACATCCATTAGGGGAAATTTTAGGTCTAAAATGGGCTTCCTAAGGAAATTATAAAATAATATTGGAAATAATAAAATAATATTTGATTACATCATCAAAGTTTAGAGGGAAAAAAAATACTTTTTTCAACACATATTTTCAACTTATCTCCCAAATGTTTACTCAAATTTCAAGCGGGAGTACTCGTTGGATGAAAAATTTAATTCTTCTTCCAAGGACTACCCATGTTGCATAATTTATATGGGTCCCGGTACAAGAAAAATGAGAAATACATGAAAAAGGTGATTGCAATCATGTTTTTTATGTATTTTTCATTTTTTTTGTAGCAAGGTGCATCGAAAGTATGCAACATGGGTACTCCTTGGATGAGGAATTAAATTTTTCATTCAAAAAGAATTTCCACTCTGAATTTGAGTAAAAACATTGGGAGATAAGTTGAAAATACGAGTTGAAAAATTAGTATTATTATTTTATTATTTTTAATCTTTTTACCCTTTTACTTAAAAAATGTCGAATCATCCCCCATGGTTGACATCATCATCTTGAATCCTATTGGTTCTTAAAAAGTTTATTTTTGTTCTAGATTTTTATTAGGAGGCCCATTTTACACCTCAAAATTTGACTAATTCTTGGTGAAGGCCTCTTTCATTTTTAAAGAAAGAGGAAGCAGCTCGATTTATCAAAATGACAAAAATTATATCAGTAATGCACCCCATCATCCAACGAATGAAGTCATAGTGAAAGCCCAGGTAGGTGAGTAGGAGTCTGATATACATCCAGCTGATTTTGTCATATGCCTTTGATAGATCACTTTTTATGATCATCCCTTTCTATCTAAATATTTTCATGCTCTAAAGAACTTCCTGGGCCACCCAAATGGCTTCATGAATCTGTCTCCCTTTCAGAAACCCAAATTGTTCCTTAGATATGTGCTTATAAAGAATTGGCTTGAGTCTTTCGGAAATGACCTTGGTAATTATTTTATATGGACAGTTACAGAGATAAATGGCCCGAAATCATTAAAAGAGGATGGTGAGTCGAACTTTGGGATGAGTGTGATGAAAGTTGAATTCAAGGACTTCGAGATGACACCATTGACTCTGGATGCTTCAACTACTACATTCAGGTTATCCCCCAATGTTTCAAAGAAATGTTGGAAAAATTCCACGGTCCACCCATATGGCCCCATAATTTTGTCCCTTTGCATGGCCTTTAAGATTCCCTCCACTTCTTCTTTAGTGACATGGCTGGAAAACATTTCGTGTCGTTCTTCGTCCAGGTAGCCCAGGAAAATTTGAGCCACTTTAACAAATTCAACAATAGTAATTTTTCTAGGGGCCTTATAGAGATTTCTAAAATGATTCTCCCCCATCGAGGCAGGGCCTTCGAACAAGTTTACTATACTGTCATCTTCAACTCTCATTTCCTAGATAGTGTTTGAGATTTTCTGCCCCTAAGCATAGTTCTGGAAAAAATTTGTATTTTCATCCCCTGCCGATAACCATGTTGCCCTGGTCTTTAGCCTCCATTCTTCCTCCCTAACTAAAATAATTTTCCTTAGATCGGCTTCTAGTCCATTGATAACATCCCTTTTCTCCGTAGTCTCATAACCATTTTCTTCTGGTCTTTCCAACCTTTCCAATTCCTTCCCAATCCAAGATAGTCAGGATTCCTCATTGGATTTTTTATTTATTTTCCCAATATAAGGTGGCCTTATTCATTATTTTGAGGCTATTAATGAATGATTGAGTAAAATTTAGGGGGCCTTCAGAGGTGTGAGGGGTGTAGGTATCTTTAAAAAGGGAATTGAAGGACTCCTCTTGTAGCCATCTAGGATTGAATTTGAAAGGGAGCTCGTTTTGATGGTTCTTCCTTTGAGCTCAAGGATAATGGGATGGTAATCTAATCCCCCCTTTCCCCTATCCATTTATTGAGCATCGAAACTCTGTCCATTTGATATTATTTGAGAAAAAACTAATCTAGTCTCTCAGCGACCCTGTCATCCCATGTTCTCTTGTTCCTCTAAGAAGGTTTCATTTTTAAGGGAATGAGATACAAAAGGTTGGCTCCACTGATCCAGGAGGTGAAAAAATCAGACGGGGGGCTGGGGTGGGTGTTTTTGCCCCAAGATTCAGTAATTCCAATGGAAAAATCTATATCCCCTCCAATTATGAGATTTGGGGTCAACATGAAGGGTTTGGACCGAATGGCATTCTAGAAAGCCTCCCTATCATGGCAAGGATCATAAATGTCTAGGAGGGTGAAATTTTGACTGAGATCAAGAGAGAAAAAATCAATAGTTAGTACAATATCGAGGCCCCATTAATTTATAAGTTTCAGTTTCCTGGACCTGAAGCCAATGGATAAACCCCCCGGATCTCCCTTTTGCATCGAGGCATAAAAAATTCGAACCAGGACATAGCATCTCCAAATATTTTTTAATGTCTTCCCTAGCCCCAGATTCTCCTAGAGAATGATGACATCAGGCCTATAGGTATCCACAAAGCCTTGAGAGCTAGCTTTTTGGTTTTACTAGCCAACCCACGACAATTGAGGGACAAAAAATTCATTTATTAACCAGGCCCGGGGTTTGCGCTGCTCTAAGCACCCCTGTCAGAATATGTGGTTTTACATCTGTTATATCAAACCGAGATCTCAACTGAGCTTTTGAAAGGTTAGATCTCAGCCCCCTTTGTTTTGGCCTAGGAGGGGGATCACCCGAAATCCCCAGAGCCCAAAACACCACCAAAAGATAGTCCTTATGATATTGGGCCTTGAGATTATAGGGTATTCATTTAGATACAGAGGGGGAGGGATGGTACTGGCCTGAGGAAAGGGTAAGAATCGACCCATGAATGGAGATAATGATGTTGTTCAAGGGAAAATAGGAGCGGGTCTCAAAAAATTGGGAAAGAATAATATGTGGAGGCCTAGAAGGACTATACCTTGAATCCAAAGATAAAAGTTTAGAGACAGGAACTAAAAACAAAGGAGGAGGTTGAGAAGAGGTGCCCTTGAGTCCTTCAACAGACACTGTCTCCGGGACAAGCTGGGGTTGAGCTTGACCCGAATCTGCCTCCATATCTTCCTCCATATAGATCCTTGTCTCCTATTGCGATGAATGTAGATTATACTTTTGAAAATGTGCAGGGGCATTCTCCTTGGTTCATCCCTCGAAATCCTAAGCCGTGTTCTCCTTCTTACAATTCCCCTCTACTTTTGTGGGTCGAATTCCCTTATTCTTCTTTTTATGTGGCCTTTTACTAATGTTGAGGGGGAAGTCCTTTGCCATGTGCCCAAACATATGGCATCGAAAAGGAATTTGTTCATAATCCAAGGCTTGAATGAAATACCGATTCCTGTAATGAAGCTAAATGGCTTCAAATATCCTTCACACTAGTTGAGTCGAACTAGGATTCTAGCCACATCATACGCCCCAGTCTACTTAAAGGACACGTCTGCCTCCAAAAATCCCCCAGCTCATTACCAATGTCTCTGAAGGTGTTTTGTGTCCATAATTGATGTGGTAGACTAGGGAGTCTGACCCAAATGGGGAGGTCCACCACCTTCTCCCTCTGAGCATCAAAAAGGGGGGTCCAAGGTTTGAAGTCGATCGAGGTGTGAACTAATCAAAATTTCTGCTCTAGGACGCAATTCACCATTTCCACAGCTTTAAAATTCACCATGAACCACCCATTTGTGAGGCTGAGAAACTCAGATCAAGGGTCCGGTGCTATTTTCCAAGCTTTTGTGGCCCATTCAATGGTATTTCTAGTAGAGAGTTTTTTCCCATTTTCTCTTCCCACGAGTGTCAATTCCGATGTATGCATAACTTCTTCGACTGTAATTTCAATCCCCAATCTCAGATTTGCAATTTTATCTTTTCACCTGAATCCTTTAGTATTTTTCTTGGTGCTGCAAGAACTATCTGAATCCGAAACATTGTATGGGACATGGGTGTAGAATAGGGAGGAAGGATCCCCTTAAGGTCCGATAGGTCTGCCTATGGTTCCTCTCTAGAGTTAGGCCCCCTCAACCCACCAACCAACGGAGGAGTAGTAATGACCAAAGCGACTTTTTTCTATTCGCAATTCCCTACTGAAAATAACAAACGGGACTCAGGCCCTCTGCTAAAAGCCTTTTTAGATCCTTCTGCATTATTCCTACTATCCTGTAGGATCTCTTAAGGCTTTGAGCTCCTTCTTTTTGTGATGGCCTTGACAATAATAGCCTAACCAGACCCCTAGAGGAATTTTTGAAGACAACTCCGCCCCACGCTTAAAGGAACCAGAGTAGGGTTTGGGCGTTGTCTAATTTGCCCACCCGAACTAAGAAACTACTGACTAAAGATCCCATGCCTCCTAAGAAAAACTTCGGAATATTTCCCAAGAACGCTTTTGCTGGTGCAGCCAAAAAAAATTTCTTCCAGACGTCCTATTTTGTATAAAGGACAATCCAAATCTTGGTTCATCAGTATACCCCTATTTTCCAGGGGCGGAACCTTAAAACCTAGAAGAGAAACCTAAATTTTTTTTGAGTTAACTGACAGCTACTTCTCTATCTTAACTGCCTCAGAGGGAGGCCCTTCGCATCTAGCCAACAATTCCTCTACCCCCCAATCCAACCCTGAGCATCCAGGCATGTAGGAATTCTTCCCTTCTAGGCCAATGAAATCCAAAATGTTTTGGTCAGTTACTTCCATCCCCCACATGGCTAGCATATCCCCAGGCTCGGGATCCACCCCCACCATGGCTCCGTCCTTCAAATAATAATAGTAACAGAAGAAAATCCCAACCCTACACCATCAAGCACATGCCCCTTCAAAGGGAAAACAGTTGAACATTGTTTTCGACCTGACCTCGTTCTGCGAAAGACAACAACTAGCAATCCTGAGCCCTTCAATTTTGTAAAAACCTAACTCCTTCAGAGCGCACAGGTTAAAAATCTATTTTAGGTGGAGATAGCAGTAAGTCTATAGTAAAAGAATAATAAGGTAGTAAACCCTAACCAGAGAGAGGTTAAGGCTAAGAAAAAAAAATGCAAGCCGCTGCCAGTATTCTTAGTACTTTCGCCATGATCCCAATGAGGACGATGGAAACATCCACCCATCGAGCTGCATGGATTCCACTTTACCAATACTGGATGAAATTTATATGTGGTCCAAGTCATCACCGTGTGTCCTCATCCATGTTTAACATGTCCCAAGATATCAGAGAGGCCTTCGTACATGCAGAAAATGCCGATAAACTTCTAGGTGAATGCCATAGTTGCAGGTTAAACCTTTCTTTCTTCAAAACCTTAGTTCATTATGCCATTCCCATGATCTTGTCCTACTGAGGATAAAAAGGTGCTATCGGTAAAGGTGGTGACTTTGAATAATGTTGCAAATGGATTGAAAAAGTTTGTGAGTACTGAGAATTTTTCTTGGTGTAGAGAAACAATGGGTGTTGAAGTGTTGGACCAATTAGTAAGCTTGCTTGTGACCCTCTGTGTGGTAAAGAAAAAAACAAGTGGGAGAATGTTGAGTGTGTGTTAGATTCTTTACATGAGTAGTCACACGCGTGGGGGAGGGGGGGGGGTGACAAGGGGGGTGATAGACCCCCCTATTCATTGTGGTGGGTGCAATAAAGGGGTCACAGGGGGGGAGTGGAAACCTCCCCTATTGGGGGGTTTGCACGTGGTCGATATCTCCCCTACAGAGGGTCCAAGGAAACACCTTGGGAACTTTTTTTTGGACTCTATATTAGGTGGGCAGACATACCTATGGATTTTTACATGGGTTTTTCACATGGTTTTGGGCATTATGGTTTTCCATACATGGTATTTTGTAGACACGGCTAAGGGAACTACAATGATTTTCTAATCCAGGGTTAATCGATTGGGGTTTATGAATGCTTCACATGTATATATATGTATTGTAATGTTGAAAGGAATATAATGAAAAATCAATCAGGTAGTCCCGATTTTTGGATCGAAGGGAAAATATTTGTGTATATTTATTTTATGTTTTACGCTCTCACCATTATTTATTTTATGTTTTAAGAAGTCATTTTAAGGTAATTTATGTATAGGGTTAAAACGTACAATTTTTCCCAAAAAAATACGAACAAAACAAGAAACTTACTTTTTGATGTAGCCCCAATCCTTATTTTACCTTGATAATTGGTTGTCCTTTGCCTCATTCACATATATATTAGGCTCCTTTTTTCTCTTTATACAAGAATTTTCTCACAAAGGTTAAATCCTTGAAAAACCTTTCATATATCAACTCTAAATACTTTAGCTACTCATATTCAATTACTCATTTAATATTGCTACGTAAATAGCTTTCAATATTACTGTTCAAGTCTCCGTTCATGAATGTACTTCAAGAATAATAATCAACAACCTTCATTTTCTTAGAAAAATAGTGCTATCCTCTTTCACTGGCCTCACATAGGCTTGAGTTACCTCTGTACACGAAACATAGGTCACTTTACTGCTTCACAAGCCTCCTAACCCCTTTGACCCCCTTCCTTTGATTGTAACCTACATAAACATGTGTCATCCTAGTATTCTAGGAATCCTAAGGATTTTGGCCATATTCCTTGACTCTTATATATTTTCGGACTTGTGATAGGGACTCAACCTGCCCTCCACATTGAACAAAACTTGGTATTCTTCAGAATTTCCTCCAGAAGATATTCCATAATCCTTCCTTAATCAATGAATGGACAAAAAATATCTCATATTTATTGTTAAGGTCTCGATCCCCTCCGTTTTAGAAATTTTAAGCCTTACTGCCTGCTTCTAGGGCTTTTACCCTTATCCTCTTGAGAAGAACATACATAAAACTATTACCTTAACAAAAAACCTCAGACTCACCCTTATTCTAGGTGTCTTCACCTATTGAATCCACTGTACCTTGGCTCCTTAGGAGTGTTGTGGCTCACTCTAGGATTTATATTCTGACAAAGATGAGATGCTATGTGTGTATGTTTATACCTCTCATTTTCTCTCAGATAAATATTTATCTAATTATTTTGTTAGGAGCCCTGATCTCCATGAAGGTGTCTCCAGTACAATAATTAAAATAAAGAATCAATATCTTTGGGTCTCAAGCCCATGACTTTGGGTCAAAACCCATAAGATTTGGAATTTTTCCCACAGAGTGGGTTTTATCTCACAATACATGTACCATACACTTGTGGGAGTACCTCCCAATCTACTCTTACTGACATTTTTGACCTATATAACCAAAGAGTAACCAAGGCATGAACTAAAGCTTGAGAAAATCCATCATGAATATACGATGATAAAAGAAGCATAGTCACTATCCTTCATCATTGGTGACCCTGGCATTGCACCAAGGATGCTACAACTCCTAGAAGCTTCCCTAATTTACTTTATCAACCCACAGTTCATAAAAACTTGGAGGTGACAGCGTTATATACACACCAACTACATTCTACTCATTTCATCCTCTTCTAAGCTTTACGAAAGAGTGCTACTTCTATGGTTTTTGGATGAAGTCTATCACATTTCTGAATTCAGGCCTAGGGACAAAAATGATTCAAATCCATGGTGTTATTAGTAAGTATAGAACTACACTACATCAAGCAAGTACATCTGACTACTTTGCAATGAAATAAATCTACACATTAAGCTATGATAAGAAATGAAAGCAAACTAGGCATCTTGCATGAAGTAAATTTCTGAATTGAAATGGAATAAAGGAAACTAACCTAATCACATATTGATGGGCCAAATGGCTAAAAAAAATCTACTCACTCTATGCTCTATCTATCATGTTTTTAATCATGCAAATAATCATGACCTAACTATGCTTCTAAATGTGTTGTTTTACAACTAGGAGAAGAAAGCGCTAAGGTGGCTTATGGAAGGCTTGAACACATTGGTACAAGTTTGAAGATGTGTGGGTGGTTTTGGTAGGTCTAGAGGATGTGGATGGTATTTTTTGGGCTTAAGGAGGGGACAAGAAGAGGACAAGAAGAAGACGATGTTCACGATAGAGTGGGGGTCCTTTGCATATCAGGTGTTTCCGTTTGGGTTGAAGAACGCACCTGCCGTGTTTTCTAGGATTGTCATAGCCACTTTTCGGGAATATATTAATAAGTTCTTGGAAGTCTACATGGACGAATGGATAGTCTATAGCTTGCTGAAGGATCACGCCGCCTTGCTACGCATAATGTTCGACCAGTGTCGGCAATTACAAATTTCGTTAAACCTGAAGAAATGCATCTTCGTGGTTCCATTCGGAATGCTCCTAGGACATGTGGTGTGCAGGCAAGGGATCTGTATCTACCCCGCCAAGGTGGTAGTAATCATCCACATCGAAGCACTGGAAACTGCGAAGCAGTTGAGATCACTGCTCAGGCACACGGGCTATTACAGGCAGTTCATCATAAACTATGCGAAGATAATTGCTCCTTTGGAAAAGTTACTGAGGAAGTCCAAGGTGTTCTAGTGGACAGATGACTGCAGATTAGCCCTCGATGCTTTAAAGGAGAAGCTGGCAACTGAAACCATTATAGTTCACCTAGATTGGGACAAGCAGTTCCATGTGCATATCGATGCTTCTGGTATCGCACTTGGGGTTGTCTTAACATAACCAGGGGAGACGACAGTCGACCACCCAGTGTACTTTCTAGCCGCAAGCTGTCTAATGCAAAGTGGAAATACACCACCATAGAGAGGGAGGCACTAGCCATGGTGTACTTTCTCGAGAAGTTCTGCCACTATCTCTTAGGAGGTAAGTTCAAATTCTTCACTGACCACTCTGCATTGAAATACCTAGTCAATAAGCCAGTTTCGGCAAGACGTATATGCTGATGGCTCCTACTCTTTCAAGAATTCACCTTCGAAGCGATTTTCAAGCTCTGGAGGCTGAATGTCTGGCCCGATCACTTATTCCAGTTAGAGACTGGTGAAAATGAGGGCTCTCTAGATGATTAGTTGCCTGATGCTGATATTTTCCAGGTAGAAGCCATACCAGATTATTTGGCCGACATCGCAACATACCTCACCATGAGGCAGTGTCCTCAACACGATACCCTGATCCATAAATTACACCTGGTCATTCACGCCGCTGACTACCAACTGATTGCGGGGCAGTTGTATAAGTTGGGGCTTGACGTGATTCTGCGGAGGTGTGTCCTTGACCATGAACATGAAGCCTTTCTGTGGGAATGCCATAGCGGCATCACGGGAGGACATGTGGGGGTGAAACCCACAACTAGGAAAGTGCTACAAGCTGGACTATGGTGGCCGACATTCCATGTTGACAGTAAATATTTTGTCAAGAAATGCGATGTTTGTGAGAGAACAGGAGGCCCTCTCATAGAGATGAGCTCCCGCTACACCCCGTGAATGTATTGCAACAATTTGAAAAGTGGGTTGTCGACTTTGTAGGTCCCATAGCACCTGTAGCCATGCATTCAAAGGCTCGGTACATCATCACTACCACGAAATACCTAACCATATGGGCCGAAGCAGCGGCGGTAAGGGATTGTATGGCAAAGACGGCAGCCCAGTTTATCTTTGAAAACATCATCAGCAGATTTGGCTGCCCAAGGAGCTTAACCAATGATCAAGGTACACACTTCCTTAATGAAATAATCAAATCGCTGCAGGACACTTTCATGATACAACATCACAAAATCAGCTCGTACCACCCATAGGCCAATGGCACTGTCAAAGCATTTAACAAAATCCTCACAAAAGGCTTGATGAAGATCTGCAATGTGAAACGGGATGATTGGGATGAACATCTGCTAGCTGCAATGTGGGCCTACCAAAAAACAGTGAAGTTCTTGATGAATCAAACACCTTTCTAGCTGGTGTATGGCCATGAAGTTGTGATTACAGCCCAGTTCACCATACTGAGCCTTCTGATCGCAACATCCCTAAAGTTCTTGATGGAGGAATCACTACAGGAATGCCTGCATGAATTACAGGAACTTGACAAGGTAAGGTTCCTTGCCGAGATTCATCAGAAAGTTCAGAAAGATAGGCAGAAGGCATGGCATGATCGACACATTAAGATCAAAATGTTCCAGGTTGGTGGCAAGGTTCTGCTATATGATAGCAGGTTTGAAAAATTTCCAGGGAAACTGCAGATGCACTAGTTGGGACCCTACTTCATCGTCAAAATTAAGGATTCTGGAGCAGTTCAGTTGGCTCAACTGGATGGTACTGTTTTACCTGGCTGGGTGAATAGCGCATGCCTAAAGCCCTACCATGACTAAGTCTCTTTAGCTTTCTTTCAATAACTCTCGCACCCGAGAGAAGTCAGTAGAATAGAGTAGTTGAATAACTCTCTCACACCCGAGATGAGCGTAGGTAGAGTCACTTGTCCATGCATAGGTCGTCAATAACAGCTGGGTTGCGGGGACCGCAACGCAACTGATTGTGGCCAGGGAGGGGCACGTCCAGCATGCCATCCCCGTAGGATAAGAAAATGTGTCAAGTGTCAGTCCCCATCATTTCATTTAGTAATTGTGTCAGTCCATAGGATCGCCATGATTTGCAAAATAAATTTCCATAATTAAAAGTGACCTTGCAGTAATCATTTTTCCATAATTAGAAGTAACCTCAGCCATTGCGTCCGCCCATTTCCCCACACCACCATCAGCAGATGTCAAAACACACCTCAACCGACAACTAATCACATGATTATCGCCATGGAGGACGGCAACAAGAATTAATTAGTTAAGGGGTCTCATCAACCTCACTCGTGCCAGTTAGTTACATAGCCTGCAGGTCGAAAAGAGTGAGAATGCTGAAGATTTCTGAGTTAGAAACATCTCAAGGAGCAAGGAAGGTTGTCAGCGTAGAAGAACAGGGAAGGTTGCAAAAGGAAGAGAGCCAGGAATGCAGAGGTGAATCAGTGATACAGGTGTACCAGTGTAGAGCGAAGATGGCTAGAACAATCCCAACAGTTTTTGAGCCTGAGATAGACGAAAGAATTGCAAAAATGGAGTCCCTAGTCGGGAAAAATGATAGTGCAACTTTGATAGACTCGGACCTCACAGAATGGTTCGAATTCCTGGCCATGAAGTGACAACTCTATATGGAGGATTATCTGATGGCACCTGGGACTCCTGCATCAAGAACACAACCAGAATTTTGGGGCCTCCGACAATCAACACTACTGAATCTAAGAGACTTGATGGTATTTGGCACCACGGGAACTTCCATGTAGTGTAAAAAACTCTTACTCAGCTGGATTCAAAATGACTCATTGTGGTTGGGGAAGGAGATCCCCACACACATAGAGAATATTCAACGCTTGAGAAGATTATGACAAGAAGGTCAGGAAGTCTCAACCGCGTTCCAAACAATATCCAAGTGGGCTAGGAAGGACAGAGAGAGAAACCTGTACACCAAGTATGGTACACGGCGCGGAGGCAAGGGAGCTAGGATAGACCTGATTGACCAGCCCAATGTTTAAGTTGCATGCTACCTCATCCCTAGAAAAATGATGAGGCACTATATGAAGGGAGAGTGCACCCTAGACACCATCTCAGTGGCAGAGCACTTTATTTAGGGGATGCAGCTCAATTGGTGTTCATTCATCCTCTGTGAGTTGTTCGATGCATGCGAAGACAACTATTGGAGAGTGATGGGGTTCATATACGGGTACTTGATCATGGCCTTCGCCATGTGGAAATGGTCCTTCCCTGGCTGGCGGACACCAGTTGAGATACTAGATAGCCAGCCACTAGTAATGAAATACACTCCCTGGAGGGTATCCAACAACCCAGGTTCGAAGGAGGCTAATAAGGAGGGATTCCGAGTTTCGTATGGTATGATGGTAGACATGGTCACGAGCTAGCAGGGAATACCAGGGTTCCTACTGGACAAATACAGTGAATAGGTCTGGTTTGGGGTCACACACAACCACACTCTCCTCAGGCCAAAAGGCATGCTAGCGATTCCTTTTGAAATGACGCCCCTAAAGCTACACATTGATGAAAACACCTTCCACCTAGAAGTATGCGGATGGCTAGGGGTGCAGATGGGGGTCCGGGAGGGCGAATACGTCTATGAATTCACAGGAATGATGGTTGTGCCACTACCAGGAGAGAAACCAGAGCAAACCGCAGCCAGGGTGACAGGACTGCAGCTGAATCCAGTCATCAATCGGCTAAATGACAAGGTACACACCCTAAATCGTACTGTTCAAAATATAGGCAATGAGTCTCCTGAATTCCAAGCCTCCCAGTTCGCCTAACTCCCCCTCACGACTCCTATTTTCACTCCACTGCCCAATATTTTGTTTACTACACTGCCCCCAGCAACCACAGTGCTGGTGTGAAAGTCCAAAGCTATAAAACGAGGCACAGCACCCAAAGAAAAGAAACCCAGGGTGGAAGTCTCTAGCTCCATGGTTGACCTCACTGGCGAGGATCAACTGTGACAGAACAGATGGGGAGTCTCGATCAGAGAAGAACCCCTCATAGAGACCCCGGTGACTAGTGATATTCCACCCCATAACCCACTTTTTCCACTTAACTTTCAGAATATTTGGCCTTCCACCACCTCCAATTACCAATTTCCACAATTCACTTTGTTCTGGGAACCTAACACCTCTGCCCCATCCACTTCATCCGTCACCGTGTCTGACCCCGTCAGCAGAGAAAGGAATAGTGGGGACCTCAGGACTGAAGTTAAATCGGGTACTACAGAAGTACCCGTGGTTAACCAAACCCTAGCCCCCCAAGTCACATTTTCCAAACCTATTGGCTAGGCAAAGCAAGCTAGAAAAGACTGAGCTGACCAAATTCCAGTACAGAATCTAGAACAGCCTGCTCCCTCGACCCCTCCAGACACAGGAGCAGCACCCAAATCATGACCTGACGTTAACATGGGTGATTCTAGCCACCAGGCCAAGGATCCAACCCCTCCGCTGTCACCAAAAAAACATTCGGCCAAGTCAGTCAACAGTGGCCAACCCTTACAGGCGAGGCTACCAGCACAGGGCACGTCAGGAGTAGAAAGCATGGAAACATGGGGAATGCCCCAACTGTTCCACTTCATACAACAAGCAGCACAGGTGGCTGATGGGCTCCATGCCAAACTTCAACAGAGATGTGAGCAGTAGCATCAACAACTCATCGCGCTTACTATAGAGCGTGATCAACAATGAACTAAGAAGGGGGCCCTGTAGCAAGAAGTTGCGTCGGTGACTCGAATCTTTTGGGACATCTGGCCTACTATAGCAGCCTACGATAACTAGGTACCACCAATGGAAGTCCCAGAAGATGCTGTGGGTGACCGAGCTATCCACATCAAGGTAGCATGGGACAACCTTCGGTATGAGAAAAATGAGCTCAAAGCAGCTCTAGTGGCTCGCCTAGCTCTGCCAGACCCCCATGTCACTTATGCCAATCAGATAACAGAACGACAGGAACAGGTTGAGAGAGTGCAGGAAACCCTGAGTACTGCAGCCCGAGAAGCGTATGACCTACTGAAGGGTCTACAAGAACACACGACGGCCCTAAATCTCAAAACCCAACCGTTGTCTCTCCAGCTTCAACAAATCAACCAAGAGATTCAGAACACAAAGGATCCAGTCAGCCTTGATCCGCTATACGCCGAAGCAGATAGCCTAGAATTCTATATTTAGTAGATAGAGACTAGTTCCGCAATGGCCAAGCAGGCCCTTTGGGAGCTTAGGTAGCCTATCCTAGCAAGTGCTCAGCAGATGCAGCAACTGGTCACTCATGCCAGTACATACGTTTCAACCGTCTTTGGAAAGCTCCTGATCGAAGGGGAAGAGGAAGCCATCACTAGAATCATAGCCGCAACTAAACGAATTCTATAGGAGTAGTAGAAGGTTGTAGCTTCCTTCTAGGAACTCAAGGCTATGGCCCTTGAAAAGGTCCCTGAGTTGGGGCCCTTGTTTGAGCAAAAAAATGAGGGACAGTCGATGGAATAGGAGACGGGAACAAGCGAAGCTATGGAGGTGGAGACAATGTTCTCTGACTGACTCGGGATAAGTCAAGAGACTGTGGTTGGGGCCTCTTGGGGCCCTTGTTTTGAATTTTGCATGAAGACAGATTTTGGGTGGCGGATCGGCACATGGTAGGCACAACAAAGGTAGTCAGCGGAGCTACCGAGGTTGCGAAGGAGAAGGAGATAGGTGACGAGGTTAGCACAGGAAATTGCAGATGAAGGGAAGATGTGGCAAAGGACAGATAGTGGAACTCATGTGCAACAGGAAGAAGCCAAAAGAAGTTCAGTAAGAACACAAGAGCAAATAATAGTTGCACTAACAGGTGAATAAATAGGTCATCACCCATTAGAAAAAGGGGAGACATGCACAGATACAGAGGGACCAGAGAGGTTAGAGCATAACGAGGCTAAAGAGCAGACACCACAGGAGAGCTCTATTATGCACTCAACATCATTGCATTTCCTGTGTCTCCATCAATCTGTTATTGCTGTAGTATCTCTCTCTCTATCCTACAGGACCTTTGTAATTGAATCTGGAAGCTCATTCTGCCAAGCAATGTAACTCTTGATCCTACTGAATGGTTATTAATATATCTGAAGGTTGTTGTCTTACCGTGTGACTTGAATGTGTTGCATGATGCCTGTAGTATTTTAAAATTTTATTTTCTTAGTATCTGCATGATGTTCGGATAAGATCTTCTACGTATGATGTTATGTATGCATATGATTGTATGTTAGATTCCAGTTGCGGATCCCTTTTTTCGATACTGATATGTTCCCCTCCTTCATGTGGTCATGGCACGCCTCGAGTGAGACTCTATGCTCTTCGGAGTAGGGTGAAAATATCGGCGTGGTGCTAGACTAAAACGAACTCCCTTATTGGCCCAATCCCCGAACCTGGGTCTTGCCCGCGAGACCTGTTTCCTTGCCAAAAACTATGAAACAACAGATCTTAATCTAACATTCCTGCTCTACAAATATAATTATTAATGAAACACGTGAATAGATTACAGTGGGAAAAACATTAAACATGAATGAGGAAAAACATCGCTAGGACACACAACACATCAATATTGTATAATTCTCTTTTATTGATGCTCTAGCATGAAAATTTTGAATACTTGCAATGAAAGTGTTTACAAAACCAAGGTCCAACCTTTGTTACAGAATGAAAACTTATATTCAAACTACTTGCACCGGCTTGCTGTTATCAAAAAGGAAATTGGTTATTTTACTCTAAGAGTAAATTAAAATGGGTCTGCACATCTCATGCATGGACGCATTGTGATTATTTTTAGACAGATGTCTAAGGTTACAGTGGAAGTGCCCCTTCATTGTAATGGCCCTCTTGGCAGGTGCCCGACGTTCTTGTGGAGCCGTTATATAACGTTGTGGCGGTATGCTGTGCTGGCGGATGTGATACAGTAGATGTCCTGACACTAACAACTCACTTAGTTGCCGGCTTCGTCACTAAGCTAATTTTTCATTGTCCCTAGATCCTGCATATATTTTCCCAACTCTCTGGAGTAAGGATCTTGGTCCTATTCAACTTCCTGTAGACTTCATCAATCTCGGTGTACGTTACGATTGTTGGTTTCAACTGAAAAATGTGCTTCACCTCATGCTGTATGAAGACATCGTTGTTGATGATTTCATATAATGCTTTCCTAATCATGAGTTTATTTAGATTTGTGAGCTTGGATATGTCCTCAAAGACCTCTGCCAGCATCTTTACATAATCAGTTTTGGGCATCAGTTTATCATTGATGTCAAACAAGGAAGGAAAACCTGTTTTGTTTGAAATTTCAAGAACTGGTCGTGAATTGCATCAGAAAGGAACTAACAACGAGCTTGGAATCTAACAAAGAGGATAGAAAAGAAACCAATTGCATAGTTGAACATAACAACGAGCTTGGAATCTACAAAGAGGATAGACAAGAAACCAATTATGGCTTCATCTACCCACTAATCATTGTGATAACCTAACAAATAATATCGGGTAGTGACAATGTGTTGGGTCCTTTATGGGAAGGTGAAGGATGGATATGGGGGATTTGTTGTAGGCATTGGTGCATTGGGGGCCATGAAAAGCTCCAAGGTTTTGGCCCTACTGGAAAAATATAATCCTTGGTACAGTCCTATAAGGGCCTCATATGAAAAAGGGACAGTGTTCGCAACAATGTGAGCCTTTAACATCTCTTGAATAGATGGGGAATTTTCATGAAACAAAATATCTCCTACAGAGTTCACTATGGATCTTTTCTTAATGTCATAGCAAGACTAACATTTCCTAATTAGCTCAGGGAAACTATGGGTTCTAGGGAAGATGTAATGTGGGAGCTTGGTCTTCCATAGGTTGGTACCAACTACTTCTTCAAGGAGCGTATCCTCGCGCCAGTAGTAGAAATTGAACAGGTCGAAGTCTCACTCTGTCTCATGGATTTTGTAATCACTATCAACTAGGGGAATATGGTCCAAGTCTACATGGGGGTAGACAATGGGATTGAAAGGTTGTTGATCTACCTTGGGAATCATGATTTGCTTTTTCACTTCCTATTTCACCTGCAATGGAGAATGGGCTACAAGAGAAGGGGAATAGATAAGGGAGAAATGGTATGAATTGACACTGGGGAAGGGGTAAGACCGAAGGGGATCGGTATTGGAAATGAGAATAGTTGAAATGAGACTGTAACCAAGATCACAGAGCACTGATTGTTCCTTCTTCAACATGCAATTTACCCTTCGGCTAAGGTAGCTGGTCATGATCTCTTCTCCAGATATCTGTGAATATCAAAACCTATAGTAATTCAACAGTAACAACAATGGAAAATGTGGTGCCACAACGAATTTGAGTTTTAACATGTGGCTGGAGGGTAACCTTTGAGTTAGCGCAGGTCCATTGGATAACGACCTGAACATTCATGGTGAAACGGTTCTATTGGTGGAAGGAGATGTGACTGGGTGGAGTGGATAGGTGATGGAGGATGTGGCATGGCAGCATTGGAAATGGTCACAGGGAGACAACATTTTGGGGGATGGTGGAAACAACTTTTCAAAGGGGCCCTCAGGTGGTAAGCGGTAATAAAGGGGGGGGGGGGGGTGCGAAATTGCGGAAGTGTGACACGTGGAGGAGGGGGCGTAATGGATACCGCCAATTTCAAAACCTCCCTGCCCCGTTTTTTAATGTCTGATAGCTAAAGGGGGGCTGAAATGAATTGAGGGTCATCAATGGCGAGGTGAGGGGTAGAAATGGAGGGTAAGGTGGGGGATGTTTAGTGCTAATGTGAAGGGGTGATGGGGCTGTGGGCCCAGGTTGGGGGATAAGCGCCGGGGGGGAATGTGTGATGTCACACATAGGTGGGACCCGAACACATTGAAATTACAAATTAGAAGGTTTAGCTATGAGCCATAGTGGTAAACCTTAAATTTGGCGAAGTGCGAAGTGCAGGGAGAGTGGGTGACATGGTAGGGAAGGTGGGACCCGCCGACCATCGTAAATTGCATATATTAACATTAAGCAGTGAAGGTAAACTCCAAAATATGTGAAGTTTGAAGTGCGGGGAGAGGGACCCACCCACATCGCACATCAGAAAGTTTAGAGTTTGGGAAAATAAGGTAAGTGCTAAAATCCATGAAGTGTGATGTGCGTTGATTGGAGGATGATGTGGCAAGATGGAGCCCACTGCATCGACGAAGTTATAAAGCGGTGAAGGGTTCGGTGGAGAGTGTATGAGGTTTCATAATATATGATATGTATTGTAAGCAGCCAGAAGTGGGGGGTGGCGTTGGTGTGGTGGGGCCACTCACATCGCAAGTTAAACAAGATACATTGTGGGCACTTCAAATGGAAATTAAAAATATTTGCGATGTGAAACAATGGTTAAACAGGTAAGGTTGCGATCTTGCGATGGATGGTGGGGGAAGTGACATGGCAGGGAAGGTGGGACCACCTGCAACACATAGATCAAATAATTTACCATTTTCTTTAGCATTTTCCTTTTGAACTTGCGAAGTGAGATTTGCTACTTGGTGGGACTTGCACAATGCTTCATATGAAATAGACTTCCCCTCAAAGGATTTTGAAGTCACCATTTCATTTTTTCCTTTCGTTTCTTCCTCCTTTGAATATCTACCTACCTGAACTACTCATCTAACATTTTTTCTTCCTTTCTATGGTGCATTTAGAATTGCATACCCTGAAAATTCTCTCTCAACATTCTAACCTAACCCCTATCCCTTATTTCTCCTATTGGTTCAGATTAAGTTGTTGAACCAATATCATTTTCTACCTATCTACTGATAAGAAAAGGCTAAACAGTTTGGAAAATCTTTATTTTCTAACCTATCAACAGAAATTGAAAACTATTCAATCATGATTAAACTCTATGACTAGACAGACCTATCTAAAGAGTAGTGGCACTTGAACTTGCAGCACTTTCAGTTTTATTTCTTTTTTAGAGATTTTTTTTTCCTTTTCATTCTTTTCTCTTTTCTCTATTTTATACCCTCTTTTCTTTATTTTTTTCATTTTTATTTGAAATAATTTGAATTCTAAAAAAACCTTTCAATAATGAAAACCTTGCATGGAATATGAAGTATCCAATCACCTTGAGATCCTATAATTTATAGGGTACTAACAGTGGCTCCAGCTTGGGATGGCCCTTCTTGAAAAGAAGTGTCAAGAACTTGAGACCAGTAGCCTTGGATGCTCCCTTTTCTACACATCTTTAATTTCTTTCCTTTCTTTTTCAATTGATTTCCTTTCTATTTTTATATCTTCTCATCAAACTAGGCTTAGGGCCTTGACACTGGGCTTCAACTTTGCCCATTGAATTATTGAAAACTAAAAGAGTGTGGTATTTACAATGATGACAATTTAACCTAAGTTTATAAGAAATAATTTTTTATCATCCTACCATTGACAGGACCTCCAGATACCTCGGTACCATCAAACTCTTAGAGAAAGTAAGCGTTATTTCCCATGAAAGCATGAATGGTGTATAGCCCTTGCAAAATATTATCAAAATTTCCATTTTTTCCTTTATCCTCTCTCTTGGAATCCCATTTTAGAACATTGTCTCCCAGACTGAAATCATTGGCCTTGGTTCTCTTGTCAAAGACCCTTTTGATATTCTCTTGCATTACTTGGATTTTGTTGTGTTGGCTCCCCGTGATTTTCAAGATTGGCAAGGACAAAATCTGTAGGGAACCACATAAGACCACATTGGATTCCATGGACCTAGCCTTCCAGGACTCAGACAGGGCTCTCTCTATGTAAGTGTTTATAGATGATATGTCTTTATGCTTTTGTTTATGATGTTATGCTAGTTATGAAGTTCTAAGGACTTGTTTTTTTTTTCTTGATTGATTGATAGGTTGATAGATCAAATGGTGTGATTAATTGAAGGAGTGTTTCACTATTGAATAGATAGACCATGAGAAACATTAATCCATTGGGCTATGGAGTCATAAAAGGACTTAATTGTTTATCAACTCTGCAATGGTTTTCATAAGGCAAGCTAGCTATATCAAGTGGATCTCTTAGATTAGGTGGCATATAAAATGACAATAAGTTATGAAGGGAGAAAAATTAAAAGTCAGTTGAGAATCTTTTAACTCTATTTAAATAAGAAAAGCCTTTGGGCTAACTGTTTGAAACAAACCAAAGGATAGGGAATACCATAGAATTCTTTGGCCAGAATTTAATAAGCAAACCTTTAAGACAACAATCCAACAATCTTAGGATTATTTTCAGACAAAGAAAGCATTTAAGATAACAATGAGTGCAACTAAAGAGAAAGCTAAACCTATCTTCTTTAATCAAACACTCTAAAGACCTTCAAAGAAATAGTTTAAGACATACCAGATGATAGGGCATACCATAGACTTCCTTGGATGGAATCTACTAATTGTAATTCAAAGCAACCTACACCAAAGGAAAGTGCACACCATATACTTATTTGGCTTAATTCTATTAAATTATTTATAAGACAATAAGCTTGGTGGAACCAGAGAGAAATTAAGAATTCTCCAATCAGACCTCGCGGAAGAAAACATGGAGATAAATAATACATACATAAATAGGGTGCCAAGAAAACATATCCTAATCTAATATTTTTTTCCTTTTATCAGAGAAATAATGGACAGAAAGGAAAACAAAAGGAAACATTGACAAAGAAGGAAAAATTCACCATTAACATAGCTCAAGAATCTCGTGAACGTTCTTGTATTACTGATGTTCAAAATAGTTACATTACTCTAGTACAATAGCTCTATGTAACTTAGAGCTTTCTCAAATCTGACCTAGCAATCCATCAACTAGCTCAGCAACCAGCAATCAGCCAACTAATCAACCAACCAACACTAAAAAAACAAAATACATATAGTATTTATCTGCAAAATGAGGAGGTGATCCTAAGTGAGGGTTTCAGATATGTATTTATTACCGAGTTAATGAATTTTTTACCTTTGAGACCATGCAAGGCCCAAGGAAAAATATCTAAGACAAACTTTCTATAATAATAACTCCTAACCTAACTGTTTGAGCAAGGTTTTTTGAATATTTAACTTTAAGGCCTTCTCAATAACTTTTTCAATAACTGCTGGGTAGATGAGAAATATCTCAGTTTATCTCAATAACTATTGATGTCTTCATTGAAATAAAACATGTTTTAGGTCGCTAAATGTGTTTCCGATGAAGTAAATGCCTTATTTTGAGTCATTCGGATCTGTTTCTATGCAGATCTGCCTTTTTTTTTTCCTTTAAACTCTGTTTTAGGCCTTTAAACTTGTTTTGTCTTCACTATCTGCTTTATCACTACTTTTCTTTTTATTCTACCTTTATCTTTGATTAACCTTTTTAATCTTTTATTTTACCTTTGATCCACTATTCTAATCATTAACCCTTTAATCTTCATTGTTACGCTCTTTCAATTATTTTTAGCCTTCTCACTATTTTTCTGTCTGTGTTTACTATGCAGGGGGGCATTCTTCTCCTACTAGAGGGTTTTAATAACCAACAATTATCATGATTTCATTGGTGATTACATTTGATTTTATGTCTTCGGTCTTTCCAATGAAATAATATCTCTGGATCGTCACCCAAATCACTTATTAAAATGATTTTGGACTCTTGAAATGCATTTTTCGCATCTCCCCTTTGAAACCTACACAATAAAACAAACTGTGAGTTTAAAACCTGCGTGGAAGGTCCTTTCTACGTTTATTTTGGGTTTGTGGTCTTCTGGAGCATTGCAGAGGTGGAAATGGTGGATCGGTCTTCATCGCAGAGCCACAGGGCTCTGGACAGTTTGAATTGGATGGCGGTATTAGGTTTTGGAAGGAAGGAGGAGAGCGATTTTCCCAAGTGGAGAAGCCGATTTCTGCAAGCGGAGAAGGTAGTTTTTGCACGGAGGGAGGGGTGGTAAATTTTTTTGGGTGAGCGGGTGGGATTCCACTCAGCGATCAACACATGATGAAGGGTACAAGTGGTAAAACTAATTATATTGTAAGGTTGGGGTTTGTTTAACCCCCGCACTATTAAATGTGCAATGAGTGTCATCGATCTTTGGATCTCGGGGGGAAGAGATCGACGGTGGTCAGGTGAGAGGAGCAGCGGATATGTCAAAAGGTAGGGCCCAGGCTAATTAAATAAGTAAAGGCACTTATTCTTGGGACAGGGCCAAGGTTTTATGGTGATGGGGTTAGGTGCATGTGGGTGGGGGCTTAAGGAGAAGGAGTCCGAGTTTAAAATAGGAGCGGGAAGCTTTAAGAATGAGGCAAGAAGGAAAGGTGATATGAGGGTTTTTAACAAATAACGGTGTTAAAAACATTATGGTTGGGGCTTTGACATTTTTATAAAGGGTTTGGGTTAAAAACATAAAGATTAGGTTTCATTTTAATAAAACAGAGTTAAAATATAAAATATGGGTCCTAAATGTTTTATTATTTTTTAACTTAAAACAATGAAAAAAGGAGTTTTATTTATTGTTTTAGTGGAAGTAAAGGAAAGTGATAAATACGAGGGGGTTGATGACGTTTTTAGTGGGGGGGGGGGGAATGAGGAAGTGAGGCTTTAGGATGGAAAGAAAGATGAAAATGAGAGAAACTAAGCCCAATATGAATTTTTAAGAGCAGCAGTGTGATTTTGAGGAGGCAAAATGAGAGACAGAGAGAAAGGGTTTATGAAGATAATGAAGGCAGTGAGATTTATAGAGATAGGTGATAGGAAAGGAATGTTATCTTTAGCTGATTGTGATAAATCCATAGTCACCTAGTGAATCTGTGGAAAACAGGATCATGCTCCAACTGGGAGGGCAGCTCCTTTAGGAGGTGTCAAGAGCCTCAGAGATCAAATCTGTGGAATTTGTAGACCAGTGCCTCGATTGTACCTGGAAGATTCCTCTTTCTTCAACTTCTAATTTTTTATTGTCCTTTGAAGCTGTGATCTCTAAAATCTGGAAAACATGATTGCTTCAACTCAACTCTACCTACCCATCATACTTTTCCTAGCATTTTTTCTTCATTTGGGTGCATTTAGATTGGCAAATCCTTGACATCATTTTTCTTTTGAAAACAAGAAACTATCTATTTCTACCCCTATATCATCCAAAGGCTCAGATTAGATTGTTGAGCTCTTTTATTCTCTACCTAATCTACTTATCTGTCAAGTTTAAACAGTTTGACAGATTTTTATTCTCTAGCCTATAAATAGGAAATTTAGAATATGACCAAAACAAGATTAAGCAGTTTGATTTGTCATGAGCTATGGCATTTTGAACAAGTTGCACACAGATTTATTTCTACAAAATGTAAAACTTAAAAATTGAGGGCTATGATTTGGAATTTTTCATTCATAACTCTCTTTTCTCTTTGGTTCAGATTTTGGATTTTGGAACCAATACCTTTTCCTAATATAATCTAATGATAAGCCAAGTTTAAAAAATTTGGCAAATCTTCATTTACTAACTTATCAATAGAAATTTAAAATTTGTTCAATCATGATTAGGTTGTATGACTGAACAAGAATTCCTTTTCAAAAAGTAGTGGCATTTGGACTTGCACACTTTCATAAATATTCTTTTTTGGTATGGGGCTTTACCTTTTATTTTTATTCGCCCTCTTTTTTTCTTTTCTTTGTTTTTGTGTTTTATTTTTTATGATTTTTTATTCAAGCAGTGTTATATACAATGAATTAAGCTTTAAACTGAGATTTTCAACAAAAATAGTGTTTGAGTATCCTACCATTGACAAGACCTCCAACTAATTTTGTTCCATCCATTTCTTGTCAAAAGAATGCATTGTTACCTCTTGCAGAATGGATGATGTATAGACCTTTCCATAAATTGTCGAATTTTCCATGCTTGTCTTTGTCCTCCCTTCTTAAATCCCACTTCAGCACTTTGTCTCCAATTTTGAAATCAATTTCCTTAGTCCTTTTTTCAAACAACATCTTGATATTTTCTTGCATCTGCTGTGTTATGTTGTATACCCCTTCTCTGGTTTGTTGCAACTGGACAATCTGGTTTATTCTTCTTTCATGTCATTTTCTTCAGACTGTACCTCTTGGGTGAGCTTCATGATAGGTACCCCTAAACTTGTTGGAAAAATGTATCTCCTACATACACTAGCTGATAGGGAAACATACCAATTGATTTTTTATTTGTTAACCTGTCTGCCCATAGTGCATGTACTAGTTTGTTATGCCATGATTTCTTGTTCTCTTCCAACAACTTTTTAATGATGTTCACCAAAATTTTGTTTGAGAATTTTGGCAACCCATTACCTTGAGGGTAATAAGCTGCAGAATGAGCCAATGTAATATGATATTTGTGGCAAAAGTACACCATTTTATTGGATCTAAAAGCAACAAAATTGTCAGTGAATCTTTCTAGGACAGCTAAATATAGATAAAATTTGGTTTCAAGGATTTTGATGATTAATTAATCTATGGAAATTCTAGAAGGGATGGCCTCTATCCATTTTTTACAGAAGTCAGTTGTAGTGAGGATCCATTTGTGTTGGGCAGAGGAGGTAGGATGGATTTCTCCAATAACATCAAGGCCCCATTGTTGAAAAGGAGCTTCAACGTAAATAATATGCAATGGTAATGGAAGCAAATTTTTTTTGCCCTCGAAATTTTGGCATTTATGGCAGGCAATTACCATTTTATGGTTGTCTTGAAAGAGGGTTGGCCAATAGTAACCAACAGTGTTTTTCCAATATAGGTCGCCTCCACATTCTCCTTCACGAAACACATGCTTGATTTTATCTGCATCATCCTCAGGCAAATATTTTAGCAATATACCACTAGCATTTTTCCAATATAAAGTTTTATCTAAAATGCAAAAGTTTATAGTCTTTAACTTTAAGAGCCTAGATTTTTTTTTAGACAAACCAAGAGGAAAATTAAGATTAAAAAGCACATACAATACATTAGCATACCAAGATGAATTCATAAATGATTCTTCAATAAGTGGAGTTTTCAACTCCTCCTATTCATCTAATGCATTAATCATGTTAATGTCCAGTGCTTGAAGGTTTGTCTCAATCATGAGTTTATCTAGTCCTTTCCCTTTGATTAGTTTAGTGGGATTCATTTCTAAATCATATTATAATATAACATCAATCCAATTACCTCTTTTTCTATCAGGATCTTGTGTTAAGATGTCTTACCAATGAGTTAGGAACAAATTAAATGATGTGTGAGTGCAAAATGTAAACTCTGAAATATTTTAAGGCCTTGATTAAGGCAAAACCTTGTTTTTCGATTATGTTTTATTTTGTAGACCTTGCATCTCTTAATGCCTTGCTAAAAAATGCAATGGGCTTCTCTTGTCCTTTTATGTTTTTCTGTAGTAGGACAACAACAACTGTATGTTCTAATGCAAAATAAAGTATGAAGAAATCTTTGGTAAAGTCAGGGCTAATTAGAACTGGTGTTTGGGAAAGTGCTTGTTTTACCAGTTCAAAGGATTTCTTTTCTTATATGGTCCATTGGACTCCTATTTCTCTTTTTAGCATGTTTGTGATGTTTCTTAGGAGTTATGCAAGGTTTGGTATGAACCTTCTTAAGAAATTTATCTTCCCAATGCAAGATTGTTGTTCTTTGATGTTTCTAGGATGACTGATTTGCATTATTCCTTCAATCATTTTTGGATCAATATTGATCCCTTCTTCATATATGATATGGCCTAAAATTTTTCCTTCTCGATGGCCAAACAGAGTTTTCTTGGGATTTAAAGACAAACCATATTTTCTACACTTTTCAAAGACTTTTCTTAAGTGAGCTAGGTGTTCTTCATGTATTTTTTAGTAGACTATGATGTCATCAAGATATATCACAATGAAGTAACTTATTTATTCTAAAAAATCAACATTCATGGCTCTTTGAAAGGTGGCTCCAGTATTCATTAACCCAAAATGAATTTTAACATACATGAAGGTGCTCCAAGGTGTAGTGAAAGCTATCTTATGTTGAACATCTGGTTGTACCAGCACCTGACTGTATCCTGAAAAGCCATCTAGAAAATAAATTCTTTTAGAACCTACTACCCTTTGTAAGATGTGATCCATTTTTGGTAAAGGGTAGTTGTCTTTTAAGGAAGCTTTGTTTAAATTTATAAAGTCTATGCATAGCCTAATTTCTCCTATTTTCTTCCCCACTGATACAAGATTTGAAACCCATTTTGAGTATCTCAGAGGGACTATTATTCCAGCATCATACATTTTATTGATTTGTTTCTCAACCAGGGGTAGGTGCACTGGGTTTATTCTACATAACTTCTGTTTAAAGGGCTTTTGGTTTTCATTGAGAGGGATCTTATGCTGGATTATCTCCCTATCATATGACTTTAAATCTTCATAACTCCAAGAAAACACATTATTAAATTCCCTAAAAAGATCAAGATATTTCTATTTTATATGAGTTGGTAGTGTTTTGGACATTTTTATCATTTTGGGTTTTTGTTCACTGCCTATATTGCACTCTTCTATTTCAGCTTCAGTAAGTTCCATTTTTGGCTTCCTACCGACATCATTAAAGTCAAACATTTCTTCTAGAGGAACCAATCCCTCTGGAAAATTGTCATTATTGGACTTCAACACTTCAAAGTCTTCTTTTTATGAATTAGTGCATAGCTTGGTTTCATGTGTGTGTTATTTTGTTAACATATTTATATCATCATTATCAGGAGGTTCTTCTTTGTAAAAGTGTTCTTCAGTAGAGCAGTCTTCTTCATACTTTAAGTCTAAATTTGGCACTTCAAACTCATTTCTGGACTGCAAGAAATCTTCTATCTATTTATCTCCTTCAAAAACTTGCTAGTATTTTATGTTATTAGGAACTGCTAGTCTATATTTGACTTTTACCATGTATTGTTTGCTTTTATAAGGTTTTTGGCATGTACTAGCTGCAAAAGCTAGACCATTGGCAAGGATGTTTTGATTTCTAGGGAGGAAGGTATGATCATATTCTGTGAATGTTTTCAAGAGGTCAAGGGCATCATATCTATATGATTTTAATCTCAGATGCTTAGCTATGTATTCTACCTTAATCTGCCTAATGACTAGCTCAGAATCTCCATGGACAGTTATCCTCTTGACTCCTAGTTTCTTTAGTAGTTGTAGCCCTAGGACGAGTGCCTCATATTCAGCTATGTTATTTGAGCATTGAAAGTTTATCTTGTATGAGTGACCTTTTGCATGATTGGTCTCTGTGTTATGCACCCATATACCAGCTCGTAAGACAATCTTGCCACAAGAACCATCAAAACTCATACTCCAAAGAGGTTCGATTTCAAATTTATCATTGTGTTGGTTATTGGGGTCTCCTTTATGTTGTTTATAGTGGCTGCAACTATGTTTGTTGTTGTTTTCTCCCTTGTGGTCTCCACTAAGTTTTCTATTATATTCAGTTAGGGTCAATTGTTTTGACTGTTCCTCCTCTTTTTCCTCTTCTTCTACAATTTTTTCCTCATTTTATGTCACTTGTTCATTAAGGTTTTTATCACTATAAAGGATAAATGAATCAAGATCAGTGTGAATGGAATAAAGAGGGGAGTTATCTAGTTTTTCTTGACTACTAACCATGTATTTCATATGATTTTCTCTATACATTCTTCTTGGTTGATTGAAAACTGGTATGGTTGCATAGGTCATGTCCATTTGGAGGGTACATTGGAGTTTGGCTCCCCATGATCTTGAAAGGAGCATGCCTTATTTAGGAGGAATATCAGCCACTACAATTTCCATTACTAGGCTTTTAGTTGGTATTTGTGCTATATTAACACATAGGTCTTCGATTAGTCCTAGACATTCAACTCTACTGGAATCATAAGAGTATAAATCTTTGTATGGTCTCATTATCTCAAGGCCTAGTATTTCCATTACTACTTTTGGCATCAAGTTGTGTGAAGCTCCTGAGTCTAGCATGCCGTTATGTATAATTTTATCATGGATGTTTAAATTGACATAAAATGGAGGAACACCTCCTTCTTGAAATTTACCTTCCACTTCTGGTCCAAACAGAAGTTCAGGTTTGTCATCATTTAAATTAACATAATCAACATTTTCTCATATGTTTAAAGCTTTCAAAACTTGAGATCTATATACACCTTGAGTGAATAATTCAGTAAGAGGAATAGAGATTTTAATCTTGGCAATTTCATTCTCTATACTGAAATGTGTCTGAGTTTTTGAAAATTTTAAATCAGCCCTTTCAAACACTATTTTATCAGCAATTTTAGCTTGATGGTTTTTATTATGAAACTCAGTTAAAATAGTTCTATTAGGAGCTCTAGATGTATTTCTAGTGCTACTTTGGTCACTATTATGTTTGGGACTAGGTTGGTTGTTTTTATTTTTATTTCTATCAGAACTTTCAGCCACTATGTTTAAATTTTTTGTTGTCTTTTTAGAAATGTTTTCAGGGGTTTTCCTAGTAGAAATTTCATAGTTTTTTCTTTTGGGAGTTTCTTGATTTTTCTTTCTTCTGAGGTCATATTGTCTATGTAATTCAATGATGGAATTTTCAAAGCCTTGTTTGTAGTCTTCAGATTCTAGGCTTTCTTCCTCATATTGAGTTGGGGAAGACATGCCTTATTTTTCCTCAGTAAGGAAAACAATGTCCTCAATTTTTACTCCCATTAGATTTATGTGACTTTCCTTTGTTTCTTCAATCACCCCTTCATCTTCATCAACATATTTTTCTTGGAAAGGAGATCTGATTTTCTAATCAGGATCTCTTTGTATAATTTGCGGGGGGTTTCTTCTAAAGTTCTGGTTTTGGTTCTAATTTTGATTTCTATTTTGAGGAGTTGTTTGGTTTTCTCTAGGATAGGCTCTCTCATTCATGTTAACTCTGTCCATAATTCTCTCCATGGTTTTAACTATGTTATCAATCATTGTATCAGATGTGGACGGTACAACTTCTTCCCTATATGTGACTCTTTTTTCATTTTTCATTCTAGATCTCTTGGCAATCAGATTGGCTTCTACACTTACTGCTCCCCTTTGCATGTCTTCTAATGTGAGGGGTTCTGTTTTTCTTAATTGATAGGCCATTTCTGGATCAAATCCATCAGGAAATTTCATTAGGGCCAGACCTTCTGGAGGTTTCATATGGACAGGGAGGGCATGATATACACTATTGAATCTAGTGCAATATTCTTGGACACCTTCTCCAACATTTCTCGTAATGTTTTCATACTCTGATAAGATTTGGATAGGGTTCTTCTTGGTTTCCCATTTGTTTAAGAATAATTGATGAAAATTAGGAAGGTCATTTATTCTATTAGGGGTTAAGCCTTTAAACCATTTTCTTACTTCTCCCCCTAAGCTTTGAGCAAACATTCTAAGTTTAATAGTTTCATCATCTATTTCTTGGCTATCAAAATAGTCATTCATTTTTTCCACATTTTGTTGAGTAGTAGTAGAATTTCTTGCATCATATAATGGAATATTAGACTGATATTCTTGTGGTAGATCAATTAAAGGAAATGGTAGAAGTATTGGAGCATACCATGTTGCCATGATCTGTGGTTGTGGAAACAAAGGAGAGTTAAAAAGAGGAGGGTTTACAAAAGGATGCAGAGGGTTGAATGGAGGAAGGTGAATAGTGGGGGATGAGGTTAGTACAAAATAATTTTGCTGTAAGCTGGAGGGATCTAAAACTATCTGGGTTATCCAAATCTGAGATCTATTCCTAGACAGGCTTTGTTCTAGGGGCCAGTCAGATAGGATATTCTGCAAGTTTTTAATATTTTCAGGTAGGGAACTTGATTTGTGGATAGGTTTGCTAACAGTTGGGCTTTTGGATCTAGGAGACTTCCTAAGGATGCTTTCAGTATTGTCAACTATTGCAGGAGAATTTGAGTCTCGATGAGATCTAGTATAGATTCTCCTAGAAGCTAGGACTTAGACCCAAAAATATGTAAGGTTGAGAGTTTATGATAGTCTTAAAGGACAGACCGATTCTGTGAAAGAAATACTTAATCCATAAAGTATTCTTGACTGGGTTCTGTTAATGTTAAATGATAAAATTATTTTCCCAATGGAGTCTATGGAAAAGTAGTGGAGTCATTTCGCCTACTAAAAACTAGTGGAGTCACTAGGTGGAGGCTTTTTACTTGCTTTTTGGTTGGCTGTTGTCCACCATCAACAAATAGATACCATTATTGGCTAAAACTTCATTCATCTAAGTTAAAATAAGTTTTTCTAAATTTTGAGTGAAATTAAGTTGTTAATTACTCAATAATCCCCAGTATGGTCGCCATTATGTTCACTCCTCGTGATTTGTAAGATTGGTAAGAAACAAATTTGTAGGGAACCACATCAGACCACTTTGGAGTCCATGGACCTAGCCTTCCATGATTCAGAGAGGGCTCTCTCTATGTAAGTTTTTATAGATGATATGTCTTTATGCTTCTTTTTTGGTGATGTTAGGGTAGTTATGAAGTTCTAAGGACTTGTTTGTTTTGATTGATTGATTGATAGGTTGATCGATCAAATGGTGTGATTAATTGAAGGAGTTTTTCAGCTGAATAAATAGACCATGAGAAACATTAATCCATTGGGGTATGGAGTCATAAAAGGACTTAATTGTTCATCAAATCTGCAAGGGTTTTCATAGGGTAAGCTAACTATATCAAGTGGATCTCTTAGTTTAGATGGCATATGAAATGACAATAAGTTGTGATGGCACCAAAACTAAAATTTATTTAAGAATATTTTAACTTTACTTCAACAAGAAAAGCCTTTGTGGTAATTGTTTGAGACAAACCAAAGGACAGGGCATACCATAGACTTCTTTGGCCATAATTTAATAAGAAAACCTTTAAGACGACAATCTAGCAATCCTAGGATTACTTTTAGAAAAAGAAAAAATTTAAGATAATAATGAGTGCAACTAAAGAGCAAGATAAACCTATCTTCTTTAATCAAACACTCTAAAGACCTTCAAAGCAATAGTTTAAGACATACAAGAGGACAGGGCATACCATAGACTTCCATGGATGAACTCTACTAAGTGTACTTCAAAGAAAATCCTTAAAAACAATATTTCAAGCTACACCAAAGGACGGGGCATACCATACACTTCTTTGGCTTCACTCTATTAAATTATTTCAAAGACAACAAGCTGGGTGGAACCAGAGAGAAATTAAGAATTATCCAATCAAACCTTATGGATGAAAAGATAGAGATAAAGAATATAGACAGAAATAGGGTGCCAAGATAGCATATCCTAATCTAATTGTTATGTTCTTTTATCAAAGAAATCATGGGTAGAAAGGAAAACATAAGGAAAACATTGACAAAGAAGGAAAAATTCACCATTAACATAGCTCAAGAATCCTGTGAACGTGAATTTATTACTAATGTTCAAAACAGTTACATTACTCAAATACAATAGATCTCTCCAACTCAGAGCTTTCTCAAATCTAACCTAGCAATCCATCAACTATCTCAGCAACTAGCAATCAACCAACCAACACTAAAAAAAAAAATAATACATGCAGTATATATCTGCATAATGAGGAGGTGATCCTAATCTAGGGTTTCACATATGTATTTATTATAGAGTTAATGATTTTTTTTACCTTTGAGACCATGCAAGGCCCAAGGAAAAATATCTAAGAAAAAATTGTTGTAATAATAACTCCTAACTTAACTGTTTGAGCTAACTTTTGGGAATATTTCATTTTAAGGCCTTCTCAATAAATTTTTCAATAACTGCTAGGTAGATGAGAAATATCTCTAACTGTCTCAATAACTATTGATGTCTTCGTTGAAAGAAAACATGTTGTAGGTGGAAAAATGTGTTTCTGAAGAAGTAAATGGCTTGTGTTGAATCATTTAGATCTGTTTCTGTGAAAATATACCTTTATTTTATCATTTAAACTCTGTTTTAGGCCTTTAAACTTGTTTTATCTTCACTGTCTACTTTATCTCTTCTTTTCCTTTGATTAACATTTTTAATCTTTGATTTGACATTTGATCCACTGATATAATCATTAACCATTTAATATTCACCATTATGGCCTTTCAATTGTTTTTAGCCTTCTCACTATTTCTCTGTCTGTGTTTACTGTAGAGGGAGGCATTCTTCTACTGCTTGAGGGTTTTAATAACCACCAATGATCATGATTTCATTGGTGATTACATTTGATTTTATGTCTCCGGTCTTCCCAATGAAACAAGATCTATGGATCGTCACCCATATCACTTATTAAAACGATTTTGGACCCTTGAAATGAATTTTTCGCATTTATGCCATGAGACTTGCACAATAAAACAAACTGTGAGTTTAAAACCTACGTGGAATGTTCTTTCTGTGTTTATTTGGGGTTTGTGGGCTTCTGGATCGTTGCAAAGGAGGAAATGGTGGATCTGGATTCATCGCAGAGCCACAGGGCTCTGGACAGTTTGAATTGGATGGCGCTATTAGGTTTTGGCAGGAAGAAGGAGAGTGGTTTTTGCAAGTGGAGAAGGTGGTTTTCGCAATCAGAGAAGGCGATTTTCACATAGAGGGAGGGGTGGTAAATGGTTTCAGGTGAGAGGGTGCGATTCCACTCAGTGATCGACACGCGACGATGGGTACAAGCGGTAAAATCACTTATATCACAAGGTTGGGGTTTGTTTATCCCCTGCGTTATTAAATTTGCAATGAGTGTCGACGACCATTGGATCTCGGGGTACAAATATTGACAGTGGTTGGGTGAGAGGAGAAGTGGATAGGTCAAAATTTGGGGCCCGAGCTAATTAAATAAGCCATGGCACTTAGTATTGGGAGAGGGCCAAGGTTTTATGGCGATGGGGTTAGGTGCATACAGGTGTGGGCTTAAGGAGAAGGAGCCCAGGTTTAAAATAGGAGCGGGAAGATTTAGGAATGAGGGCAGAAGGAAAGGTGATATGAGGGTTTTTAACAAAGGGCGGTGTTAAAAACATTAGTGCTGGGGCTTTAACATTTGTATAAAGGAGTCGGGTTAAAACATAAACATCGATTTTAATTTTAATAAAACATTGTTATAATATAAAATATGGGTCCCGAAATTTTTATTATTTTTTAACTTAAAACAATGAAAAAAAGAGTTTTCTGTTTTGTTTGAGTGGAATTAAAGGAAAGTGATAAATGTGAGGGGTTTGATGCGGTTTTTAGTGGGGGGAAAGTGAGGAAGTGAGGCTTTAGGATGGAAAGAAATAAAAAATGAGAGAAACTAAGCCCAATATGAGTTTTTAAGAGAAGTAGGGTGATTTTGAGGAGGAAAAATGAGAGATAGGGAGAAAGGCTTTATGAAGATAATGAAGGCAGTGAGATTTCTAAAGAAAGCTGATAATCAAGGAATGCTATCTTTAGCTGATTGTGATAAATCCACATCCACCTAGTGAATATGTAGAATACATGAGGAAAACATGTTGTAAACCTCTTCTCTGGACTTCTGGAGCTGAATGGTGTCATTAATCCTCATTTGAATGTCATTTGGTTCAGCATGGTTCTCTTGGATTATATTCATTACTGGAACTCCAAAGAAATAAGGTAATACTGCATCCATTCCATAAAATAATTGGTATGGAGACATTCTAATTTATTTCTTTGTGGTGAGCCTATCAGTCCAGAGAGCATTGATCAGCTTATTGTGCATGATTTCTTATTCTCCTCTAGAAAATGTTTGATGATGTTCACCAGGATTTTATTTGAATATTAAACCACTCCATTACCTTGAGGGTAGTCGGTCATTGAATTCCTAAACATTGTATGATGTCCGTGACATAAATAAACCATATTTTTTGATCTGAAGGCTGCAACATTGTTTTAAATGATTTTCCTAGGACAAACAAATCTAGAAAGGATGTTGGTTTCTAGGAATTTTATTATGATAGAGTTAGTGTAATTCCTATAAGGGGTGGCATATATCCATTTGGTAAAATATTCAGCAGTAGTAAGGATCTACTTGTGTTGAGTAGAGGATGGAGGGTGAATTTATCCTATGAAGTTTAATCCACACTGCTATAAAGGGCTTTCTAGAGCAATATGTTTTATGGGTAGGGGCAGTAGCTTCCTCTTTCCTTCAAAGATTTGACATTTATGGAAAGAAGTAGCCATATTAAGGGCATAAGGAAATATGGTGGGCCAATAAAAACCAACTCTCATGATTTTGTTAGCAATGGTTTTCTAGTAGAGATGGCCACCACAGTCACCTCCATTGAACTCCTTCATTTCTCTATCCGCATCATCCTTTAATAAACATTTAAGAAAAACACCTCCAATATCTTTCCAATAAAAAAAAAATTCCAAAATGCAGAACTTAATAGCTTTGAGTTTTATAAATCTAGCCTTTGTTTTAGATAAACCAGAAGGGGCATTTGGATTAGATAGTATGCACAAAATATCAACATACCATGGAGAATTCATTAATGCCTCATCAATCGGTGGAGTCACCAGTTCTTCTTGATAATCTAATGTGTGCACCATGTTGATGTCTAGTGCATGCAAATTAGATTTTGCCATCAATTCAACCAGTCCTTGGTCTTTGATCAACTTGGTAGGCTTGATTTCCAAATCATACTCTAGGATAACTGCAATCCATTTCCCTCTTTTGCCATTAGGACCATTTTGTGTTAAAATGTCTTTGACCACTGCATTTGGAACATAAGAAATGATATGTGAATGTAAAATATAGAATCTAAAGTATTTCAATGATTTAACTAATGCAAAGGCCTGTTTTTCCACGATATTATATTTCAGAGATGCATCTCTTAATGCCTTGCTGAAAAAGGCTATTGGTTGTTCTTATCCTTCACTGTTTTTTTGTAACAGAACAAAAAAAATAGTTTTTTCTAAGGAAAAATAAAAAATCATGAAATATTTAGTGAAATCCAGACTGATTAGTACTAGAGCCTTTGTCAATGCTATCTTTACCAAGCCAAAAGGTTGTTTCACTTCTATGATCCCATTTTTTTCCGATCCCTTCTTTAGCATGTTAGTGATGTTCCCTAAAAGTTCTACCAAGTTAGGTATAAATCTGCTTAAAAAGTTGATTTTACCAATGAAGGATTGGAGTTCTTTCAAATTTCTAGGATGGCTTATTTTCAATATTCCTTCAGTTTTTCTAGGGACAATTTTGATTCCATCCTTAGAGATAATATGGCCTAACAAATTTCTTTCTTCTAGGCCAATGGAAATCTCTTCTTAGGATTCAGGGAGAGTCCAAATATTCTTCATTTTTCAAAAACCCTTCTGAAGTGTGTTAAATTCTCTTCATCATTTTTAGAAAACACAGTGATGTCATCCAAATAAATCACAACAAATTGGCCAATTTCATCGGAAAATGAAATTTCCATGGCCCTTTGAAAGGTAGCCCGAACATTCATTAGTCCAAAAGGCATTTTCACATACGTGAAAGTCCCCCAAGGAGTTGTAAAAGTTGTCTTATCTTGGTCATCAAGGTGTACTAACACTTTATTGTAACCATAGAAATCATCTAACAAAGATATCCTACTAGAACCCACTACCCTTTGTAATATGTGATCCATCTTAGGTAAAGGGTAGTTATCCTTAAGGGATACCTTATTAAGGTTTCTGAAGTCAATGCAGAGTCTAATCTTGCCTGTTTTCCTCCTAGTTTGGACAATATTTTAAACCCATTGGGAGTAACTGAGTGGCACTATGATTTTTTATTCATGCATATTTTTAATCTCTTTCTCAACTAAAGGCATTAAAACAAGATTTATTCTTCGCAATTTCTGTCTGAATGGATTTTGATTCTCTTTAATTGGACCCTTGTGGTGAATGATGCTGGTATCATAGGATTTAAAATCTTCATAACTCCATGCAAACACATCAATAAATTCTTTGAATAAGGCTATATATTTTTTCTTTGTAATAGTAGGCAGAGATTGTTGTGAAACTAGCTCCATAAAAAGAAGAAAAGAGAGATAAACACCTTATAAATAAGCCACTTTGAGGGGGCAACCTCCAATACATTACATAAATGAAAAATTATTGGATGATACAAATGACAAAACCTCCTTTCTATATATAGGAGTCCATGGGGCCACAATCTAATTCTAGCTGACCTAACAATAATAATTTAAGGGCACAATAATAACGATATGGGGGTTATAGGGGTACAAAAATAACAATAAGGGGGTTACACTAACAAAAATAAGGGACTATACTAGTAATATAGCAACCTAACATGCTCCTCTCCTTCAAAATGTGTTGTCCTCAATGCTTGAGTAGCTCCGGGTGCTTTTGTATAAAATTCTCATCCTCCCATGTAGAATCTTCAGTGGGTAAGTTATTCCATTTGATGAGATACTCTAAAACTTATCGATTTAGTAGTTGTCAAGTTCTTGTTTCCGTAATTGCTTGAGGTTCCAATATCGTTTTTCCTTCCTCATCAAGTTTAGGCAATATTGTTTGAATTGGAAGTATGTCCCTTATAACCTTTTTTAAGCATAAAACATGGAAAACTAGATGCACTCATGAATAAGTAGGAAGCTCCAATTTGTATGCCATAGTACCAATATTTTGCAAAACCTTGTAAGGACCATAGTACTTTGGCGATAATTTATTATCCTTCTTAGCTTGCTTGAGGGAAATTTGTTTGTATGGTTGTAGCCATAAAAATACCAAGTCTCCCACATCAAAAATTCTCTCTCTATGATGTTGATATGCCTGTTGTTTCATTCTATTTCGTGCCAAATTTAGGTTATCCTCAGAATTTGCCTATGGATATGCAATATTCCACCTCAGGAATTTCTACTACAGGGTCCTTGAGGACGCTGTATAAGGAACCTGCTGCAAGAATAAGACATACCAACGCTGGGATTCCCTGGATAACATCTCATACAACTCATATGCATAATATGAGCTTAAATAAATACATATAGATGGGTTATTCAGATCTCCCCAATCTAGGTATCTAAAACAATGCTCAATGAGAAAGCTTACAACAATATATGAACATAATCATGAAATCTGCACCTCTAAATACACCATAAGAGGGAAATTCTATAGACATAATTATATTATGATATATCAGCATAAATACACAAGAAATATATGAGGGAAAAGCCACTCAAACTTTAAGAGCTAACCTCCAATGAATAAGCTGTGGAATACAAGAGTTGTTGCATTTCCACAAAATGCTGGAGTAGCTGCAAATGCGCTAAGTACATGAAGGTATAAGCTTCTGAATATGAATAAATGTACATATGGCTTAAGGAATACAAGAAAATATCCCAACAACAATAAATGGGCTGAAATGCAAGATTTCTGGCCAATCTAGGAAGATTGCTAGAAATGCAAGAGAAACACAAAATGTGACAACATAGTTGTCACTGCAACTGAAGCCAAACATGAATGAGGTTGTGGCTGATATGAAATATTATTGCCCTCCTCTAATAATGTCTCCAATACAAAGGGCTGATCCCTCTGTCTCAAAAACATCCTCCTCTGAAGCATAGAAACCCCTCCCTCACTGCCTATTATGAAATAATGCAGTTTCTCTCATGGACTGCGCAGTGGGAGATGAATATGGAAGTGTTGGCCCATGCCAAATGATCTTAAATATAACCCATGAACCCTCCTTGCATCTCCTCCAATAAATAGATCACTCCTCCACTAAAGAAAACTAGACAAGAGAGACTCCATGAGTTCCTCTCTTACTGCACCCAGCAACACAATGTACTCTCTACTGCAGAAATAATGCTGTAGAAGATGAATGTAGCTATGGCCAATGAAATATTGAGGAAATTTAGCTGTGGCCAATGACAATATTGAGGAATACCCTAGTGCCCGAGGGCACCATCACCCTGCTAAACAATCCAGGGATGCAAGCTCTTGCAGACCCAAAGTCTGAAATCTAAAACATAGCATAATGAAAATGGGCTGCCATCTCCTCCATATAAATTGAGAGAAATCCTCTCCATCATGGTCCCCACCAATTAGGGTTTCCACCCTCATGAAAGTGTCTTCCCTCCAAATTGTGCAGCTTCTCTAGGAAGCCTCCTCCTCCTTGGGCAGCACTGTTGACTTTAGTCAAAGATGACTAATAAAGTGAGATGGGTTCCATTCACACCTTTGGTGATTATTTCAACTACTTTATTCACTCCCATTTCACATTAGGAGTGTTATTTCTTCATCTAAAAGGGGCTACGGTGTCTCCTTTCCCATTTTATTAAACAAAAATAAAATGTGCAACTATAATGTCCATTTTAGCTTGAGGCTAAAAATTGGGACATTACAGTCCTCCCCTCCCACATGTTGCTTGCCCTCAAGAAAATGCATGAAGAGAAAAAAAAAAATCTTCTCCCCCTTCTTCTCTTGTGGCCTCTTCATCAATGGTCCCACCATTTCTCAAATATGTTGCAATGAATCTGTCCTCCAGTGCTCTCTCCCAAGTATGAAAAATGACAACGATGCTCCGCATGGAAAGATAGAAGGTGTAGTGGAATCCTTCCTACTATGCTAAGGCCTCCTTAAGGTAGGAGTGATGATATGCATGGGAAATTTTTTCTCCCAATGGTGATCCTCTCATCCATGCAATCATCCAAATGAAAATCTCACCCCTGATTTCTGCAATGAGTTGGGGCTGAATGGAGAGTGTGCTTGTGCTTCTCATGATGGCCCTCTCTCCATATGCTTCTCATATGGGGCTGCCTTTGTCTTTGAGCTGAAAATTATGGCTTCCAAGAACGGCCCAAGCTACCCCATCAAGAAAATTCAGCCATGAAATGCCTCTACAAATTTTCCAAGTGGTACCTCCCACAAGAAGATACAAGTAGCAATGTAGCAATCATGGTTTGCCCATGGTATCTCCTGCAAAATGAAGCATGTATAATAGGGAGAATCATGCTCCCAATGGGCTGTACATACAATACTCTCCAAATAATTCTCCTATTGAGTGCACAAACATCAGAAATACATGGAGCAATATATAATAAAAGCAAGTTTCCAAATGACAACCGGAGAGTGGTTCAAAGTTCCACTTCATGGAACCTGCGCAGTGCCTCCTAGGCCTGCCTCAAATCAAAATAACAAGTGATAAAATAGCCACTTGTTTTCTGCTACAACATCTCCTCATAAGATGAAACATGAAATACACATTGGTGCCAAAGGTGCACACCAAGAAGCATGTGGCTACCCCCACAACCATCACCAACTAGCCAAAATCAAGGCTAAGAGTAGCTGCAAGTACATCATAACAAATGCAAGAAGGAATGATCCTCCTTGATCAATATGCTGCTCATATAAATTAAAAAGGTACTCAATGTGAAATTGTACCTTCTCTACCATGTACCTGAGACCTTGAGCTGAAATGGCTCATTATGAATGCTCTCCCTTTTCTCCCATGAGTAAGGGGAATGGTTGTGCCAACCTCTCTGAAATCAACTAGGATATGCATATTTCCATATGCTGATGAATATCATGATGAATTCCCTCCATATGAACTCCTCTAGCCAATCAAAGTATACATCTAAGTGCATAGCTAGGAAGCCCTCCTATGCTGCATGCAAATAATTTCTCCTTGAGACTAGAAACTCTAGCCAAGAAGAGTCTGCCATGATGATATATGCTCATATCATCCACTAAGTGTCATCCATAATCATCAAGGCCATCCAAGAATCATGCATGCACCAAGATCTTGGGACCTCTCAACCAAAAGCTGAGTCCTCCAACACGGATCAGTTCTCCATATAGACAACGTTGGTAATCTGCAATGAAGTGCTCCCATCACGCTGCTACCTACTACCTTGACATCCCCTCATGCCAAAGTCACCTTCCAAGTTTCTGCCATGCCATCATGTAGCTTCTCATGCCCAAATATAAATAAGGACCTCTGAAAATGAGCCTCCCATGAGAGACTATCACCTCCAATGAATCTCTCGATCCTAGGCAATATAAGCATGAGTGGTCTCCCTCTACTCAAATTCATGAAAGAGTCTTTCCTCAAAGGAAGTAACCTCTATCTCATCAAATCCATGGAGCTGCCATCCTGAATCATGAAGATGCTATCCTCCATCTATACAACAACTCTATCTGTGCAGTGAAACTGATGAGAATGGGTGGTACTGAAAATGGGAGAGTCTATCCCTCCTCCATGAGCTTGTCCCCAAAATCTCTGTGTTGTAATGGACTCCTAAAATGCCTCCACCCCTCTGAAATCCAATAAGTGGTAAACCAAATGATATGATGCCTCTCATCATCTCTAGCTCATGTGGCCTCCAAGTGGAAAGCCTCCAAAAGTGAGACATCAAGATAGGAAGTGGATTGAATATGTGAGAGGAATGAAAGGTCCTCTCTCTCTCTACTGCGCAGTGTAGTCCTTCTCGCATGTGAAGAAAATATCTAAAATATAGATAGGGGTGAATGTCCATCATCCCTTCATGTTGATCCTCCTGATCTTCTCCTTCTTCCAATGGTGCAGCGCTGTAGATTATTCTATGCACCTCCTCTCTACCAACATGTGAGTGTGTCTCTTGCTGAATGAGAGGCCTTGAGTCTTGGCCCTCCTTAGAGAGAAATATCTCCACACCCTCAAAAATGGAAGAGTGCCCTTCATACAATGGGGGTCTTGCCTCTAGCAAGCCATTCTTCTAATTTCTTCCTCTCTAGAAAGATGGAGTGATCATTGATTCATAGTTCCCCTCCATGCATGAAAATCTTTTGAAGTTTTGTCACACCATGTTTCATATTGGTTTTCATCAATCCCCTTTGCAAAACTCTATGTGACTTTGAATTTGCTGTGCTGCTCCTCCAAAGGCCTCAAATCTTTCCTACATCCTCCTTGCAATAGCCATGGGAAATGTACTACATTGTGGATCTACATGTGTGGCTGAATGCTCACAACCTCCATGAGAATAGCTAGGGCTTGATCCATTCACAAACCCTTTTCAGAAAATTTCTCCAAAATTTTCCCCTTTCAACAGATCTTCAATGGTGTGCTCAATGGTCTGGAAAAGAAGAAGGGAAACCTCCTCTTCCTTCATTCCTCATCCTTGTTTCCTCTGTCAATATCCTCTCCTTGGAGAGAAGCTCCTCTTGCTGATGGAAATCTATCTTTGGCACAGGCTGAGCAGAGATCATGGTCTGATACCACTGTAATATCCCAAATCTGGAATATTTTGCTTTCTCGGGAATATATTAAGATATTCCAATTCCTTCTTCAGTAATCTATCACAAGTTCATTTCAGAGATTGACTGATGGGGAATTTATAGGATATGACTCCTTCTAAAGAAGGGAGAAATCTTGAGGCTAGCTGGCCCTTCTTAGACTCTGCCTATGGATATGCAATATTCCACCTCAAGAATTTCTGCTACAGGGTCCTTGAGGACATTGTATAAGGAAGATGCTAAAAAAATAAGACATACCAATGCTGGGATGCCCTGGATAACATCACATATAACTCCTATGTAGAATATGAGCTTAAAGAAATACATCTAGATGGGTTATTCAGATCTCCCCAATATAGGTATCTAAAACAATGCTCAATGAGAGAGCTTACAACAATATATGAACATAATCATCAACTCTGCACCTTTGAATACACCATAAGAGGGAAATGCTACAGCCATAATTATATTATGATATATCAGCATAAATATATAAGAAATAGATGAGGGACAAGCCACTCAAACTTTAAGAGCTAACCTCCAATGAATAAGAAGTGGAATACAAGAGTTGCTGCATTTCCACAAAATGCCGGAGTAGCTGCAAATGCACTGAGTACATGAAGGTATAAGATTCTGAATATGAATAAATATACATATGGATAAAGGAATACAAAAAAATATCCCAGCAACAAGAAATGGGCTGAAATGCAAGATTTCTAGCCAATCTAGGAAGATTGCTAGAAATGCCAGAGAAACACAAAATGTGACAACATAGTTGTCACTGCAACTGAACCCAAACATGAATGAGGTTGTGGCTTATCTGAAATATTATTTCCCTCCTCTGATAATGTCTCCAATACAAAGGGCTGATCCCTTTGTCTCAAAAACATCCTCCTCTGAAGCACATAAACCCCTCCCTCACTGCCTCCTCTGAAATAACACAGTTTCTCTCATGGACTGCGTAGTGGGAGATGATGGAAGTGTTGGCCCATTCCAACTGATCTGAAATACACCCTAGGAACCCTCCTTTCAGCTCCTCCAATGAATATATCACTCCTCCACTGAAGAAAACTAGACAAGAGAGACTCCATGAGTTCCTCTCTTGCTGCACCCAGCAACACAACGTCCTCTCTGCTGCAGAAGTAACGATGTAGAAGATGAATGTAGCTGTGGCCAATTTTGAATTTAGGAACTGTAGCTCAATCCTCATCCTTCCTTGAGGAAGAGGTAGGGATTCCCAACCGGGAACACCCTAGTCCCCGAGGGTACCATCACCCTGCTAAACAGCCCGAGGATGCAAGCTCTTGCAGTCCCAAAGTTTGAAATCTAAAACATAGCATAATGAAAATGGGCTGCCATATCCTCCATATAAAGTAAGAAAACTCCTCTCCATCATGGTCCCCACCAATTAGGGTTTCCACCCTCATGAAAGTGTCTTCCCTCCAAAACTGCGCAGCTTCTCTAGGAAGGCTCCTCCTCCTTAGGCAGGGCTGTTGACTTTAGTCAAAGATGACTAATCAAGTGAGTTGGGTTCCATTCACACATTTGGTGTTTACTTCAGCTGCTTTATTCACTCCCATTTCACATTAGGAGTGTTATTTCTTCATCTAAAAGGGGCTAAGGTGTCTCCTTGCCCATTTTATTAAAATAAAATAAAATGTGCAACTATAATGTCCATTTTAGCTTGAGGCTAAAAATTTGGGACATTACAGAACTAGAGAACTTCTTATTTATTCTCGATGTGATCCTCCACTCCTAGAACCCTAACATTTTCCCTTAGAGAAGATGTTATGGATGGTGGATGATATCCATAAAGTGCCATAAATGGGTTCATTTTTGCTGTAGTATTGAAGGAAGTGTTATACCACCATTCAGTGAGAGGTAACCACTTGACCCATTGTGCTTGCTTATCAAATACAAAACAACAAAGATATCCTTCCAAAAATTTATTCACTATCTTTGTTTGACCATCAGATTTAGGATGATAAGATGAGCTATGAGCTACTTGAGTACCCAAACAAGAAAATAATTTCGTCCAAAAATTTTCTGTAAAAATGGGATCTCTGTCACTTACAATAATCTTCGGGTTTCCATGTAGCTTTTGAATTGTTTCCATAAATGCAGTAGCAACTGTACTCACTTTATATGGATGAGATAATGAACAAAAGTGTGCATACTTGGTAAGTCTATCAACTACCACCATGATGACACTCCTTCCTTCAGACTTAGGTAAACCTGTTATAAAATCCATTTAAATCTCCTCCCAACATTGAATTGAAATGGATAAAGGTTGTAGAATACCCAGGGTATTAATTGTCTCAACTTTAATTTGTTGGCAAACAAAAAATTCCTCCAAAAACATTTGAATATTAGATTTAAGGCCATCCCAAAAAATTATTTCTTCACCCTGTGGTAAGTTTTTAAAACTCCCGAGTGTCCTCCTAAAGGATAAGTGTGCAATTCCAAAAGAATCGTTTTTTTAGTTAGGAATTCTCGCAAATATATAAGCGATCTTTGTACAATAAGGAATCCCTTTTCCAACTAAATGTATCAGATGTACTAGGATCTTGCTGCAACTTTTGCATGAGAGTCCACACTTCTTCATCCTTCTTCCATTCATCCCTTGCTTCAGTGATCCAATCTAGTTGGATAATTGAAATGGCACAAAGCAATGCTTCCACTTCTTCATCCTTTCTTGAGAGTGCATCTGCAACAACATTTAGCTTCCCTTTTTTGTAGACAATTTCAAATTCATGACCCAACATCTTTGTGACCCATTTTTGTTGCTCTTCTGAAGATAGTCTTTGTTCCAAAAAGTGTTTAAGACTATCATGATCATTTTTTTCCTTGAAGTGTCTTCCCATTAGGTAAGGTCTCCATTTCTTTAGTGCATGTAGTATTTCCAACATTTGCTTCTCATAAATAGCCTTTTGTAAATACTTTCCCTTGATTGAACTAGTTTCAAAAGCAATGGGTCTTCCTTCTTGCATTAAAACATCACCAATTCCATTTCCTGAAGCATCAAATTCAACAATAAAGGATTTTGTGAAGTCTGGCGTAGCTAAGACTGGTGCTAGGCACGTTGCCTCTTTAAGATGTTCAAAGGCCTTAGTTGCTTCAGGAGTCCATGAAAATGCATCTTTCTTAAATAATGTTGTTAGAGGTACTGCTATTCTCCCATAATTCTTAACAAACTTGCGATAATATCCAGTTAACCTGAGAAATCCATGCAACTGCTTTATGGTTGTGGGGACTTCCCATTCCTTAATGGCTTTAATTTTGTTAGGGTCTACCTTAACACCCTCGTGAGATACAATATGACCCAGATATTCCACTTCTTGTACTCCAAAGAAAAATTTGGATTTTTTTGCATATAATTATTCCTCCTCCAATAGTTTGAGCACCCTGTGAACATGTTGAACATGGTCCTTCAAAGACCTAATGTAGATTAGTATATCATTAAAAAATACTTGCACAAATTTTCTAAGGGTCTGAAAATGGAATTCATCAACCCTCGAAATGTAAAAGGTGGATTGGTAAGACCAAAAGGCATGACAAAAAATTCATAATCACCCTCATGAGTTTGAAATGCTATTTTCGGAATATCTTCAGTCTTCATTCTAATTTGATGATATCATGAACGAAGATCCAACTTGGTAAAAGAAATTGCTCCATGTAATTCATCCAATAATTCATCAATCACATGAATGGGAAATTTATCTTTAATAGTGAGCTTATTGAGCTCCCTATAATGTGGACACATGCACTGTGATCCATATTTTTTGTGCACCAATACTAATGGAGCAGAGAAAGAACTTTGACTAGGTTGAATTATACCAGCCTCAAACATTTTTGCAATCATAAGTTCAATTCTTCTCTTTTGGACATAAGGATGTCTGTAAGGCCTGACATTTGGAGGAACACTTCTTGGAATCAAATGAATAGCATGATCATTATCAGGAATAGGTGGGAGCCCTTTGGGAGTATTGAACACCTTGGAATTATTTTCTAAGACTTTTTGGAGATCTGGAGAAATAGATGATTTTGATGTTGGAACTTCGAGTGAGCATAATTGTGCAATTACGCCCCATTGTTCTTTCTTCAGAAGCTTTTTCATGAAATTAGAGCTTATTATCTTTCCTGGATTCCCTGTGATACCTCGTAATTTCATTTCCTTTCCTTCCGAAAAAAAATGTCAAGAAAATTTCTTGAAAATTAAAAGCTACCGTCCCCAAAGATTGTAACCATTGTAGTCCTAGTACAACATTAGCACCTCCCATTGGGATGGAAAGAATTGGACTATTCAATACATATTCTCCCATGGCTAGATTGATATTATGGCATTTTCTAGAGAAATTTATAGTTTCTCCATTTTCAACCATCACTTGACATTCTGGTGCTGGGTATAGGAAACAGTTCAATTCATTGGCTACCTTACAATGAATAAAATTATGGGTACTACCAAAATCAATCAACACTATTACCTTTTTCTTCTTGATATGTCCTTCTATCTTGAGAGTTTGAGGAGTGACAATTCCTACCAATGCATTACATGCTATGGCCAGACTCATTTCTTCTTCTTCTAGGGTTTCTTCCTAGTGTATATCCTCTACTTTTGAAGTTTCTTCTTCATTTTCTTCCTCCTCTTCAAAATCTATGTAAAATAATTTCTTCTTAGTGCACTTATGACCTTTACTGTATTTGCTATCACAACTGTAGAAAATCCCTTTTTCTCTTTTTTCTCCCAATTATTGTGGTCTCAACCTTGTAGGTTGTGGAAGTATAGGAGTAGCAACACTTCCATATTTATAGATGTGAGTAATAGGCTTCCTTGTCGCCATAATTTTACATTCAATTTTTCTTACCAACTTGAATGCCTACTCCAATGAATCAGTTTCCCAAATGCAAACTTCATGTTGGATTTTATCCTTTAAAGTTCCTATCAATACATCAATCCTACGTTCCTCTATAATATTGATTACCCTTATATTCAATTTTTGGAAGTCCTCAATGTGCTCCGCCACTAAACCCTTTTGTTTGAGATTTGTCAATTGGATAAAAAAGGTGTTGCTCTTTGTATCCTGATAATGTGCTATCATTTCCTCCGTAAAAATTGACCAAGTGACAATTTTTTATGGGAGAAAAGTCATCGATACCATACAAATTTATTTTCTTCTAAATGTAAATTTACAATGTGTACCTCTTTATGTGTTTTGCACATTATTGAGATCAAAATATTGCTCCATCTGTAGTATCCATGTTACGGGATCCTTGCCATCAAACTTCCTGATATAAATCTTTGGAATATGGTGGTTCTTCAATCTAACATTAAATTTTATGAAATCACGATTAACATTTATTTTTCTCTCATCATGAGTTTCCTCTACTATCTTTTCGCCATTAGGAATCATTTCTTTTATCAACTTTGCCAACATTCCATGTCTGCTTTTAGATCATTCTTCATGTTTTCCATGTTGTCTTTCATTTTTTCTTCCATGTCCTCCATCTTAGCTTCCACGCCTTTCTTCAAACCATCCATGTTTGTTTCCACGCCTTTCTTCAAAACTTCCATTTCAATTTTTGCCACTCTTTGTGAGAGCGAAATTTGGTGCACTTGCTTTTGTAATTTTGATAGATCATGTTGCAATTCTTCATATTCATGAGTCATAGTAGAGTATTCTAAGGGATTAATGGGTGTTGAATTCTTTTTCAGAGGCATTGTAGAACCCAATACTAAAATATATTCTCAATAGGCCCTTGGAATCTCTTCAAACTAATTTTTTATACAAGACTTATGCAATTCAGAAAACAATACACACCTTTTTATTGCTTTTGAGGAGCTCGATATTGAAACTGAATTATCTGTATGATTTTGAATCCTAAATATCTGAAAATTCTCCCTGAAGTAGCCCTATGAATCCTCTTTCGAATGCCACAGGTCTGAGCTGATTTGGATTCTTCAAGGCAACGTTATGGCCAATCTCCCACAATGACCTAATTATGAACTTGTTTAGTAGAGCGAACTTGTATGACTCGCCACGTGTCACTGTTTCCTCCTTCGGCTCTGAAATTGATATAAAATAAACTAAAGTCCGTGTGCTTTCATCCAATTTTTATAGAATTCCAATCCGATGCTCAGAGAGAGAGTTATGAATATTTGCCCACTATCACCTCTTTTAGATGAAATTAGGAAGCCTAAAAAAGCCCTAACTTCCATAGACCATATCTCCGAAAATATTGCAAACCAAGCTCTGAAATGTTGCAACAATGTTCCTCAGGATTTTGGCTTTGGGCCCTACAAATTTCAGCTTCTGAACCTTCGTAGAAAAATATTTATAGCTAAAATGCCACGATGACCTGTTTGGAGCAGTGAAACCCTAGAATCCAAAACTCTCATACCAAATGTTGTGAAACCAGCTCCAAAAATAGAGGAAAACAGAGATCAACGCCTTAGAAATAAGTCACTTTGAGGGAGAAACCTCCAATAAATTACATAAATGAACAATTCTTGGATGATACAATGAAAAAACCTCCTTTCTATATATAGGAGTCCATGGGGCCATAATGTAATCCTAGTCGACCTAACAATAATAATTTAAGGGCACAATAATAACAATATGGGGGTTATAGGGGTAAAAGAATGATAATAAGGGGGTTACACTAACACAAATAAGGGACTATACTAGTAATATAGGTACCTAACAAAGATTTGGATAGTTTGATGATTTTGGGGTTTTTTTCCATGCCTATATTACATTCCTCAATGTCTGTTTCAGTTGGCTATATTTTTGGTTTTTTGGCCACATAATTAAAGTGAAATAACTCTTCTAAAGGGACTAGCCCCCTAGGCAGATTATTTTCTTTATGTCGGAGTATTTCAAATTACTCTTTTTCCAAGTCTTTTGTTTATTGGTATTATATACGGTGTTGTGAGATGGAATATTTACAGTAGTATTTACATCTAGAACAACATTTTCCAGAACAATGGCATGTGTTTCCTCGGTAGTTTGTACCATGATAAGACTATCTTCCTCACAATACATATCCACATTACTGTCTTCAAATTCTTCTTTAGATTGTAGGAAGCTCTCAATTTGTTTATCACTGCCAAACACTTGCCAGTATCTCATGTTGTTTGGCACTAAAGGACGTTGTTTGACCTTAATGGTATATTGTTTGTTTGGGTGAGGTAGTTTACAGGTCCTTGCTGAAACAGCTAGGGCACTGGCTAGGACATTTTGGTTTCTCAGAATGGATGCCACATCATATTCCTCAAAGGTCCTGAAAGAATCAAGGACAACATTTCTGTAAGCTCGTAGTCTAGGTTGTTTGGCTGAATATAGCCCTTTAACATGTTTAATAACTAGCTCAGAATCACCCTTCACTAAGATCCTCCTTGCTCCTAATATTTTCAACATTTGTAATCCCAACATCAAGGCTTCATACTCAGCAATGTTCTTTTTGCATTAGAAGTTTAATTTATATGAATGACCTTGTGCAGTATTGTCTCATGTGTTATACACCTAGATTCCTACCCTAGAGCTAGCTGGGCCACATCAAAAATCATGTTCCAAAGAGGTTCATGGGCATGGTCTAGTTTCTCTGTTTGGGTTTGACTGTCAGTGTTTTCTGTGGGATCGTTTTCTACTTGGGAAATATGTGAATCCACGATTCCATCATTATACAAAATGAAAGAATCCAGGTTAGTGTGAACAACATACATATGGTAGTTGTGAGGATTTTCTTGGCTACTTACCATGTACTTTATTAGTGTTTCTCTATAAAGCTTCCTCGATTGACCAAACACTGGAATGGTAGCATAAGCATGTCTAATTTCAGATTCCCTTGTAAATTCCCCCTCCATGAGCGAGATAAAATCATTTTGTACTTTGGGGGAATGTCTGCCACAACGATATCCATAACTAAACACTTCACGGGTATTTGAGCTAGAGTGTCACAGAGGTCCTTGATTAGGCCTAGGAACTTAACCTTTCTAGAATCAAAAGAGTATAAATCCCGGTAGGGTCTAGTGATTTAGAGGCCCAATTTCTCCATGACAGCCTAGGGCATTAGGTTGTGTAATATTCCCAAATGGGAAAAGCAGGAATATAGTGCATAAACATGGAAAATAGTAGTGAATACATAAATACACCATTACATGAGACAAATGTATAGCCATCTTATTAAACATATAAGCAAATAGTAGGCACAATATCTTGAGGATCAAGTCACTCAACCAATACAAAACAACCCTCTACTAAGAAAATATGTCAATACATGAGAAATGAAGGTTATACAAGTGCTATGAGTTAGGACAATGCAGTTTTAGGGCATAACTGTTACAAAAATGATATTAAAATATGGATCTACTTTTATATAGCTCAAATAATGTCGGGAGTGAAGATCTAAGCTCCCAAGCACAATTCCAGGACAACCCATAAAGGGTTTCTAGAAACACCCCTAGGTACAAAATGTCGGAATACAACCCTAGGGATGAATAGAAGCTGCAAAATAAATACTAGAAGGAGGTGGCTAAACTAATAAAGAAATTAATAGAACTCCTCCAATAGAACCTCCAAGTGAAAGGTTGATCCCCTCACTAAAGACCTCACCCTCCAAATGAATTACTGAATCCTCCTCTAAAAATACACCATAAAATAATGCAGTCATTGTGGGAAACTACGATGTAGGAGGAGGGAATCACTGGGAATGATGCCAAATAATGAAATTACGCTTGAGGACCTCCCTCGTTAGCCTCCCAATGAAAAGACTACCTCTCCACTGAAAAACAAAACACTGAAAGTGGCCCTCAAAATCCTCCACTGCTTCTACCCTGCAACACAACACAACTCCATCGGAAATTGCACTGTAGTTGAAGGCTGAAGCTTGGCCATAATGCCGGAATGTGGAAATTTAGTGAAATACTCTTCCCAGGGGCTCCTCTCAAAAAGAGATGGGATTCCTTCTCGGGAACACCCTTTGCTAAACAACACATCAATCTTAGCTAAATAGCTGCAGAGTGCAAGAAGTCATACAAACCAGAAAATCAATAATCAACAACATCCCCATCTATGGCTTCCTTGTCCTCCTTATAAACAATGTGAGCCTTCTCACCTTGGGTCACACTCATTAAATTCACTACTATCATGGACACTTTCTCGCATTCACACTGTGATGTCTCTCATTGATGATCCACTCCCTCCATACCAACGCTGTTAATTTTGTCAAACTTCACCTTTTCCACATGCATTAACCCCTTTTCACACATGAGGATGCTTTATCCAGCTATTAATATGATCCATTTTCCCGTTAAGAGGGGTTTTATTCCTACTAAATAGATTTATGAGTCTCCCTACCCAATTATTCATCTATCTAAATGACAAAAGAAAAAATTAGTATTACAATTAGCTGTAAACTAATTTATGAATATTACAGTCCTCCCCTTCCAAATGTTGCTTGTCCTCAAGAAACTGCAATGACAGAACGGAAGATCCTCCTCTCCTCCTCTCGTAGTATCCTCATATGATAAGCTCCTACAATGAATAAGATGTTGTATCATCAATAAGTCTCCAAGTTGCTCCTCCCAAGTGTGCAAGTTAGCTATTGGTGACAATCCCAAATAGTTATCGTCATGAATAAGTGGAATATCCATGGAGGCAACAATATCTTTTCCAGAGGAATTTTTGAGGCATGGGATCATAAAATAATTGGGAACTTTCATTCCCATGTGAGTCCCCAAACCCCAAGCTATCATCCATACAACGTGATTCATCCTCCAACATGGTAACTCATGAAAAATTTCTTCCACCTTTGGCTCCTACAATGTAGGTGGGCTGCATAAATGAGCATGATAGACAAAATGGCCTACCCCGCGCTATCTCTCTCCCTACTTATGGAAAGTGTAGAGTTGCTGCTGATATTGGGTTGCAATAATGTTTCCCTCAAGATACAAAAGGACAACTGGATCTCCAAAGACCCCTTCTCTAGTTTCATGAGCCCAAACCATCCCGTACAAAATGAATGGTACATCATTACCATATGGTATCCAAATAAGAAAGATCCTAAATATTATGTGCAATATTGGATGGTACCAATGGTTTCTCCTATGGATATCACACATTTTTACCAACTGTTGCTTTAGAATATCATGTGGCAAGTCATATCCCAACAAGTTGCTAGCTGTTCATGTTTTCTCATCTATTAAGAAGTAGTAAATGGAATTATGTATCATCTGAGCATAACAAGAATAACATGAAATTTTCCCAAATCCATGCAAGTAACGATTATCTCCATCATAAATGTTGGTCCTAGAATGACCATGAAACCCAAATATAATTTGTCCCTCTTGTGGAGGAATGCACTGTACATAGATGGTAAGAGAATGCAAATTCTTTGTGAAATGATTAAGAAGTACATAAATAAATTTCTTACCATGAATTGTGAGTAGGCTGAAAGTGAGTTCCATGGATGAGCCCTCCCATGAGAATATCCTCATATTTTCCTTCAAAATCAAGGGATTGATACTCCCCTTAGAACACTTCATCGATAGATACATACTCCAAAGTGACAATGCTATTGGCCTTGGTGATAAGGCTCTTGCCACTCCATGAATCCATTATTTGACATGCCATATGGGAAATTCATCCACCATCATGCTGCTATATGTGGGAGACTCCTTCCTATGTGGAAGTACCTCCTGATCTTTCAATGCTAAAAATTAGCCCCTTTGCACTTTGATTGGCCATCCTTTTCTCCTGAAATATTATGCAAAGTATGGGAGAAATTCAGCCTATGCTCTCCTAAGAGTAGCCAAAGCAACAATAGCTCTTTCTACCTCCTCACACCGCCATACTACAAATCATGAGATGGAAATATGATGATTGACATGAAGAATGACATATCATCATAATGCACCCAGAATACTTGTTGCCATATGATGCAAGTGCCATGCCAAATCCCAACCACCAACATACCCCTTGAAGTAGGATATGTCACATGCTGACCAAACTCTTTCAAGATTAGCCCGGGTAGCCTTGCCTCTTGCTACCCTATGCCATAGATCTGCAAGTGGATTTCTAGCCTCTTTCTCATGAACATCACCCATCCAACTAATGGCGAGTGTCTATCATCATGCTCAAAATTAGTATCCCTCCAATGGAGAATACCACCCTCCCAATCTAGATCATCGTCTCTACACTTCATGGGACGTAGAAGTGTAGCCTCCTAGAGATCTCCAAATGAATTCCACTCATCAATGACCAAATTGAACCCATAAGTATCCAAATATACTAAAGGAAAAATCTTCTCATTGAGCAATGAAGTTCTCATCAAGAAGGATCCATCATAATAATGGGAGATAAGACGTCTCTCATCAACCATCTGCCTGTCCCCTGCTACACATGTAGAATGGTCACTAGAATGTTCCAATAATGGTTGGGCCTCCAAGTCATCACTGCTTCTCAATGATAAGGTTTTTGATCTCCATGATGGTGCATCTTCTATCTCATGATCATGTTCAATGTTGAACATGTAGTTCTACATTGGTTTTTTTAGGATAATAGTCATCCTATCCTCCAAAAATATACACTCCAACCCCAAGAGTTGTGTGCAACTCAAAAATGACATACTAGGATGACTATATATCTCCTCCTTGAGAAATTCAAGGGTCCTCTATGTAGTGATAGTTTACTACTGGAAATCATAAATGTGCTTTGACCCTAGTGTTTGGTGCTAAAAGGTGCCTTTTAAAACTCCTATTTATCCCACATTAATTATGAACCTGGGAAAGTCCTCTTGTTTCAAGAGTGTAAAAAATATGTGCACGCTATAATCCCAGAGAGTAATGTTTCTTAAAATGTAGTATAGATCTTTCAAATACAAGAATAAACTGACGCTTTTAATAAATCCCACTTGCAACTAAAGGAAACTCAATGCTCTAAAACTAAATCATCCATTCTGAAAAGTAACAACAATTATCCGTCAAGGATATAGTATCAATAACTCATTCCTATTTTAGCTGATGTAAACTAATCAAGCATAAATAAGATCCTCAATCTTAGAGCTTTGATAGCAATCGCCAATGTTCTTTACAGTTGTTGATCTCACACACAACACAATAAATAACCAATTGGAAATGGCACTAAAATAAATCAATAATGCTACTACAACTGATGGAAATGAGATAATATGCTAACTATAAGAATGCTAAAAGGAAAAAATAAATGATTGCAGAAAGTAAATGAGAAGCAATGCTATATAATAGAAATAGACAGCAACGCTTATGTGACTACAATGAACAACAAAACTAAGTCACTGAAATGAACATCGAATATTTGTAATTAGAATGAGCAACACAACAATATACTTGCAGAAAGCAAGGATATTGTTATGAGGGAAAAGAACAAAAAAAAAAATCAATTGCAGAAAGTAATCATTAAAAAAACCCCACTTGCAGAAATCAGAAATAAGGAAAACCACACTGTATGGTAAAGGAATGAAAAGTAGATCCACCAGGAGCCAGGCCCTTAGCCTTCGGTGAATACCACCAGATTACTTCAAGAGATGTGAAGGAACTGCAACTGTTTTTATATATTCATTACTGCATAATCGTTACAGCAAGTTCGTGCTCTGCTTCAACAACGAGAGTCGATGATTAAAGTTACAATTTAAATAGTAATTCTCCCATTCCTCCTATCCTATCCTATCTATCTCTAATCTAATAATCCATATAATTCTCTCTCTAATCATCCATCATGAATCCCCATAATAACCTCCCCTTCTCTGATCTCTGTTCTGATTTAAATACACATAGAGAAAAGAGAAGTTACAACCGATATGATTAAAAATGATTCATATTACAAAACTAGATTGCTCACAACCAATTGATCAGCAAGATCATATTTGAAATATCCTTCCATCAATAATTTAACAAGAACTGGTCGAATTTGGTATTGCAACTGGAAGAATTTGGAAAATGGCCACAACAGCGAATCTGGGAAAATTTTCCCCCGAGAACCTTCCATTTCTCTGAATACAGGCTGAATTTGGGCAAACTATTTTCTGATAAAGTTAATTTGGTCTGTTCTGGATAGAACCCATATTTAAGATTTTCCATATTCTTCTCCATTTTCCCAATACGTCCAATGAAAAACTGTCACTTCTTATTCCAACGAATTTCTAAGTTGACATATTTAATGATGAGCTGGAGATGAACTCTGCAATCTGGAAAATATCTTGGAGGCTAAAATGGTGAGTGATGTTAGAAATAATTTATTAATAAACCATAATTGGTAAAATAATTCATAATCATCAATTTATTAAAAATAAAGGAGAAGAAATAATATTTATCCATGAGAGCATAAATAATTATAAAATGGAATTATATGATAAATTATGATAAATGACATTATAAAGAAGAGTATAAATGGATGAAATAGGTGTTAAAAAGTGATAATAATAATAACATATTAGCGTAGCAACATACCCCCAAACTGAATATATTTCATGTCCTCATGCAACCCAAAGACAAAACCCATGTGTTAACCAAGCAAAAAAAAAAAAATTGTTCATCCCAACTCATGAAATGGATGGAACAAATGATTTTTTCCTCAAGTAATGAATATTCAATTTTAGCAATCTTGATGAAGGTGTAACAATTTTTACAATTGACGTTCAACTATATGTATATGAAGTTGCAAAAAAATGTGATATAAGTAACAACAAACTTCATTAACTGTTTTCTCAAAAATCAGATCGTTTTGATGCACAGATCATGAGATATAAACAAAATGGTTGTAGGTGATAGTGCATAATTTTCAAAATTTTGTGAACTAATTTAGCGTAAAATTATCTGGGATTGTGTATTTTAATGATACCTCTTTTTTCTCTAGAAATCATAAGAATTCAGTTCATATTTTTAAAGATATATGTAAATCAATTTCTACACTGTATAAAAATGAAATTGTATGCCTTAAACGAGAAAGAAAGTAGAAAACATCCATGATGTGTAGAAATTCCTCCCCCAAACTGAAGAATTAGCATGTCCTCATGCAATGCTAGAAAATAAAGAGATGTGTTTGCTACAATCTATTGAAATGTATGCTTGGTGTAAAACAACATGGAATAAGAGAGGTGTTGAGAATGAATAAGAATATCAATGGATGATAAAGAATATTAGTGACAAGGTCATAAGAAAGAAATGAAGGAAAGAAACACTCCCCCAAACAGAAAGATGATATGTCTCTGAAAAATGGGAAGTTGTAAAGATGTGGAATGAACGATGATAAATAATGCTCAATGTATTTTCATGAAATTCTCCTAAATTCGTAATAAATCAGAAAATTATGCTATTTTACCTCAAGTTTTACCTCCGAAAAAAAATGTGGAATGACATGTAGGCACTGGCCTGTGTTGAAGCTGATGTAGGCTAAGCAGATACTGAAAGTAATGCAAAATGTGGAAGCCATGCAAGCACGTCATGTTTGAAGAATTGTGCATGTTCGCGAGTTGCTCGAGCCTTTGCTGTTAGTTGCAATAGTGTAGTCGTGCTGTGAATAGAATTCCCCCCCCATAATTCTTGTTCTCCTGTAACCAAATCACGATTCTCCATGCAATTTGTTTGAATCCACAGTGTTAATTTTGAAGAGCAATAGATAAGATGTATGCCAAAATTTCAATCGGAAAAACTTCTGTAGAAATGAAGTATGAATATTGTGGAAAATCATCAAATTATGGCAGAATTATGTACTTATATCACCTGATATCCATAATGCATACATTCCCCCTTCCAATTGAAAAAGGGATTCCATGACCATAAAGCATAAAAAAAGTGTTGTGCTGACGACAAAGCAAGGGAACGAACAATACAATAGTAAATGAAGTAGAGTACACATATCAAATGATAGGAAAACAAAAGGTATGGTTATAATGAGGGCAGAGTGTATAAAGATAGTTATGAATAAGAGATAATATTCTTGGGTTGATGATAGGTAATGTGGTAAGTAAAAAGGACAACAATAAGCAAGAAAAGATACCTTACTAACGATATTCCATCTAAAAATGATATGATTGATTAAAAAACATTAACTCATTCATAAAGGTTCATAGTAGGGAGAAATTAGAGAAATAATCTCTCTAATAAAAAGAAAAGCAGGAAGAGGGTATTATAATAATTATTGATGTTGAAAATAGAACTTCAATACCATAAACAGAGCCTCTTCTGCCAGCAGGCGTCCATAGCCTCGACAGGGTTGCTTTTTAACCCATATGGGCCAGGATCCTCAATTTATAGTTGGAGAATTCCATTTTTGTTCTACAGAAGAGATCAGTGTGTTGGCATGGCATCCAGATAACCACACTTCCATTCACTGGGAAGTAGCAAAAGTGATCAGGTCAACTCGTGATGAGACCTCATGTTCCAAGGATATTGTGGCTATCCAATAGATCATAATCCTAGTGTGGTGGCCATACTGGAAATGTCATTTTGCTACAACCTTATGAACATGGTAGGTTGTCTCTTTAATGAGACCCCCTATCTTATATCTGTAGACAAGATTTTGTTGTTCTTACACCTTTTATGATAAATAGAGGGAGGCTCAGTACTCCTTAAGAGTGGGGATGGTGGAAGAAGTTTGAACATGTCAATACAAAGAAAATATACCCATAATCTTACTTATAATAGATAGAGGTAATTGTATCTAGGAGAAGTGGAACCAACATAGTAAAGATGATCAATCCGTATCATATACAGCAGAAATCAATACAATAAAGTAATATATAAATAACTGTGTCCATTTTGTTTGTTTTTAAAAAAAAAACCTATCATCAAGAAGTTATCTTGTTAAATATCATAACGTCAAGGATATTCACCTGCTTCAATAGACTCCATAATTCTTGTCCCCATAAAAATATTGTACTTCATGCGATGCAAGGAAAACAATAAAATGTGGTTGAGATGAATTAGGAATAATTGCACAAGAGGGAGGAAGGGTTGTTCCCGAAAATATTCCCAAAGTGTTGTTCCCTTGAAGGAACAACAAAAACAGTCAAAAAACATTGTTCCTTTTAAGGAATAGCAGAAATACACCCAAAAAAAGTATTGTTCCTTAAAAGGAACAACAAAAAATACCCCCAAAAAAAGTGTTGTTCCTTAAAAGGAGCAACAAAAAATATACCCAAAATAATTATTGTTCCTTTTAAGGAAGAGCAAAAAAATGCATGCAAAAAAGTGTTGTTCCTTAAAAGGAACCAAAAAAGAAAAAATACACAAAAAAGTGTTGTTCCTTAAAAGCAACAATAAAAAAATCAACACGCGAAACTGTTGTTCCTTAAATGGAACAGCGGTTGTTCCTTAAGAGGAACAACAGTTGTTCCTTAAATGGAACAGCAAAAAGACAAACACGTGAAACTGCTCTTCCTTAAATGGAATGACTATTGTTCCTTAAGAGGAACAACAATTGTTCCTTAAATGGAACAACAAAAATACAAACACGTGAAACTGTACGTTCCTTAAGAGGAATGACAACTATTCCTTAAGAGGAACAACAAAAAGACAAACACGCGAAACTTGGTGTTCCCTGTAAGGAACAACAAGGGAAAAAATAGAAAAAAACTAATGTACAATCTATTATCTAAGAAAATCCAATCAAATAGAAAAACAAATTTATATACTGGTTCAAGAAAAAGTAACTTTTTACAGAATTGGTGTTGCCGAAGAATTGCTTTCTGTACCTGAAACTTGCATGGTAGGGTCCTCATTGTTCAATCACCAATGGAGCGGAAACTAAAATTTGAAGGAAGCAACACCTGAAACAAAAAAACATAAGATAAATCAAAAAAGAAACAACACTTTATTTAAAAATAGTATATAAATAAATAAGTTAAGTTACAACAGCTGTGATGTTATTTCCTAAGGGAATATCAATCTGTCAATGGAAAAAGAAATGATCTCTTGGAAAAATGTTTTGGCAGCAGTGACATGAATCTTTGAATGAGAATCAATTCTTCATTTTTTCTATTATGAATGCATTAGATAATGAATTGAATTAAATGCCCTTGTTTCGTTAAAATTTCTTTCAAGAATCACTCATCCATAAATTGACCTTCTTTATTCTCCTAAGACCTGCAAAAAAACGAGTGTCTACTTGCAATAAAACATTAAATCATGGAGAAAGAGAGGTGATCAGACTCCCCTAATCTAAGAAATATGCAAAAAAACTAACAATTAGTTACTCTGTAAAACTAATCCACGGACAAAATTAATTTATTACCTGCAGGAGAGCAGTGGCCAATCATGCTACCCTGTAGTGTTTTAATCATAACTTCTTTATTTTTCATTCAATTTGAGTGATTCCAAAGCAAAATGAAATTTAATTCTGGGATACATCTCCAATAGAAACAAATTTTAAAAATTCTATTTAATGGTATGTTAAATTTTCTTAAAACAACCTGCATAATAGAGTCATTTTCGATTTTTCAACTTAGAACAACAGTTGATATTTCAAGCATAAATTTTTTGTTTGAAGATGGATTAAGATGATTAAAATTGGAAATGAAATTATATTAATTCATTTATCTCCAATAGAAATATGTTTTTAAGGAAAGAAAAATTGATGGGTCAAATACTTTAATGAACAGCTGGAAAAACAGAGTTTTAAGAGTGTTGATTTAGGACAGACAGTCAGTATTTGGGTCATATTTTCCTCATATGATATAGAAATCAAGTGATTCAAATTTACTTGTAAACTATATTCATAGAGGAATATACCATATAAACAGGTTTTAAAAATATAGTCATTTAGGCCTCCAAAAACTCGATGTCCCAACTCTATCCCTGAGCTGTCTACTAGACGCCTTGTCAATGTTTTGGGTCTAAATTTTTAATTCCAAATCAAAATGGAGTTATTCAAATTGGGTTGGAAAGTAGACATCAAAGGCTACTTAGGATAGAATCAGGTTTCTAAAATATTCACTTTTGGTCCTTTAAAATATTACGTCCCAACTATGTTTTCAGAAATTTCATCAAGCCCGCAAGACAAAAAAATATGATATTGAAGAATTTTTTTCATATTGGTGATAAAAATAAATATGAGTGTTTGTAGAATTTTTATTTTCAATATAATGCATCTACATACACAAACAAATTAAAATATTTATCACCGATGTTGATTTCCACAACGTGTTGCAACAAAAACAATTTTTACATAATAATAAAAATGTATTTATTTCTGTCCTTATTTATTTATTTTCTCCACTAACCTACTCTTATTTGAAAATTTAATATGCTTACGTATAAGAGTATTTCCAGTGGAGCCATTTTTGAAATAAGGCCTCTAGTATGTACATACCCAAATTTGAAAAATGCATGTTAATAAATAGTAGGCTATGAGAAGCCAACTTACCTTGAAAAGATGGTGCCAAAAATTGTTGAAGTATGGAGTGATGCTGCAAAAAAATGGAGTGAAACCAATCTTCAATGTATCCCTTAATTTCTTTATTTCCCATAGCCATCATATCATGAAGTTCTTGAGTGTTTAAAACAGCTTGTTGATGGAGGCTAGAAGAAACCTCATTTTCTTTCATAACCTCTACAATTTTTGGATTTGAAACATTTTGAATCTTAGTATAAGTTTTCTCCAATGGTGCATGTGAGATAGAATGGGTGGAAAGGGTGCGTAAATATTTCATTTCAACACTATAAGCATGTTGTACTGTCTTATTATGGTGAGGGTGTGGAATGAGTTGAGGAAGAAATTGTGTAGGGAATGGAGCATTTTGATGATGTAGTTGATTGGGTTGAATGGATGATTTCGATAAGTAAGCAAGATGTTGTGGAAGAGCTGGAAGATGTGTTTGTGCTACCAAATGAGGGAAAGTAGTCATGTAATCATAAAATGAACCATGCCAAACTTGTAGACAAGATTGGTGGTGGTTATATTGAGATTGGCATGGCTGCCCTAACATATGAGTATTACATAATGGATTATGCAAGTAAGAGAATGGAGAGGAAGTGTTTTGAACCATACCTATTGGCCATGATTTCCATGGTTTTGACCTTGTTGCAGCTTCCCCATCTCTTTGATATGCTACTTCCATCCTAGATAAGGAAGAACAACTATCTATGAGATTCTCCTTTTGGTAATCAGGGCAAAACACTTCATCAAATTCTTTATTTTTCTGAACCTGAAAAACATCCAATTGTGAATTTAGAGAGCTAATGAAATCATATTTAAAATTTTCAATTAAAACATTGATTTCAGCTCTTATGTCTCTTTTTCTTGTAGTAAATTTGGAAAAGAAAGAAGAAACTTCTTTAGAATTCTTACCATCCTTGAAAATTCCTCTTGAATACCTTATGAAAAATTCAAAAACATCATCATATGATAACTGAAAAACATCACCTTTTCCTATCAAATTTAAGAGTTCTAAAAATTCATCTTTGATTCCTTTAAGAATGAGTGTTTTCAAGATTTCTTTTTCCAAACGCTTATGCTTTGATTTTTGAAGGTTATATTGAAATTTCTCTACATTATCCTCCAAGCTTTCATCTTCCCCTTGTATCATACCGAAAATATCTTTATTGGATTTGTCGTAGTCTTGGTACTTCTTCAAGAAGATGTTCTTCATGTCCTCCAATGTTTGGATGCAGTTCCAACCTAGGCCCATGAACCATCGAAGAGATGCTCCCTTTAGAGTAAGAGGAAACACTTTCAACGTTTGATCATTAGTACAATAATCATATCCTCTACAAAGTATTTCAAATTCAAATAATAATGTATCTGGATCTTCATTTTTCAAACCATGAAAATTTGGTAGAGACGATGGGGGAATTATGTGCATTTGTGTCAGTCCTCGTAGATCTTTGATAGGGAATTTAAAAGTTGAAATGTGAGCCATTTCTTACCATAATAGAAGATGTTCTTCATATGTTTCTTTAAGGATCCTCCTTCCAATGTTCCTGTCAATTGGTTAGTGAAATGGGTGGTGCTTACATCACCACTCGACTAAAATTACAATATTTTTTAAAAATTTCTACCTCTAAAATACAAACGTTCATTTCTACCTTAAATTCCTAGAAATTCTGCTAAAAAGTGGGTGGAGGAGCAAGCACTTTACTTGCTCATTACACAGTCTCTTACCTTCCATTTTTAATTCCCAATTCTTTCATAGCAGACAAACATCAAACATACATCATGCTTTGTGAAATGGCAACACTCTTCCCCGGCAACGACGCCAAAATGTTGGGTGCTAAAAGGTGCCTTTTAAAACTCCTATTTATCCCACATTAATTATCAACCCAGGCAAGTCCTCTTATTTCAATAGTGTACACAATATGTGCATGCTATAATCCCAGAGAGTAATTTTTCTTAAAATTTAGTATAGATCTTTCAAATACAAGAATAAACAGACGTTTTTAATAAATCCCACTTGCAACTAAAGGAAAATCAATGCTCTAAAACTAAATCATTCATTCAGTAAAGTGACATCAATTATCAGTCGAGGATATAGTAGGAATAAATCTTTCCTCTTTTAACTGATGTAAATTAATCGAACATAAATAAGATCCTCAATCTGAGAGCTTTGACAACAATAGCCAATGTTCTTTAAAGTTGTTGATCTCACACACAACACACTAAATAACCAATTGGAAATGGAAATGAATTAAATCAATAATGCTATTGCAACTGATGGAAAAGAGATAATTATGCTAACTGTAAGAATGCTAAAAATAAAAACTAAATGATTGCAGAAAGTAAATGAGCAGCAAATCTATATAATAGAAATAGACAGCAACGCTTATGTGACTACAATTAACATCAAACTAAGTTACTGAAATGAACAATGAAGCTCTATAATTAGAATGAGCAACATAACAATATTCTTGCAGAAAGCAATGATCTTGTTATGAGGGAAAAGAATAGCAACGCAATTCAATTGCAGAAAGTAATCATTAAACAAACCACACTTGCAGAAATCAGAAATAAGGCAAACCACACTGTATGGTACAGGAACAACAAGTAGATTCACCAGGAGTCGGGCCCTTAGCCGCCGGTGAATACCGCCGGATTACTTTAGGAGATGTGAAGGAACTACAACTGTTTTTATATATTCATTATTGCATAATCATTACTGCAAGTTTGTGCTCTACTTTAACAGCGAGAGTCGATGATTAAAGTTACAATATCAATAGTAATTCTCCCATTCCCCCTATCCTATCCTATATATCTCTAATATTATAATCCATCTAATTCTCTCTCTAATCATCCATCATGAATCCCCATAATAATCCCCCCTTCTCTGATCTTTGTTTTGATTTAAATACACATTGAGAAAAAATAAGTTACAACCGATATGATTAAAAATGATTCCTATTACAAAATTGGATTGCTCACAACCCATTGATCAACAAGATCATATCTGAAATATCCTTCCATCAATAATTTAATAGGAACAGGTCGAATTTGGTATTGCAACTGGAAGAATTTGGAAAACGTCCACAACAGCAAATATGGGAAAATTGTCCTCAGAGAACCTTGTGTTTCTCTCAATACAGGGCGAATTTTGGAAAATTGGTTTTTAAAAGAGTTAGCTCAGTCCATTCTAGACAAAACCCATGTTTCAGATTTTCCAGATTATTCTCCATTTTCCCAATACATCCAATGAAAAACTGTGACTTCTTATTCCAACGAATTTCTGAGTTGGCATATTTAATGATGAGCTGGAGATCAACTCTGCAATCTGGAAAATATCTTGGAGGCTAAAATGGTGAGTGATGTTACAAAAAAATTATTAATAAACCATAATTGGTAAAATCATGCATAATCATCAATTTATTAAAAATAAAGGAGAAGAAATAATATTTATCCATAAGAGCATAAATAATTATAAAATAGAATTATATGATAAATTATGATAAATGACATGATAAAGAAGAGTATAAATGGATGAAATAGGTCTTAAAAAGTGATAATAATAATAACATATTAGCGGCCCAACTCCTAGGTCATGTATTTTACCTGATGGCATGTTCCCACAACCCTCCATATGATGTGTTGAAATAATAAGAAGTGGAAATATGTGCATACCTTGGTAAAACTTGGGAACATATTTTACTCCTACAAGGGTTCCTTCCTCTGGTGTGATGACATCCCCAAAAACTATAGATGATGGATTCTCCTCTATATCTGCACCATCATTGGTATAAATATCCTCCTCACCATGCATCTCTTGAATAATGTAAATGCGAAGAGATCAAGATCACTTTGCAAAGGTGCAAATATCCCTTATCCTGATGCAAGTACTCCTACAACAAGTTGTGGTGAAGGTATCTTCTACTCCGATTTCCTCTTGTCAAAACTATTGATCAACCTTTGATTAAAGGCTGCATATGTAGTCACTCTTGCACGAATCAAATGGTTGAACCACCAAATGTTTACTTCACCCTCAAGGTGCAGTGCTACAATCTCAACAAATCCTCTCTCTACCACTTGATGTAACAGGAAGAATTCATCCAACTTCATTCGCCAAGCCCTTGTTGTGCATGTGGATGACCCATCAAATGTAGACAATAGAAATCTACTTCAAGGTATTTTTTCTTCTTTGAGCTAAACGAACTGTGGGAGAATTAGATTCTCCTTGAAAGCTCGTGATTGAGATCTGTATTCTGCAAGATACTCACTTATAATATCATGATCTAATTTTCCTCCATATCCATGCCTTTTTTCTTCTTCTTCAAAATAATGGGGCATAGTATATTTCTTTAGAGCTCTATTCAATACTGGTTCTTCCTTTTGCTGATAGGAAGTACAAGGACCATCCTCATCTTGAAACCCTATTGAGGCTTCATGGCTTTTCTCCATTATTATTTTCTTGACCTCCTTAGTGAGGCCCCTCGTAGATCTAAAAAGGGATGAGATAAAACTCATTCCTTCCATAATTTTGATCTCTTTCTGCTTCTTCTTATTATCCTGATAGCATAATCGCTAAGATCCATAGGCTGAGCCGATATTATGCTCTGATACCACTGTAATATTCCCAAATGGGAAAAGCAGGAATATAGTGCATAAACATGGAAAATAGAAGTGAATACATCAATACACCATTACATGATAAAAATGTACATCCATATTATTAAACATATCATAAAATAATAGGCACAAGATCTTGAGGATAAAACCACTCTATCAATACAAAACAAGCCTCTACTAAGAAAATATGTCAATACATGAGAAATAGTTGCTATATAAGTGCCATGAGCTAGGAAAACGCAGTTTAAGGGCATAAATGCTACGGAAAATATATAAAAATATGGATCTATTGTTATATAGATCAAATAATGATAGGAGTGAAGATCTAAGCTCCCAAGCACATTTCCAAGACAACCCAGAAAGGGTTTCCGAAAACAACCCAAAGTACAAAATGTTGGAATATAGCCCTAGGGCTAAATAGCAGCTGCAAACTGAATACTGGAAGGAGGTGGCTAAACTGATAAAGAAATGAATAGAAATCCTCCAATAGAACCTCCAAGTGAAAGGCTGATCCCCTCATTGAAGACCTCACCCTCCAAATGAATTACTGAATCCTCCTCTAAAAATACACCATAGAATAACGCAGTCCTTGAGGGAAACTATGTTGTAGGAGGAGGGAATAACTGGACCTGATGCAAAATAATTAAATTAAGCTCCAGGACCTCCATTGTTAGCCTCCCAATGAAAATTCTACCTTTCCACTAAAAAGTAAAAACACTAAAAATGGCCCTCAAAATCCTCCACTATTTCTACCTTGCAACACAACAAAACTCCACCAGAAAATGCACTGTAATTGAAGACTGAAGCTTGGCCAGAATGCTGAAAATTGGTAATGTAGTGCAATAATCTTCTAGAGTCTCCTCTAGGAAAAAGGTGGTATTCCCGCTCGGGAACACCCTATGATAAACAACACAACAATCTCAGCTAAACAACTGGAGAGTGCAAGAAGTCATACACACCACAAAATCAATAATCAATAACATCCCCATCTATGGTTGCCTTGCCCTCCTTATAAACAATGTGAGCCTTCTCACCTCGGGTCCCACTAATTAAAGTCACAACTATCATGGAGACTTTCTCCCATTCACACTACGTTGTCTCTCATTGATGATCTACTTCCTTCATACCAGTGTTGTTGATTTGGTCAAACTTGACCTTGTCCACATTCATTAGCCCCTGTACACACATGAGGGTGCTTTATCCAGCTATTAAGATGATACCTTTTCACATTAAGAGGGGTTTTATTGCTACTAAAGAGATTTATGGGTCTCCCTACCCAATTATTCATCTATCTAAATGACCAAAGCAAAAATTAATATTCCAATTAGCTACATGCTAATTTAGGATTATTACAGGATGTGTGAGGCACCAGAATCCAACATGGTGTTGTCTAGTATTTTATCATGCATATGCAAACTGACATAAAAAGGGGGAACCCCTCCTTCTTTTAGTCTTCCATCAACCTCCGGCCCAAATAAGAGTTGAGGTTGGTCATCACTCAAATTGATAGTCTCTATAATCTCTCCTATATTTAACACTTTCAAGATCTGAGATTTATAGAAATTTTTGTAGAGAAGTTCAATGAGAGGGAAATAAATCTTTACCTTCACAAGTTTTCTCTCAAAACTGAAGGGAGTTTGATTTCTCACTGGGTTTTTCATATCAATCCTTTCGGCCTCTATTCTTTACGTACCTTCAATCTATTTGATTGTACTAGGGATGTCCTTCTGAGGGTTTGTGGAAGGAACATATACTGATTTCTTGACACTGTTCTCTATGTTTTTATTTTCTGAATTATTTAAATTTTCTTAGTGTTTTGATTTTTCCTCTTAGCTTCAAATTCAAATACTTTCTTGGTAGAGTTCTCTGAATTCCCTTTATTTGAGTTTTCAAAATTCTTTTTTTCTCCTTAAGTTGTACTGTCTATGGACTTCCAAAATGGCGTTCTCAAAACCTAGTTTGTATTCATCCAATTCTTTGGGTTTGAGGTCAGCTTAGGCTAGTAAGAACAAGTCATGCTCTTCTTCAGTGAGGAATACATAATCATATTCATTGATTCCCATGAGATTTATATGATTTTCCTCCTCTTCCTCCACTATCCCTTCATTATCATCAACATAATTTTCCTGAAAGGGAGGCCTGACCTACTGATCAAGACACCTTTTCTCTCTCTACCAAATTTGTGGAGGGTTTCTTCTTGGGTTTTGATTTCCATTTTGGGGTGAAATTTGGTTTTCTTTGGGTATCACTCTTCATTCAAGCTCATCCTCTCCATCATCCTTTCCAAAGTCCATACCAAGTTATCAATCTTGGTATCGAATGTAGAAGCTATAGGCTCTTCTCTTATGGTGACTCTGGTCTCAGTCCTCATCCTAACCCTTTTAGCTAAAAATTTAGCCTCTACACTCACATCATTCTTCTTCATTTCCTCTAAGGTTGTTGAGTCTCTTTCCCTAATATGATAGGTCATGTCTGGATCAAATCCATCAGGGAATTTAAGTAGCATTATCCCTTGGGGTGGTCTCATATTAGTAGGGAGAGCATTATATAAGGTGTTAAATATAGCACAATAGTCTTGCACACTCTCCTATGGGGATATTTTGATAGTTCCATACTCAGATAGAATATGCAATCGGTTTTTCTTGAATTCCCACATATTAATAAAATTTTGGTGAAAATTAGGGAGATCATGGATACTATTGGTAGTTAAATCCTTAAACCATTTCTTGACCTCACCACCTAAAATATGGGCAAGCATTCTCAACTGGACACTATCATCATAAATTTCTTGCAAGTCGAAACAATAATTCATCTGATCAATGTGTTGTTAGGCTGTTGTAGGATTAGTTTTGTCAAACTGGGGAATCTTGTACTGGTAGTCTTGGGGCATAGGGGGTAAAGGGAATGGTAGCACCAATGGGGCATATCCATCTACCATGATTGTTGGAGATGGTAGAGGAAGAAAAATGGTGGATGAAGGTGGATGGGTAGTGGTGTGAAGTATGGAGGGATCAAAAACTATAAAGTTAGTCCAATTGTGAGATTTATTTCTGAATAGACCTAGTTCGAACTGCAAATCAAATGGAATGTCTTGCAAAGTGAAAAAGCTATCAGGTAATGAGTTAGATCTATGAAGAACCCTGATACTAGTTGGACTTACCATTCTGGGAAGTTTCCACAATATTTTCTCAAGATTATCTACTATAGGAGGAGGATTTGGATCTGGATGGGATCTAGTGGATAACATTTTGGGAGCCAGAACTTAGCTCAAAATCATAGATAATTTATTATTGAATATCAAAAGAAACCAATCTTTAAGAGAAAGTCGTATCATTCAATGTTTTTTTTTAAGCTGAGGTTTCTGAATTCGTGTGAAAATTGAAAAAAAAATAGCCATGTCCCCAGTATGGTCTCCAATATTCTATCACTGTATAATTTAGATGATTGGCAAGACTAAAGTATAAAACAAAACATCAAAACCACTTGAAGCCTAGGATCTAGCCCTCCTAGACTCAGAGAGGGATCTTTCTATTAGATTTAGATTTGTTTAAGCTTACAGATATTAGGCTACTTAAATTGATTATAAGGGTTTTCTGTTTGATTATTATTGGTTGGATAGAACGGGTATTTCATAAACAGTTTCCATTGGGCTATGTAGTCAAAACAGGCTGGGTGTACACATCAAATCCCAGAGTGAATGCAACACAAGCTAGATGCAAATACTGGTGTTTATAGCTGAGTAAAATTATGGGATGAAGAAAATTTATTTCAGTAATGACTTAAGAGCAACTACGAATTCTTAAATCATACATAAAAAAAAACATCGAAATTGTAAAGACATTAAGAATTAAGGTACTCTGAAACAACAAGTCTTAATTTGACCTTCCTTCTTTACAAATATAATTATAAATGAAACACGTGAAGAGATTACAGTGGGAAAAACATTAAACATGAAGGAGGAAAAACATCACCAGGACACACAACACATGAATCTTGTAGAATGCTCTCTTTATTGATGCTCCAACATGAAAAGTATGAATACTTGCAATGAAAAGTGCTTGCAAAACCTGGGTCCAACCCTTGTTACAGAATTAAAACTTATATTTAAACTATTTTCACCGACTTGCTGTTATCAAAAGGGCAATCGGTTCCTCTGCTCTAAGAGTAACTAAAAATGGGTCTCCGCGTCTCATGCATGGACACATTGTGATTTTTTTTAGACAGATTTCTGAGGTTACAGTGGAAGTGTCCCTTCATTGTAATGACCCTCGTGGCAGGTTCCCGACATTCTTATGGAGCCGTTATCGAACATTGTGGTGGTATGTTGTGCTAGTAGAACAGATACACTGGATGTGCTGACACTAAGAATTCATTGGGCTGTTGGCTTCGTCAATGAACTGAGTTGTCATTGTCCCTGGAGCCTGCATATATTTTCCCAACTCTCTAGATTCGGGATCTTGGTCCTGTTCAACTTCCCATAGACTTCATCAATCTCGGTGTACTTTACGATCGTTGGTTTCAACTGAAAAATGTGCTTCACCTCTTGCTGTATGAAGACATCGTTGCTGATGACTTCATAAAATTCTTTCCTAGTCATGGTGTTCCTCAGATTTTTTAGCTTGGATGTGTCCTCAAATACCTCTGTCAGCCTCTTTACATAATCAATTTTGGGCATTATTTTATCGTTGATGAAAAATAAGGAAGGTAAACTTGTTTTGTTTGAAATTTAAAGAGCTGATCGTGGATTGCATCAGCAAGGAATTGAGCATAGTTGAACATAAAAATGGGCTTGAAATCTATGGAGAGGATAGAGAAGAAACTAATTGTGGCTTAATCTATCCACTGATCATTGTGATAACCTAACAAATAAGATAGGGTGTGACAATGTGTTGGGTCCTTTCTGGTAAGGTGGAGGATGGATATGGGGGATTTGTTGTAGGCATTAGTGCATTGGGGACCATGAAAAGCTCCATGGTTTTGGCCATGTTGGCAAAATCTAATCCCTGGTACAGTCCTAGAAGGGCCTCATATGAAAAAGGGACAATGTTCTCAACAATGGGGGCCTGTAACATGTCTTGAATATATGGGGAATTTTCATGAAAAAAATCCATCTTGAAAAGTTTCGTGTGGATCTTCGCTTAATGTCATAGAAATACTGAAATTTCCTAATTAGCTCAGGGTAGCTATGCGTTCTAGGGAAGATGTAATGTGGAATCTTGGTCTTCCACAAGCTGGTACCATATACTTCATCAAGGAGCTTCTCCTCAAGGCAACAGTAGACATCGAACAGGTTGAGGTCTAACTGTGTCTCATGGATCTTGTAATCACTGTCAGCTAGGGGAATATGGTCCCAGTCTACCTAGGGGTAGACCATGGGATTGAAAGGTTGCTGATCTACATTGGGAGGAATGATTTTATTTTTCACTCCCTGTTTCACCTGCAATGGAGAATGGGCTACAAGAGAAGAGGAATAGAGAGGGGAGAAACGATATGAATTGATACTTGGGAAGGAATAATATTGAAGGGATCAAGATTGGAAATGAAAATAGCTGAAACGAGATGGTAACTAGGCTCAGAGAGTGCTGATTTTTCCTTCTTCGGCGTGAAATTTACCCTTCGGCGAAGGTAGATGGTCGTGATCTCTTTTTTAGATATCTTTGAATATCACAACCTATAGAAATTCAATAGTAACAACAATGGAAACTGTGGTGTCGCGGCGAATTCGGGTTTTAACATGTGGTTGGAGGGTAATCGTTGAGTTGGCATGGGTCTGTTGGATAACGACTTGACCATTCATGGTGCAATGGTGCTATTGGTGGGAGGGAATGTGACTGGGCGGGAGTGGAAAAGTGATGGAGGATGTGGTGTGATGAAATTGGCAATGGTCACAAGGTGGCAATGATTTGGGGGGCGACAGAAACAACTTTTCAGAGGGGGGCTTAGGTGGTAAGAGGTAGTAGAGAGGGGGGGGTGCCAAATTGTAGGAGTGCAACACATGGAGGAGGGGGCGGTAATGGACACCTCCCATTTTAGACCCCCCCCCCCCCCCCCCCCCCCCTCGTTAATGTTGGGTGGATGAAGGGGGGCCGAAATGAATTGAGGGTCATTGATGGCGAGGTGAGGGCCAGAGATGGAGGGTAAGGTGGGGGATGTTTAGCCTTGATGCGATGCCATGATGGGATTGTGGGCTCAATTCTGGGGATGAGCATCGGGGGGAAATGTGTGACGTGATACATAGGTGGGACATGACCACATCGCAATCACAAATCGGAAGGTTTAGTTATGAGCCATAAAGGTAAAACTTAAATCTGGTGAAGTGAGAAGTGCGGGGAGAGTGGATGATGTGGTAGGGAAGGTGGGACCCATTAGACATCACAAATTTCATATCTTAACATTAAGCAGCGAAGGTAAACTCCAAAATATGAGAAGTGTAAAGTGCGGGGAGAGGGACCCACTTACATCTCACATCGCAAAGTTTACAATTTGGGAAAATAAGGTAACTGTTAAAATCCACAAAGTGCGATGTATGCTGATTGGAGGATGATGTGGCAAGAAGAAGCCCACTGCATCGATGAAGTTATAAAGTGGTGAATGGTTCAACGGTAAATGTATAAGGTTTCATAATGTATAATATGTATTACAAGTGGCCAGAAGTGGTGGCAGAGATGCTGTGGTGGGGCCAATCACATCGCAAGTTAAAAAAGATACATTGTGGGTGCTTTAAATAGTAAGTTAAAATATTTGCGATGCAAAACAATGGTTAGACATGTAAGGTTGCAATATGGCGATGGATGGTGGGGGAAGTGACGTAGCAGGGAAGATGGGACCGCCTGCAGCCCACAGATCGTATACTTTACCATTTTATTTAGCATTGTCCTTTTGAACTTCCGAAATGTGATTTAGTGTTTGGTGGACTTGCACAATGCTTCATATGAAATAGAATTCCCCTCAAAGGATTTTGAAGTCACCATTTCATTTTTTCCTTTTGTTTCTTCCTCCTCTGCATATCTACCTACCCAAACTACTCATATAACATTTTTTCTTCCTTTGTAGGGTGCATTTAGACTTGCAAACCATGAACATTCTCTTTCAACATTCTAACCTAACCCCTATCCCTTATTTCTTCTATTGGTTCATATTAAGTTGTTGAAACAATCTCATTTTCTACCTATCTACTGATAAGTCAAGATTAAATAGTTTGTAAAATCTTTATTATCGAACCTATCAAAATAAATTGAAAACTGTCCAATCATAATTAAACTCTATGATTGGACAAACCTATCTAAAGAGTAGTGGTAGTTGAAATTGCAACATTTTCAATTTTACTTCTTTTTTAGGTTTTTTTTTTCCTTTTCACTCTTTTCTCTTTTCTCTTTTCTTTTTCTCTATTTTTATACCCTCTTTTCTTTCTTTCTTTTTCATTTTTATTTGAATTCATTTTAATATTTAAGAGCCTTTCAATAATGAAAACCTGGCATGAAATATGAAGTATCCAGTGACCTTGAGATCCTATAATTTATAGGGTACTGTTGATGCCTCGAAAATCGCTGCAACAACATTGGGGGATAACCACCCAGTCCGGACCTTAATACAGCTCATTTTCCATTTGGAATGGTGGCTCCGACTGGATATGATGGGACCAGTTTCCCGATAAAGAATAGAAATGGGTGAATGAGTGATAATAAGTGATAATGAATGGAGTATTTAATCTATAAACAACAAATATAAATGACTATTATATCCCGGGAAGTTTCTATTCTTAAGTGCAACGTTTGATGATCTATGTTTGTCAATAGGCATATAGATGACACTATTTAATAAACAAAGATATTTATTTAAATAATAATTACTTCATTCAATTGGTTGAATGAAGTAATTGATAAAACATTGTTACACTTATCTCAATTTATATCGTTGACATATATATGATTGAAAGAAAAGCATACCATAAACATCCAATAGTGGAAGGAATACAGAAATACTGTTAAAACACATACATATATTCAATAATAGCAAAAGTAATCAAACAAAAATTTATATAAAAAGAATGGATTCAGACATAGATAATAGTACCATATGAGCTGCAAGTCATTCCCCAATATCAATCGCTATTTGAGATTCTTCTTTCAACACAAAAATACTTTCACACAAAGACAGTAGTGCACATTTGCATAAAAGCTTCCTTGTCAAAATTAGAATATTTGGTCCAGTTTTATAAAAGAATACGCCTAAAGTACAGTAGTGCAACTTCAGGTTTTAAGTCATATACAAAACTTGACGACCCTTTCTAAATACATGAAAGGGTCTATAAATACTAAATTTATCTAAATATCTATGAAACTGAAAAATCCTACTTAATTGGTATTTAAACAATCTTGAATATCTCCTTCACGGCAATCTGGCAGTCGGCGGCATGAATCATCACTTAGGCTGTTCATCTCTAGTCCTGAGCTGGCAGATTTCAAGCATTGGCTCCACTTCTGGTGGTCGGTTAAGGCGAGAACTGAGTTGGGCATCATAGGTGGCATCTTGCATTTCGGGAATGATGCATCCGATTGCATCTGAGAGGCATTTGAGGGCGGCTCTATGGCTGTAAGGTTTGACTAATAACATCCAATAGGTGTCCCATGTCAAACTGTTAATTCCTGTGATTAATCTGCCAGTTTTCTCCAGCTCTGAGTAACATGACTGTTCCAATGTTTTAGCCGATGTCAATTTACCTGGGGTACATTGGGAAATCATGTTAGATAAGTAGAGAGTGTCATTAATCAATTCAACCAAATTACTTGTGGTTAATTTGCATCTGGAAACTGCCCTTTCTGCTTTCATTAACTGAGATTGCCATTCCATAAATAATATCTCTTTATGCGATTCTAGGATCTTTGGCAATTTAGCTGACTGTCCTTCCTCAGTACCTTGCCACTCAAGATAATTGGTCAATGTCTCATCGGCCTGCTCGAAGTCTGTTCTAGCATCAGCCGATTTATCACTTAGAGATGCTGTTGAGTCACATAAAGGTTCTGCCTGGGCGATTTGTTGACATAACAGCTTTATCTGTGTTAATAATGCTTTGTTTATTTGCACTGCCTCTGACCTGAATTCATCTACCTATGGAAGATTCTTTGTCTTCTCAAGCTTGGCTGATAGTTGAGCAATCTGCTCATCTTTTATCTTCAGCATTTTTTCATTAGCCACTTTGAGTTGTGCCAATGCCTCTGACAACTCTTTCTGCTCCTGGATTGCACTCTGATTAATCCTCTGCTTCTCTTCCTGCAATTGTTGAGTTAATTGATTATTGGTTTGTTGTTGTGTTAACAATTGGAGTTCTGCCTGCTCTGTCTTCTGCCGTGCTTCTGATAATTTTGCTTGTAATGAGGAAATCTCCTGGTCTTTTTTTTTTACTAAAAGACTCACGTCTGATGCCTTATTTATTGTTGCTGCCGAATAGGCTCCAGAAAATTCTGATAGTTTTTTTAGGTCGTCAGAGGGGTCAAATTCCTCCTTCCAAATTATATTGCCCGTCACTGTTTCTTCTGGAAATAGGGAAGGCTGATCAGTTCTTCTCCTCTTCCTTTGTCTTTTTACCACAGCTTTGTGTTTCGGGCTAAAGAAGACATCCAAGGGAGGAATTTCTTCTATCTGCAAAATAATTTGATTGGAGGGATACTTTGGGATTATCTCTACTCCTTTAGAAATGGGTAGGCCGCTGGTTTCACCTGGAACTTGTTTTGAAATGGTCTCCTGTGTGTTTGCTACTCTTGATGTTTGGGCTTCCTTTGAACCCTCAGGATTGTTGATAATTGAATCGAATTGCTGCCATTCCTGGAGCAATTTGGGATCAATTTGAGTATCTTGATTTACCTTTATGGTGCTCTGTTCCTGCTCTTTCGTCTGGGTTTCCTCTTGCACTTTCTCTTGTTCTTTTGTTATAACCGAAGGTTCCTTAGTATGTCGCTGTTCAGGCTCGCTTGATCCTGCTGCTGGGCTTGTTGCTAACAGATCTAGGGGCAGAGTTTGCAACCTCTGTTCTCTAAGTCTGTTGAATTCAACTAACCCTTCATCTTGATATTTCGTTCTGGCCCACGATCTAACTTGGGACATTGAATCGGCTGTGGAGAACAGATCATCAAACATATCTTCTTTATGATCAAACTTTGCCAATTTGGCCTGTTCAAGGGCATTATAGGCAACTTTGTCGGGATCGAATTTCCTATTAGGGAGAGTTGCTAGAGTTAATGATTTCATCTTTGTAGCTTCTTTCTCTGCATGTTTGAGATCATTCAAGGTGTAGACACCACATATAAGAGGAAAAGAGGGCCAGACCTGCTTCTTATTTCTCTTTAGAGTTTGTGTAACGCCCTCGGAAATAATCTGATAGGCTATCTCCCTTGCCAGCAGTTTATCAGGTATATACAAAGGAAGAACATGGGGTTTGGCTTGGCTGCCAAAAATTCTTATATAAGTAAATTTTTCCTCTGCCAACCATCTCCCTAAGCCAGTTAAATCAATCCCTGCTTGGTAGGAAATCTTGGGAGCAGGTTTATCAAAAATAGAGTAATGAATGGATAACATGAAGCCATTGCAGATTTGGTATAAATGGTGCTTATGGGAGGATTTCCACATTTTCTGATGGTATATGTGAATGGGCATGGGGTCTTGTGGAGTCCACCTCCAGCCAAGCACGGGAAATTCAGAATTAAAACACAGGGTGTCCAGGATATAAGCGCTGTAGTAGAATGGGGGAATAAGCCTTTCAGTAATGCGGGCCTGGCCTCTGAAATCAATAACTGCGGTGACTGACTTATCGGACAGTATAGTTGCCCAATCCATAATTTCACTATTACACGCTGCCTCTATCAAAGGAACCATTTCTATAGTGAAATTAGAGGAGTCGTGCAAACCCCATAATCTACACATCATGATCCCAGCATAACAATAAGGAGAACATAGAGAATCAACATAATACATACCAGAAGATTTATGCTTGTGTTTTGCCGGATTCTGCCTCCAATTCTGAATGGGTTCGGATTCAGTTTCGTTCTCATTTCGAAATTTCTCCAGAAATGCCTTGTTGTACTTCTTCTCTGGCTCAGGCAAATGATACATTTGCCTCAAATCATTAGCTTGAAATGAACCGAAGATTCTCCCATCTCTGGTGCAGAAGGTTCTGTCTGTGATTGGGAGTTCCTCAATTTCCCACCTTACTACATCCGTATATGGGAGAATTTGTTCCCGAGCTGCTATCCGATGAAGGAAAGAGTCAGCTAAATCCTTTAAAGTACCTTCATATTTTTGACTTGTATCGACTGTGGCTTCTACTGTTGTCACTTCAGGTTCTTCAGCTTCTATCGAATTATAGGTACTTTTCCAAGAAGTTTTGCCAAGACCTGAACATGTAGTATCGGATATCAATCCTTTCTTTTTATTTCCTGGATCAGTGATGGCTTGTTCTATGGCTGGCGAAGCGGAAGCGTTTGCAGTTTTCTTGGACTTCTTCCCCATTTTGCTTGTATCTATCAGCTTAGAGGAATTCTGCACAGGAGTAAAAATAAGCGTAACACAGAGAATTGGCAGTAAAAACCAAATACGGGGGAAATATATTGATTAATGCGTGATGAAGAATTAACTTAAGGTTGCCATGGATCCAATCCGTAAAAAGATTTAGACTTAATATTTCATTAAGTGGCCGCAAAAAAAAACTGTCAATCATTTAAATGTCCATCACGTCGTTTATTGGTGAAATGATTTGTTTAAGCGTGCCTTGTTCGTTTTTGCGGTTGAGCGCAGGTGAATCTCCATTATAAAGATAAGGCTTTTAATACGAATTAATCGTAATATCCCCGTTTTAACAACTTTTTTGAAGTTCGTGTTTTGGCTTTATCGCATCGCATCGGGACGAAAAGGAGCTTTTCTTATACTGGCATCTCTTGGAATCCTCGTTCGCCGATAGCGATATCGCATCGCATCGGGAGCATTTAACTGGTATATCGCATGGTATATCGCCGATTGCTTAAAAGCATGCATGGTATATCGCTTCGGAGCAAACCAAAAGTTCCTTAAGTTATGTTTCCTTTGTCATTGCGATATGCGATCTTGCGATCACTTTATCGCAATGATAAAAGATTTAATTATTTATATCCCAAGGCCATTATTGGTTTGTCAAAAAGGTTTTTTGTAATGTTTTTTTATTTCATTTTCGGACCTTTTTGAATAATACAAAATTGATATCAATTAAAAAAAATAAAAGGGACCCATTTCATATTATAGTGTTGTGAATAAAAATTATATGAAATGGGGGGTTGTTGTAGAGGACAACAATTGGCGATTCGCTGGAAGAAACAGTTATCTCTGAAAAGTATGGAAATACTTAAACTTTTTCAAAATAGAGTTTCAATCAAAAAAGGAAAATTCTAATATAACTAAGTATATATGCATTCCAAATAAAATGAAACTATTTCTTGCTAATTTCCTCTCTTTGTTTAAAATTAGATACATTCTAAGTTTTAAATAGGCCTCTATTGGTTTATAATGATAAAACAAAAAACCTTTCCAAAGCAGCTTTTTGGTTAACTCGTCTGTCATAGGTAGAGCCTCTGCTGCCAGCAAACGTTCATAGTTCCGACAGGGATACCTTTTAACCATGTTATTGTCCATTATCCCATCCATTTAAGAGTATGATTAACAGAATGAATTCAAAATATGCTTTCATATTTTGTATTTCCTTTTACTTTTTCTGTTATTCTTAAGATAAAAATCCATTGTCCTGGTTTGGTGGCCAGCTGTTTGACAATGCCATTCACTAGTAGTAATCTAACCGAACAAGCTGGCTCGTGATGAGACCCCTTGTCTTATAATTATAAGTCATTACCCTGTTTTGGTATGCAGTATTGGTAATGTCGGTTAAACTATTTCCCTATGATCATGGTAAGCAGGCTTGTAATAAGACCTCTTATCTTTTATATCAAAATTTTAGAATTACACTCTGAGTAATCATAAACTTTGGTGAATGGGATGGACAATTTTCTCCTTAAGAGTAAATGGATGACAGGGTAAGAGTTGAAGATGCTGAAATTGGATTAGTTTCTGTTTTGAGATTGATAACCTTTTTGTTGACTAATTTAAAAACATAAAATGATTCTTTAATACTTCTAAACTTTGAGAAGAGTTCGCAAAAATTGAAGGGTGGCTTCAGAATGCAATTATACCAAGTTTCCTAGAAATTGTTCCTCTTGTTTAAGCCTTCTATTTATTTAAAAGTAAATATCAACAATCCTTTCTTTTGAGTAACTTTTAAATACAGCAAAGGTCAATGGAAGCTACCTTACAACTTTATTTCCTAATGATCCTAAAAATAAATCCTACTTAGAACTAAAGGAGAAGGGATTACCTTCTCAATTGAAGAATTTCTTTAAGATGAGGCCATTAACAGGAAGAGAATCCCTCTTTCCTGTTAGGTCTTGTAACATGAATGTCGAATGGCCTATCTTCTCGCTGATCTGAAATGGTCCAAGCCACATCTTTTGGAACTTGGTGTGTTTACCTTTATCCTCATGGGCTTTATCCCATTTTAGAACTAGATCACCAACCTGCAACTGTTTAGAACTAGATGAAGCTGAATCAAATAATTTTTTGATTATCTGCTGATGTTTTGCATGAGTAATTTTGGCCTTTTCCCTTTCTTCTTCTAATTTTAAAATTTGATCATGTCTAAGTTGGATAGAAGAAGAGGGGCTTTCTTCAATAAACTGTACTAGGGCAAGAGAAGGAAGTGCTAGATTGGTTGGTAGTATTGCTTCTTTCCCATATACAAGATTGAATGGAGAAGTACCTATGGAAGCCTTCTGTGTTATTCTATCTGCCCATAGTGCGAATATTAAAGATTTATGCCATTTTTTATGATTTTGTTCAATAGTTCGCTTAATGATTTTAAGGAGATTTTTATTGGTAGATTCTGTTAAACCATTACCCTGGGGATAATAATTTGCAGAATATTTTAGTTTAAAACCTCTTTTAATAGCGAACTCAAACATGGAATTACCAGAGAAATAAGATGCATTATCAAAAACAAGAGCATTTGGGACACCAAACCTGGTAATGATGAATTGATCTATAAATTCTATAATTCCTTCAGAGTTTGTTGTTTTTAATGGAATTGCTTCAACCCACTTGGTAAAGTAATCAGTAGCAGTAAGGATATACTTATGTTGTTTGGAAGACTATGGAGAAATTTCTCCAACGATATCCAATCCCCATTGTTCAAAAGGTTGCTCAATGTTGACTGGTTGCAAAGGGAAAGCTGATTTTCTTTGTCTTCCACTGGAGGTTTGACAACTTTGGCATTTCATTACATATTCGTGAGTATCTCTGAATAAAGTGGGCCAATAATACCCAGCATGAATGATTTTATGAGCTGTAGTGTCAGCTCCAAAATGTCCTCCAGCTGGTCCATCATGTAGCTCCTGCAAAACCTTTTGTGCTTCAGGTTTTTCTAGGCATCTTAATAAAACTGAATCATAGTTTTGTCTAAAAAGTACATCATCAATGATTATGAATTTTTTTGCTTTTAATCTAATGGCCCGTTTGTTTTTATAAGAAAGATTAGGAGGTGCATATCCATTTTTCAAATAAAAGATTAAATCGGCGTATTGAGATTCAGAATTGGTAATACTTATCTGATTGATTTCTTCCATATGTTCTGTATCACCTGATTCCGGAATGTTGGATGCTCCTGCTAACAACCTGTAAAAACCTTGACCCCTCACAATCTTTGCTGGCTTGATTTCCAAGTCATACTCTTGAAGTACTGTAACCCAATTGGCCCTTTTCTCACCTAATTCCCTTTGGATCAGTAATTTTTTTACTGCAGAAAAAGGAACTATAACCTTTGTATGAGCTTTTAAAAGGAAGGGCCTATAGTTTTTAATGGCTTTATACACAGCAAAGGCTTGTTTTTCAACTTCGGAGTAATTTAGTTCTGCACCCTGGAAATTTGAACTGAAAAATGAAATCGGTGCTTCAAGGTCATGATCATTAATCTGAGTGAGTACTGCTGCATAAGATGAATCGGATGCGATAGTATACAATGTGAAATGATTAGAAAAATTAGGAGTTTTTAAAGCGGGGGCATTGATTATTGATTGTTTTATTAAATCAAATGCTTCTTTTTCCACAGATCCCCATTTAAACACTGAATTTTTCTTAATCATGATTTGTAATGGTAAAATGATCTGAGAAAAATCAGGAACAAATCTTTTGACAAAGTTGATCTGACCTAAAAAAGACTGCATGGATTTTTTATTATGAGGAAATGGGATTTCAGAAATTTCTTTAATCCTGTCAGGATCAATATAAATACCATCTTTGGAAACAATAAAACCCAAGAGCTTTCCTTGATCAAGAGCGAAGAAGGATTTTTTAGGATTGAGTGAGATACCATACCTTTTGCAGCGTTGAAAAATTTGATTTAAGTCACACAAATGATTGGATCTCTTTCTAGAAAATACAGTAATATCATCTAGGTAGACAACTACTGTTTTATTAATCAATCCTTTGAAAGCGATATCCATCGCTCTTTGGAATGTGGCTCCTGCATTAATAAGTCCGAAAGGCATTTTCTGATAAGCATAAGTTCCCCATTTTGTTCTGAATGTAGTTTTAAGTCTGTCATCAGGATGAACCAAAACTTGATTATATCCTGAAAAACCATCTAAAAAGGACATTAATTCAGAGCCTGCTACTGATTGGAGTATCTGCTCCATAGTAGGTAATGGGAAGTTATCTTTAAGGCTTGCTTTATTCAGATTTCTGAAATCTATACAAATCCTAATGTCGCCATTTTTCTTTTTGACAGGCACCATATTAGAGACCCAGTTTGAGTGTCGAATGGGAAAAATAATCTTAGCTTTCAAGAGTTTATTGAGTTCTGATTTTATTTGACTCTCTAAGTTCGGATGTATTTTCCTTAATTTCTGCTGAACTGGTTTCTGATCGGGAAGCATTGGAATGGTATGTTGGATAATAGTTGTATCATATGTCTTTAAATCGTCATATTTCCAAGCAAAAACATGTTTATGTTTCTTTAAGAGTTTAATGAATGCTTCCTTTTCTTCTATTGAAAGTCCTAATCCTAGATTAACGTTTTGAGGATTTTGTTCAGTGCCAAGGTTTATCAATTCAAACCTTAAAGTAGAGCTTTGGAGCTTTGCATTAGTCTCAGGTTTAAATCTGTCTTTAATATCATAAAGATCCTCAAGCTTCACCATAGGCTTTGGAATTGAATTTTCCTCGGATTTACCTCTCATTTGAAGGTCATGTTTGCTTTCCTCAATGATCTGGTCATCATAGGACTTTTCTGAAGTCAAAAATTGTAAAATGTCTTCATCGTGATTAAATATTCTCCAATTAGTGACATTGTCAGGAATTGACGACCTAAAAAGTAATTCTATTGAAAATCTATCTGGGCTATAATCTTCGGAGGGTATGAGTCTGGAAGAAACATTGGCTAGCAAGTCTGCTGCTAAATTTTGAGACCTAGGGATAGAAGAAATATTGAATGCAGAAAAGTGCGTGGTGAGTTCTTGTACCAGCGACTGATAATGTTTGAGATGATTTGAAAGACAATGAATTGTATTTCTCACCTGCTTGACAATAATTTCAGAATCGCCGAATACTTTCAAATATTGCACTTTAAGGCCAATTGCTTTATAGAGACCTTGGACTAAGGCTTCATACTCGGCTGTGTTGTTTGTGCATTCAAATTCTAACCTACAGGACATCATTGTTTTTTCTCCTTGCGGACTAACCAATATACACCCTGCTCCTGATCCTTCGTTAGATTTGGAGCCATCAAAATATAAAGACCAAAATAAAGAAGTATTAACAATCTTATTTACAGTTTCTCCAGTATCATTAAAACATTTTGACCTATCTGTTTGTGAATAGTTTTCGATCTGTGATGTTAAATTGTTTACTGAGAAAGGAGATGGTTGGGCAGTGAAATTTCCAAAAAATGACTCATATGAATAATTTCCCAAAATGTTGTTATTAAATGCAATTGGTTGATTTTCCTGTTCAAAATCTGTTACAGTATGGGTCATGTGTTTCTCTCGATTGATTTTTATTTGATTTGGCTTTCCCCTATAGGGTAACCACATGTGAGACCAATCGGTAGAAATATACCCATGGAGCTTTTCAGACCAATCCCTACTCAAGATCAACCCATAAAATTCAGGTATATCAGCTATTAAGATATCAATTCGTTGAACTACTCGTGGATCAGCTGATAACCTGATAGTTACAGAATTAATCTCTCCTAAAACCTGGACCTTGGTTCTGTCTAACTGTACAATGTGTATGGAAGACTTTTGGGGTTCTATGTTCAGTTTGGAACAAACTGAAGCTGGCATTATATTGGATGATGCCCCTGAGTCAATCAAACAGTTGTGTAGGTTTTTGTTGTAGATCTCAAAGGTCAAAAGGAAAGGTGGAGTATGAGAATTCGATCTATCTCCAATCAGGACTGAATCAGTATCTTCTATCATACCAGAAGGTGGTTGACCCGAATCATTTGCAGCTTTAGCACTGGGAAGAGGTGAAGAGGGAACAACATTCAATTCTTTGAGAAGCAATTTCTGCTGATGTTTTAATTTGCTAAGTTCAAACATAGTAATGTTTGTCTTAGTTTTCTTCATATCATCAACAATATTGTAATCCATTGAATCGGACACTACTAATGTTTTAGATGTTGAAGGAGTGCTTGAAGTTGAAGGTTGGTTTTGGGGAACTGGTGCAGGTGACTTCTTTGTAGGTACTTTTTCCTTTGTTGTAGCAGCACCTGCACTCTGTTTCTTTGAAGTTGCCTGAACAGGTTCGAAGGTACTTTTACTCCTAGTAGAGACAGGAAAAGCTTCTTCATCATTATCTGTATCGGAGTTGGGCAGTATGAAATCCCACATGCCATGGCATTCAACAACTTCCTCTTCATCATCAGTTGGTGAGATTGTTTCCTCTTCCTCTTCTTCTTGATCTGAATCTGCATTAGATATGTGACATTCGGTGGTTTTGATTCGGTTTTCTTGTAATTTTTAAAAGGCCTTTTGGTTGAAGTTTCAGTGACTTGTTTCTTTATTTCAACCATTTCATTTGACATGGTCTTGAGGACCTTTTGGAGGCCCTCCATGTCATATGGATCTTTCGAGGTTTTCTTCTTTGAGTCATCTTTGAACGAAAATTTTTTGGTTTTTCTTTCCTCAAGAGCCGCTTTCTTTTCTAGAGCATTGATACGTTTCTCCACAGCAAGTGCCTCTTTCATGTTTTCAGCGAGTGTTGGTTTTGCGGCCCTGTCTACAAAAATAGCTATATTGGCAGGTAGGGCAGTAATATACCACTCACTTCTGATTTGTTCACTTGGTTTGGAGGTCGTTGGGATTTTATTCAAAAGTTCATTGAAACGAGCATTAAATTCTTTAATTGGTTCCCTATGCTCTATCCTAAGATTGGAGAGATCATTTATTAGTGTAGCTAAAGATCTATCATCTCCATACTTAGTGAGAAACTGTTCTTGGAAAATGTTCCAACTGGTAATAGAATCAGAAGGCAGGGAAAAATACCAGGATCCTGCTGATCCTTGCAACGTATAAGGGAAAAGCCTAACAATGACATCTTGCTCTGTTACTCCCTTCAAATTAACTGCTAACATGAAGTTATTGATATGTTCCTCAGCTTGGGTTCCATTTTCTGGATTAAACTTGGGTAGCCATTTTTCGGGAGCATCTGGTAATGCATGTAATGGTGCGGGCATGTTGACTGCACCAGGTCTGGTCCATGGATCCGCCATTGTAATACCAGTGGTGGATGATACTGTTGTTGAGATTCCAGATGTCTGGGAAGGAATTGATGTTGAGGAGTGAGCAGGTTGAGATGTTGAAGTTCTAAATTCCTGGTGAACAACAATATGTAATGAGGGAGTGGATGGTTGACTTCGCACCGGGGAGGATGAGATGGAGGATGTGGATGAAAGTGCTTCACTGTCAGAATCTTCAGTGTTTTTCTTTGCCTTTTTCCTTTTAGGTAAAGGGAACTCAGTAGGTTCAATACCGAGCTTCCCACTCTGAAGTCTAGTGAGAGGGTGAGGTAGATTGAATTGCGAAGTCTCACTGCTTTGAGATAGCTCAGATTTCTGTGGTGAAATCGAGAAAGTCTGAAGTTTTTGGATGAGAGACTGAACTTCAGAAGATTCAAGACTTAATTGTTCTGGAGTATGGTGGGTTTGAGCAGTGATAGTGGATACCTCTTCTTCTTGCTTGGATGCTGGAGCACCAACATGTAATTGGGAAGTACGAGGTGATGTGGAGGGAGAATTACTCTTAGAATGGTTTGCAGATTTGGGTTTGCTTGCCATTCACAGTCGATGGCCCTCCTTCTAGCGCCAAAAATGTTGATGCCTCGAAAATCGCTGCAACAACATTGGGGGATAACCACTCGGTCCGGACCTTAATACAGCTCCTTTTCCGTTTGGAATGGTGGCTCCGACTGGATATGATGGGACCAGTTTCCAAATAATAAAATAAAAAGGGTGGATGAATGATTGTTTGTCTAATCTAATGATAGGTGAATAACTTAATCTATCAGCGAAATAAGATAATTATCACTAATCCCGGGAACTATTGTACTTTGAAGTGTAGCGCTTGATGATCTATGTCTATGGACAGGCATATAGATGACTCTATCTAATAGACATGGACATTAATTCATTCAAAGATTACCTTGCTTAAATAGTTAAACAAAGCGATTAAAGCAATATTGCTACACTTATCATTTATATCATTGACATATATATGATTGAAAGAAAAGCATACCATAAACATCCAATAGTGGAAGGAATACAGAAATACTGTTAAAACACATACATATATTCAATAATAGCAAAAGTAATCAAACAACAATTTATATAAAAAGAATGGATTCAGACATATATAATAGTACCATATGAGCTGCAAGTCATTCCCCAATATCAATCGCTATTTGAGATTCTTCTTTCAACGCAAAAATACTTTCACACAAGGACAGTAGTGCACATTTGCATAAAAGCTTCCTTGTCAAAATTAGAATAATTGGTCCAGTTTTATAAAAGAATACGCCTGAAGTACAGTAGTGCAACTTCAGGTTTTAAGTCATATACAAAACTTTATGACCCTTTCTAAATACATGAAAGGGTCTATAAATACTAAATTTATCTAAATATCTATGAAACTGAAAATCCTACTTAATTGGTATTAAACAATCTTGAATATCTCCTTCACGGCGATATGGCAGTCGGCGGCATGAATCATCACTTAGGCTGTTCGTCTTTAGTCCTGAGCTGGCATATTTCAAGCATCGGCTCCACTTCTGGTGGTCGGTTAAGGCGAGAATTGAGTTGGGCATCATAGGTGGCATCCTGCATTTCGGGAATGATGCATCCGATTGCATCTGAGAGACATTTGAGGGCGGCTCTCTGGCTGTAAGGTTTGACTAAGAACATCCAATAGGTGTCCCATGTCAAACTGTTAATTCCTGTGATTAATATGCCAGTTTTCTCCAGCTCTGAGTAACATGACTGTTCCAATGTTTTAGCTGATGTCAATTTACCTGGGGTACATTGGGAAATCATGTTAGATAAGTAGAGAGTGTCATTAATCAATTCAACCAAATTACTTGTGGTTAATTTGCATTTGGAAACTGCCCTCTCTGCTTTCATTAACTGAGATTGCCATTCCATAAATAATATCTCTTTATGCAATTCTAGGATCTTTGGCAATTTAGCTGACTGTCCTTCCTCAGTACCTTGCCACTCAAGATAATTGGTCAATGTCTCATCGGCCTGCTCGAAGTCTGTTCTAGCATCAGCCGATTTATCACTTAGAGATGCTGTTGAGTCACATAAAGGTTCTGCTTGGGCGATTTGTTGACATAACAGCTTTATCTGTGTTAATAATGCTTTGTTTATTTGCACTGCCTCTGCCCTGAATTCATCTACCTGTGGAAGATTCTTTGTTTTCTCAAGCTGGGCTGATAGTCGAGCTATCTGCTCATCTTTTATCTTCAGCATTTGTTCATTGGCCACCTTGAGTTGTGCCAATGCCTCTGACAACTCTTTCTGCTTCTGGACTGCACTATGATCAATCCTCTGCTTTTCCTCCTGCAATTGTTGAGTTAATTGATTATTGGTTTGTTGTTGTGTTATCAATTGCAGTTCTGCCTGCTCTGCCTTCTGCCGTGCTTCTGATAATTGTTCTTGTAATGAGAAAATCTCCTGGTAATTTGTTTTTAATAAAAGACTCACCTCTGATGCCTTATTTATTGTTGTTGCCGAATAGGCTCCAACAAATTCTGATAGTTTTGTTAGGTCTTCAGAGGGGTCAAATTCCTCCTTCCAAATTATATTGCCCGTCACTGTTTCTTCTGGAAATAGGGAAGGCTGATCAGTTCTTCTCCTCTTCCTTTGTCGTTTTACCACAGCTTTGTGTTTCGGGCTATAGAAGACATCCAAGGGAGGGATTTCTTCTATCTGCAAAATAATTTGATCGGAGGGATACTTTGGGATTATCTCTACTCCTTTAGAACTGGGTAGGCCACTGGTTTCATCTGGAACTTGTTTTGAAATGGTCTCCTGTGTGTCTGCTACTCTTGATGTTTGGGCTTCTTTTGAACCCTCAGGATTGTTGATAATTGAATCGAATTGCTGCCATTCCTGGAGCAATTTGGGATCAATTTGAGTATCTTGATTTACCTTTATGGTGCTCTGTTCCTGATCTTTTGTCTGGGTTTCCTCTTGCACTTTCTCCTGTTCTTCTGTTATAACCAAAAGTTCCTTAGTTTGTCGCTGTTCAGGCTCGCTTGATCCTGCTGCTGGGCTTGTTGCTAACAGATCTAGGGGCAGAGTTTGCAACCTCTGTTCTCTAAGTCTATTGAATTCAACTAACCCTTCATCTTGATATTTCATTCTGGCCAACGATCTAACTTGGGACATTGACTCGGCTGTGGAGAACAGGTCATCAAACATATCTTCTTTATGATCAAACTTTGCCAATTTGGCCTGTTCAAGGGCATTATAGGCAACTTTGTCGGGATCAAAATGCCTATTAAGGAGAGTTGCTAGAGTTAATGATTTCATCTTTATAGCTTCTTTCTCTGCATGTTTGAGATCATTCAAGGTGTAGACACCACATCTAAGAGGAAAAGAGGGCCAGACCTGCTTCTTATTTTTCTTTAGAGTTTGTGTAACGCCGTCGGAAATAATCTGATAGGCTATCTCCCTTGCCAGCAGTTTATCAAGTATGTACAAAGGAAGAACATGAGGTTTGGCTTGGCTGCCGAAAATTCTTATATAAGTAAATTTTTCCTCTGCAAACCATCTCCCTAAGCCAGTTAAATCATTCCCTGCTTGGTAGGAAATCTTGGGAGCAGGTTTATCAAAAATAGAGTAATGAATGGGTAACATGAAGCCATTGCAGATTTGGTATAAATGGTGCCTATGGGAGGATTTCCACATTTTCTGATGGTATATGTGAATGGGCATGGGGTCTTGTGGAGTCCACCTCCAGCCAAGCATGGGAAATTCAGAATTAAAACACAGGGTGTCCAGGATATAAGCGCTGTAGTAGAATGGGGGAATAAGCCTTTCAGTAATGCGGGCCTGGCCTCTGAAATCAATAACTGCGGTGACTAACTTATCGGACAGTATATTTGCCCAATCCATAATTTCACTATTACACGCTGCCTCTATAAAAGGAACCATTTCTATAGTGAAATTAGAGGAGTCGTGCAAACCCCATAATCTACACATCATGATCCCAGCATAAAAATAAGGAGAACATAGAGAATCAACAGAATACATACCGGAAGATTTATGCTTGTGTTTTGCCGGATTCTGCCTCCAATTCCGAATGGGTTCGGATTTAGTTTCGTTCTCATTTCGAAATTTCTCCAGAAATGCCTTGTTGTACTTCTTCTCTGGCTCAGGCAAATGATACATTTGCCTCAAATCATTAGCTTGGAATGAACCGAAGATTCTCCCATCTCTGGTGCAGAAGGTTCTGTCTGTAATTGGGAGTTCCTCAATTGCCCACCTTACTACATCCGTATATGGGAGAATTTGTTCCCGAGCTGCTATCCGATGAAGGAAAGAGTTGGCTAAGTCCTTTAAAGTACCTTCAGATTTTTGAGTCGTATCTACTGTGGCTTCTACTGTTGTCACTTCAGGTTCTTCAGCTTCTATCAAATTATAGGTACTTTGCCAAGAAGTTTTGCCGAGACCTAAACATGTAGTATCAGATATCAATCCTTTCTTTTTATTTCCTGGATCAGCGATGGCTTGTATTATGGCTGGCGAAGTGGAAGTGTTTGCAGTTTTCTTGGACTTCTTCCCCATTTTGCTTGTGTCTATTAGCTTGGAAGAATTCTGCACAGGAGTAAAAATAAGCGTAACACAGAGAATTGGCAGTGAAAACCAAATATGGGCGAAATATATTGATTAATGCATGATGAAGAATTAACTTAATGTTGCCGTGGATCCAATCCGTGAAAAGATTTAGACTTACTATTTCATTAAATGGCCGCAAAAACATGTCAATCATTTAAATGTCCATCACGTCGTTTATTGGTGAAATGATTTGTTTAAGCGTGCCTTGGCCGTTTTGGCGGTTGAGCGCAGGTGAATCTCTATTTGAAAGATAAGGCCTTAAATACGAATTAATCGTAATATTCCCGTTTTAACAACTTTTTTGAAGTTTGTGCTTTTGGGCTTTATCGCATCGCATCAGGGCGAAAAGGCGCTTTTGTTATATTGGCATCTCTTGGAATCCTCGCTCGCCGATAGCGACATCGCATCGCATCGGGAGTATTGACTGGGGTTCTTGTTAAAGCATGCATGGTTGTATTGCCGATCACCGATTGCGTGTTATCGCGTCGGAGCAAACCAAAGGCTCCTTAAGTTATGTCTCCTTTGTCATTGCGATATGCGATCTTGCGATCGCTTTATCGCAATGATAAAATTTTTAATTATTTATATCCCAAGGCCATTATTGGTTTGTCAAAAAGGTTTTTTGTAATGTTCTTTATTTCATGTTCGGACCTTTTTTGACTAATACAAAATTGATACCAATTAAAAATAAAAGGGACCCATTTCATATTATAGTGTTGTGAATAAAAATTATATGAAATGGGGGGGTTGTTGTAGAGGAAAACAGGTACTAACACTATCAACATGTAAGCAAGCTAAATCGACAACAAAAGACAAATGGAAGAAAACTAAAATCAATGAATGAAAATGCAAGCAAACTAGCTAAATACTCAAAAGAAAAACTTGCTAAAATGACATGAAAGTAAATAATTATTACACAAGAGAGACTCAGGGACATGGATTGGGCCCTAACCCACAAGCCTAGCACTTTGAAACTAGATTAGTGAACCACAATATGAATACTCATTTTATTTCAAAAGACAGTCTCATTACATCAACATGAAAGTCTCAAAAATTACAAGAGCAAAGAGCCTAATATATTTCTCCAAAATTTGAATCCTAATGAGATGTTTCTCAACCCTATTTAACCTAAAGGGTAGCTACCATAAGATCCATAAAATTAGTTGATGAGTCCACTTGAATGCAAGTGAATTGTTGCTTTGGTGTACATTATCTTGAGTTTTCTTGGTTGCCTTTGATTGTGAGTTGCTGGAGGGATTATTGAGGATCCCTTAGCTAACTTTGGGAGTTACGGAGTGTGGAAAATCCACATATAATCTATTCTTTCTATCTACTCTGTGTCTTAATGGAAAAATATTCCCAAAAATGAAATAGCTTCATGATTTTCATACTTTTAACTGATTTTAGGTACTCGAAGTATGATAATCCTCAATCACCATCTACTCTAGCATCATAAAACCATAATATATTTAAAATGCAAGAAAAGGAGAATTAATAAGGAAAAAAGGTGACCATTAACCCCACAAAATGTACCTAATGATGGAGCTCATAATCACCCCCTTACTAAATGGTTGCTCATCCTCTGAGCAACTAGTCCTCCTTCTACATTTATTTTAAGGATTTTATGGACCATCGGACTTCCCGAGGAAGAAGTGTGGGAGTCCCTTAAGCAGGGTAAAAAAAAATCATTATTTTCTTCTTCCTCCCATTCTCTATTCCACTCATATTGGTCCTTTCCATCACTCAGCCCCATCAGGAAAGGTCGGCTAAGATTCAAACCAAGCCACTGAATATTCTTGGTCTGCATGGCCCTCTTGTATATTCATGCTCCCTCCAAGCCACCCCTCAACCTTTCTGGTGCGTGGTAATCCATGTTACTAAGGCTATGAGGTAGTTTGTTCCATCCCCTTTGGCTAGCCATTATGCGCTCATCTCCCAACAACATAGAAAAATCATCAACGTGAGCCATTGATTGAGCTTGTGTGTGGAGGTATTTTTCTTCAAGTGAAAGATCCTTTTCAATCTTTATATGGTTTTTGATTGCTCCCCTAGGGCTGAATAGTTCTTCCCTAATGTGTAAGGGTTATCTGTTTTCCCTTCTCATAACCCTTCTCATTTCTTGTGCTCTGATCTCTTCATTAACCATCCATGATACCAATGCCATTAATTGCATATCTCCCATCCTAGGATTAGGGTCCCAAATATTTAAGCTTTTCAACATAAGGTTATGCTTGTAAAAATCTACCATTTTTGCCTTGTCTTCCATACTTGCTTGGTTGAGAAATCAATGATCTGTCTACAGTTTTGGAAAGGTAAGGATCCATGGGAGGCTAATGTGATCCATGCACAAATCTACCATGGTGGCTAATTTTTTATCCTTTTGTTGAAGTTGCTCTTATAGTGATATATTCTCTGCCTGTGTCTTTTGAAGCTTCTCCTTCAAAAATGACACTCTGAGCCTAACATCAGATAAATACTTCCCCAACTCAGCTACTTTTCCTTCCATGACCCCTATGTCATTCACACCTTTAGGTGTGGCAAGCTTCATTCAATGATGAGTGCGTGCCTTCTCCTCTTCCAACTTATAAAACAAATGTACTGTGAACTTTTGAAAATTTAATCTACCCCCTCAATGTATGTGTAGTAAGAGTTGAGATTGGGTTGAGGGCTAGGGTTTGGCACTGCCGCTACATCTTTCAGGACTAGTTTTGGAGAGGTGGACTCTTCCTCATCATATTTTCCTCCCTCTTTTTCATCTTGTTTTTCTTCTTGTGCCTTGTCCTCAGATTCTTTCACATCTTACCCCTCTGTGGACGTTGTTTCCTCCTCAACCAAGGTCTTTTTCTCCAAACCTGTGATTGATGGAATTTTGTGTAACAAAACCAAAGTTTCCTGTATCAAACTCTGTTTTTCTTGCTAAAGACTCTCTTTTCCTTTTTTTTCACTCTTTTCGGTCCTTGGAAGGTCTATGGTGGTTGCATGACGTGCATGGAATGCCAATCTGGCTGAATGTCTTCTTAAATATGTTACAGGGGTCCTTACAGGTGAAGTGACCTCTTGCACCCTTCCTTCCTATAATTTGCTTTCTTCCTCCTTCTTTGGAGATTCTTAAATGGAAATAAGGCTTTTGGTGGAAGTATGAGGTTTTCCCTAACTCACATTTTTACTCTTCCTAGTTCTGAAGTACATAGGTGTCTACCTCTTTCATTTTATTTTGACAAGTGTGCCCAAAGTAGTTAGGGTAGTAGCTACTTCTTGATATGTGATGTCTAGTGACATGCTGGTGTCTTGAGGGGAGGTTTCGCTTCCTACGATAGGGTCCAAATCTTCCTTTTCCTCGGTATTTTATTCCTCCTTTCCCTTAAATTTTTGTTGCACTATATTTGTTGTCTCTACGTTTTTTGCCTCAATTTCCATCTCTTTTTTTTATTCCTTGTTTTCTGCCTCCTCTTCCTCTTCCTCTAAATCCTTTTATACCTCCTCTTTAGCCTATTCTTCTTGCTCTTATACTTCCCTCTGTCTAAGGATGGAATCAACGGTTTTCCCTATTTGGGTATCTATAAAGGATTATGTTATGTGGAATTATGAATTACAGATAAAACATTTTTCCCTACACAGGTGCTTATCTAGAAGAAAAGATTAAAGACTTTGTGACTACTTTTCCTAACTAAAAATAGACACACATAAGAGATCAAATAACTTACTTGGAGTCCAAGCGCTTCTTATTTCGTTTCTATCGCTCTTTTTGTAGCTTTAGATTCAAGCCAGATGTCCGAAAATATTTTCTGCAAATATGAACACTAAACAAAAAAAGACAGGAATAATACAGATGTATATTCAAGTTATTTATTTAAATCAATGAAACATAAACCTTATACATCAGACAATAATTCATAATATAGAAAATATGAGCTTATACAGATACATATGTGGGAAAGTAAGCGATAATCTTTATTAATGGATAGAAGGGGAGGTTATAACCTAGTGATTGATTTGAAGTGACCATCTCCAGTAGCATCCCAACCTCATCATAAGGTAGATCTCTCAAGTAGCATGTTATACAAATAAACTCCTGAATTAAAATTCCACCAGCATTTCTCTACTTAAATGATTCCTTCCAAACACTAACGTATGTGCTCAATTTATAGAGGTGTTGAAGGTAGTTTTACAACCAAATACTTTCCAATAATAGGCAAGATATGTTCCCAATCTTGTAGATCTCAAATGGACACATGGATTTGAAGTTTGACACGTGAACTCTTCTAGAAGGCACTAGCCAAGTGGAGATTCCAGAACAATGATAATTTCGCTCCCAATGTGACCAATGTACCAATGAGTGTCGGGACGTACTTTGCAGAGCAGCCTTCAATGGGGCTACCAGCATATGAAACACACTTATTCCCATTAGAGGCAGCGTTGATGAGATCTCATATGATATATTATAAAATTCAAAACTTGGAAACCTTTGCAGATGAAATTCATGGATGATTTTTCTTGTTCTTTGTGTTAAGGCATGTATCAACTAAAATGATAGGGGATGATAGAACCTATTCATTGGTCCTGGAGATGATTTCTAGTTAATCAGGTCATTGGGAATAATTCCCAAATTGACCTATAAAAAATTTCCCCCTAATGGATGAAATCAAAATAATAATAACAATATTTTGATTGAGATTCTTTACACTATGATGGGCTGGAGATGAAGCGGAGTGGAAACCTACATCAATATTACAACACATTACATTATGATATATCCTATTGATCATAATTTCTCAGGGTAGGCATTCCCATATTCATCACATAAACAATCTAATAACATGTACATAATTCAGAAAGTCGTCTACATTAGAACGTTGCCCAATACAGACATGCCTATAGATATAGGCCCACGTTTGTATGATGATGTGTATGTAAGGTCACCATACAGATGATGTGTACAACAATCCTGAAATCGCAACCCAGATGATTGAAACTATATACGGGGTCTTATTATCTCATTCACTTGATCATTTGAGTATAATTCTATCCATGCGAATATATGATTTGTAGTCGAGCATGGAAAGATATTGTTTGATTACCAGCCAATCATGTGAGCTGTTAACAAATGCGAGAGAACCACCATTAATTTTAATGTCCCTCAAGGTACTGAAGTAAATTTTGTAAGGCATGAATAGATGATTTGATGTCGAACGCCAAACAAAATCTTTCAGTCAAAAGTATAGAAGTGAGGATCTTGTCGATGTTGTAACAAGCCTCGTGGTACTGGAACATAATGTTTCTAAGTGAATTTCCTAGATAATTATTTTTCATCGACAGGAAGCCACCTTATTGCGAAACAGGAGTTACTAATTTCAGAGAAAAAGGTATGACTTGATATATAGAAATTTTCAGGGATGACGGTTGTGAGAATGAAGTTTTGTGAGTATTAAAGAAGGATGAGTATTCACTGGATGACTTCTCTTGAACATTATCAGCGACATTGAGATGAATTGGCAGCATTGACTCAAAATCGAAGTGAAGGTATGATTAACCATAGGTATGAATGAACCTTCAAGAATATTACCCAACCCAAACAGTCACAGTGGTGGAGTGAAATGTCATGTTCAAGAGCGATCTTCCACCGTAAACATTTCTGTTCACTTTCCCAAATTTTCCTCAGTCATTTGTCGACGAGTACCTCTTTATTTTTTAACAAGCTTGAGGAGGATAACATTTTCTTGATCTATAATTCAACCCTTCAGGAAAATAATGTATCGCTGTTTAATAATTTAATGAGTCTAGCAATGAATGAAACTCGATTCTTTCCATGATCGACAATCCCATTGCTATTTTATGTTTTAACGAGCTTAACGACAGTGATAGCTTAGTCATTTTTCATAATTAGAGAGTTTGAAAAAGATGATGAAAGAAAATTCCATAAGTAATTTTTTGTAAAGTTGTAGCTCAGATCCAAAAAAGTGTAAAACAATATCTGAGAGAACCTCTTTAGTCATGTTCGACCAAGGTATTCCTTTTTTGTAAATAATATATCTCAGTCCAAAAAAGGGTTAAACTTGTACTGAGTAGATATCGATTAATTTACTTTTATGAGCTCAAAAAGACAAGTGCTCGACAATATTTTCACATTGTCGGAGTCTAGAAAGAGCTGAAAGAAGACTCCATGGGTTCCTTTTTCATTGTTATCAAATCTTGAAAAAGAGATAAAAGTGTCCTTCAAATCCTTTTTCATTTTTAACAAAGCTTGAAAAATAAGGATAAAATTATGCTTTGTGGTCAAATCATTCTTGAAATAAATCTGCACGACTAATATGTTCATCAATTGTAAGACATGTTTAGAACAACATCAAATGGATTAAAAATACCGGTTACATGATAGAAAACATAATAAAGCCATAGTCATAGCAATAAATACAATTTTCAAATAATTAAATGACTATTAAAAAGTGTTTTACTATTCATTTTGACCACTCCATAGTTACCATTTTCATTTTGGAGCTATGAACCTGATTTTTCCCCCGAACTTCAGCTGTTGATTGCGATCATTTCTGTGGATGGATTTCATTACCGTTTAATCTAGATTAGCGATACGAACCACCTCTTTCCTTCAGTAATCATTTCATTTCAATTTCTACATTTTTTTTGAGTTTTTGGGTCCCTAGGGTAAATTCTTCTCCAAAAGAGGGAAACGCACCCTTGAATGTCGAAACCTACATTGCATAACAACTAAATTGAAGGTTACTTGTATACAAAATACACTGTCTCTTGTTAGAGCCTGCGTTGGGCACATTCTACATTTTTTTTTTTGCATTATGCCAAAAATTTGCCCAATTTTTTTGCATTGAATGGAATCTAATTGTTCTTATGGTTGTATTTCAGGTTTCCATCGAATTACAATGAAGATTACATGGATGGAAAGAGAACATGAAGAACAGGATATGATCTCCCTAAATTATCCAGGTATAGTAAGATCCCTAAGAGATTGTGGACTGCTAAAGTACTTCAGGTTGTCAGGGATGAGGCAAAAAATAGAAGTCTTAGAGTTCTTAGTTTGATCATGGGATCCAGATATAGAGGAATTTCATATTAAGAACCAAGTGGTTCCCATAACAGTCGAGGATGTATAATTTCTCACAGGTTTGTCGGGGAGAGGCTTGCCTATTTCACTCTTAAGGTCTATTGCTCGAGGAGAGACAGTGAGAGATTATGTTTTGCAACATTGTTATCTAGGGGTAGAGCCAAGAAAAGATGGAAAGATAAACATCCGAGATGTTAGAGATTTTCCTTTGAGAACTATCATTTTCATGATCACAAAACTTGCTGGCACCATTACACTGAATGTAGCGAATAGATCATATATGCAATACGCGCTAGAGTGTATGGAGCCAATAGTATTCGATTGGTCTAAAGTTGTACTTTCTCAGATAAAGGAACAATTGAACAAGGAAAAGGGAGGAAGGAAGAATAACTTCAGTTATGGTTCGATCCTCATATCCTTCGCCTTAGAATGGATTCCAGTGATGCAGCCATAATATGTGACACTGGATGTGTCTAATCCTAGAGATTCGTGGATGCAGAGATGGGTAGAACTCATGGGTAGGCATGCAGGCCAATCAACCATTGTGTTCTCAGCTGCATTCTTCATCTGGTTCTGATGAAAAAATTTTGCCATCAATGAGTATGCATACACAGACATTGATTTCTGAGGAGATCCAGATTTAGCATTACCAGAAGGTGCTCAGTGGGGTGCAATGGGTAAGAATGTTTTGACCATGTTTTTTAATTTTTCTAAGGTTTATACAATTTTTTTGTATTTTTATATTTTCCCAAGACTAAACTAAATGTTTTATGTAATGCAGATGTTGGCCATGTTCAACCAGTAGAGGAACCAGAGTGTGAAGAAAATGCGCTAGTAGAGAGGGTTTTCGAGAGAGCAGTCCTTCAGGATCTTGATATGGTTGAGACTCTAGCTGAGCTTCGGCACAACATAGAGGGTTTGACCTTCGGGATTCCATATTTCCGGATCGAATAATTACCCATGCGACTGCAGTGACACACTATTGGGGTTCCTAACTGCTGGATGCAGTTATTTTGCAGGATAGCTAGATCTATAGCATGTTACCACAAGCACTACTAGTTTACTTTTGACATTTTTCATACATTTTGATGTTAGATGACCAATGTGTCTTGGGCACAAATTTTTGTAAAAACCTACAACTATCTATCTATACGTTTTCAACGTTTTCCTATGTTTATTGTTAAATCCTATTCAATGATGTGAATGTTTTATTTACATATGTGAAAATGTCTATCTAAAATTTGATTAGCTAAAGAATTAGTCAATGTGTTCAAATTTCTAGAAAAATGTTGATATTGAATTAAATCAAAGTGTCTTTCCAAAAGTCAAACTCTTAAGAACAATCTATGCAGTGTTTGATTTCTAACAATATAAACACTAGTAAGTTGTAATACCACAATTTTTGAGCCTAACCTTATGATGATGTAGCCAATACTAGATGAAATGGCATCAGAGAGAAGTTCGATCAACGCGTTATACTCAACGATATTTTTCATCGATCTACCAATACAAATCCCTTGAAAACTCACTAAGTCGTCATTCGAAGCGAAAATGACCTACACAGCAGAGGATATATTCTGTGTACTAAGACTAGCACCATCATCATATCCAAAAAATGGTTCCAAAGATTTATACATCTGCGATGAAATGTAAACCAGATTACTAACTTCAAGAAAACCCTAAAGCAAACTAAGATAGTGAATGAAAATCAATAACATATGTATACAATATAATACAAATATTACTATGCTCATGATTAAGCATAGTAGTGTTTCAAATACAACACATTTCTAGGTGGCACCAACAGAATTCCATCATAATCAACCAACTCATAGGCACCCTTAGCATGAACTCTTTTGAAAATATAGGGGCCATGCCACAATGGCTCAAATTTTCCTGCACCTATTACATCAGCTTCTTGATCGTAAAGAAGGACTAAGTCGCCCTCTAAGAAAATGCGAGGCTGGACATTTTTGTTGTATTGTGACTTTATACATCTGCTATGTGCTTCTTTTTACAATTGGGCTTCACGATGCGTTTCATCAAGATGGATGAGGTTAAGGAGACGTGCTTCTTCTTTTGAGGTTTCAGGTAACAAGTCTATTGCAATTTTTAACGATAGTATTTCACATTGGATTGGTAAGGTAGATTCTAGACCATACACCAATTGAAAAGGAGTAAATACAGTCACGTTTTTCACCAAGGTTTGATACGCCCACAAGGCGGAGTACAGGATCAAATGCCAATTTATTTTATGAACTCCTATCATTCGTTGAAGCGTGCATTTAAGAATCTTGTTGATAACCTCAACTTGTCCATTTTATTGTGGATAACGAGTAGAATTATCATGTGACAATCCTAAATTGGCAGTATATTCAATCATCATGTGATAGGAAAAATGCTTCCCATGATCTGTAACTATAGCTTGTGGGACCCCAAACTGTGCAATAACATGATTAAGGAAAAACAATGCACTTGTCTGTCTTGTGTTGTTGAATGTAGGCATTTCTTTGGACCATTTGGTAAAGTAGTCGACTATGACAATAATATAACTATGCTCCTTCGACGAACGAGCGTTACAGGTCATGAAGTCAATACCCCATTTCGAAAATGGTCCCATAGAGACAATAGGATGCATTGGCAGTGGCAGTTTGCGGATTTTATGATAAAAAATCTGGCGCGCATGATGATAAAGTGTATCGTCGATGATCAAATAATCTTTGGCTTGGTATCAAATACGTCGTTGTTCAGAGCAAGAGGTATCAGGTCGAAAAGTTTGAGTTTGGAGATAAATGATGAAATCTCCATACCAAGGATCAGATGATCCAATTAGAAATAGAGACTTGTCAGGAATTGATGGTTCCAACGTAGTTTTAGTGCTATCACAGGGAAGGTCACAAAGAAACTCAACCAAAACTAAAGACTTCTTTAACTTGGATTTGATGAATTAAAAATAAAATTCCTACAAAATGAAAATCCATTTTGAATATCCCCCCCCCAGAAATTAACATGATAAGATATAAGTCATGGTGTTCCAATCCCAAATGACAGTGGTCTTTCGGAGGAGGATATAGTGTAAAAATATTTGGACAACTTGAACAGCTGCCAAGGAAAGATTTTCTATGTATGAATACTAAAATTCCATATCATGGAGATTACAACTCAAATAATAGATCGAATGTTCAATTCCATCTTCTACTTGGACCAAAACCATAGCAATGGTCGTTTTAGCCGCGGTGATATATAGGAAATAATAATTTTGCTAATTATGGGGGTACATTAATGATGCTCGGACAAGAGTATCCTTGACAACATCAAAATAATCCTTTAGCCATTTAGGCATAGTTGGGAATAAACCTTCTTAAGAATTTAGCCTTTCATTGAAGTTTCTGTATCTGAAGTAAATTTGATGGTGCAAGAAAATCAAGAATGGCCTGAACCTTCAATGGGTCGATTCCAATTCCTAATTTTGAGACTACAAATCCAAGAAAATGACTATAACCAACACAAAATACACATTTATGTGGATTGAGGTGTATTTTGTAGTCTCAGAAACGTAAAAAGATGGCTCTCAAATGCATCGAGTGATTAGTCCAATTTCTTGAATGCGCTGGTAAATCATCTAGATAAGGTTGAACAATGTGCTTGATGTCATTGAAAACATAGTCCATTTCTCTCTAAAAAGTTTCCCTAGCGTTCTTTCAACCAAACGATATTTTCCTATAAGCGAATGTGCCCTAGGGACAGATGAATGTTGTCTTATGTTGATCCTTTGGGTGGATATTGATTTGATTGTAGCTGAAAAATCCATCCATGAACAAAAATATTTCAAATCCAGCACAATCGTCAATAATCTGGTCAATAAAGGGAGTAGGATAGTTGTCTTTTTGACAAGCAAGATTGACATCCCGATAATCGACACGCACTCGAATGGTTCCTTGTTTTTTCATGATAGGAATGATATTGGAAACCCACTCAATCAGCAGAAGAGGGTAAATGAAACTAGCACGCAAAACTTTTTCAACTTCTGCTTTAATGGAAGCAACTTTCTTTGGATGAATGGGACAAACATGTTGACACACCAGTTTGGCAATAGGATACATATTAATAGTGTGTTCAACAATACTAGTATCTATACCTGCCATTTCCTCATAAGACCAAGAAAATACATCACAAAATTCATGAAATAGAGAGCGATATATTTCCGGTTCTGATGGAGAACAAGATACACCAACAGGAATATTTTCTACAATGCCAGGTTTGGTCAAAATATCGATAGAAATGGTTTCTTAAATATTTGATAGATTTCGCTCAGAATCAATTGCATTAATAGATAAAGAATTTGAAAATTAATTTTTGATCGATGGGTTATATAGTTCACTAAGATATTTTTATGCATAATCAGGAAGATGGGAATGATGATGGTTCTCCTTTTGACATCATAGATTCCAAAATATTCTCATATATCAAGAATATTGAGGAAAAAGGATCAGAAGGAGTACCAAAATCTAAGGAACGATCAACCCAAACAACCGGTGATGTTGATTTCAGATTTTTTGCCTAAGCTAGATAGATTGATTTCTATGCCAGCTCAATAGGGCTGGGCAGCAGAAACTCATCCAACATAACAATTTTAGAATCACTCGTACTCTCATTTAACCCAGACGGAGTGGAATAGATCATGTAGCAAGTCCCTATACTTGCAATTTTGCCGATGTCACAGGATGTCGTAATGCAAAGGTTCCCATGAGAGTGGAATCCTTTAAGAGTCCTAAACCAATGTTCTGAAGTTCTAGTTGGGGTGCGTGAACGAACGTAAAACTTCCAATTACCTACGAAGCAGAGGCAAAAAAGGATAGATAATTAATGATTGTGATAGCACCTTTATATGGAAAGGAAATCATTCTGAAATATGTAGAAAAAATTACAGTCATTGCATATACCCATGGCCTTCCAAGTAGAATATTATAGTCAATGGGTTTGTCAACAACCTCAACATCAACATTCACTGTTTCCCCCCCTACTTCAACATGCAGGTTATTAATAATACCACAAGGCTCATATGTATGTCCATCAAAAGCCTTCAATGTTGTTGATGATTGTGATAAGCGCGACGAGCCAAGTGACTTCCAAAAATTTAGAGACATAATGCATGTAGATGTTCCCCCATCAATAATAGTATGATGAACAAGGTGATTGAGAACATTTACTTGTATGGAGAATGCCAATTCTTCTATTAGTTGTGGCACATAGCCCGTATGATTAAAGATGACAAGATTAGAATCAGTCAGATCAATTCCACTAATAGCCGAAAATAAAGCCTGTTTTTGGGAGGGAAAATTTTGTAATACCTCAGGAGTAGACACAACTGAAGTTGATTCAGCCAAATATTCAACTATATTATAATTTTTTGCAGCTCTTGCTTGAGGATTATATGTCTATTTCTGAATTACTCCCTTTGGTGGCTTGATTGTCAATTCAGGAATAGCAGTAGGCAGTACTCATTTCGTAGAAGGATTCGTAGTTGAGGTAGTAGGTTGATCAGTGGTCTGACTACCATAATATTTATTACTCGTCGACACCAAAATATCTGTTGAAGGTTTTGTGACAGATAACATAAGTACTTGAGAACTATAATCTGGATTTGTAGCAACCAAATTTGTGTCTGGATTTGGAAATGGGTCTGTCAACACAGCTAATGCATGGGAAGTCTTGATGACTTTTGAGACTTCAGCATGGTGATGAAAATCCCTCACAAAGTGTTCCTCATTGCAAATTATGCATGATTAACAAGGTTTCCTAGGTCTATATGATTGATCATATGATTTTTCCCGTGGGTTAGAAGTTTGCTTTTTCTTATATTTCCCCTTTTTCTTACTTTCGGGTTGCTTGTCACTTTTCCTTTGTTAAACGACACATCATTAATTTCAGAAGAAGGTGCAGGATAATATGCAGTAGTATGATGTGTGCTTGCAGTGCCAATCAATCTGTATTCTACATGAGAGTCCTTTAATTGAGGAGGAATAGTGAAACTAGATCATGGCGCGTTGGGAATTTTTTCAGAGCATGCCAGACTGAGTATAAACCATGTCTAAATATTGGGCATGAGTGATAACTTTCTCTTCTATGATGATGCCACCCTTAGCCACATCCTCAGTTATAGATGGTAACACGGTCTTAATTAACCACCCAACAAGGAGTTGATTCAGAACAAATGTCTTAACCATTCTATGACTCCGACGCCACTCATGAATATGATCAGAGATGTGAGTAGCATTATTCTATTTGAAATTGGTCAAGAGTTCTGTTCCAATTTCATATATGATGGGTAACTGAAAGTGAGTTAAAAATATAGTAGCTAGGGTAGTGAAATTATCAAAAGAAGCTCTAGGTAAGTCAATATACCATTTTATAGCCGAACCTGTGAGCATACGCTGGAAAATATGTAGTTGAACAAAATCATCATTTAGGGGATTTTATGAACACCATAAATGATAAGTCATGACATGAGTCGACAGGTCTTCCCTAGGGTTTTCATTGAACTTAGGAATATCCAAGTGTAATTTGTGAGGTATTACCGGCCACCAAGGAGCATAGTTAATTGGATCATTGATTAGCCGATTTAGATCTGGTAACTCTAAAGTTGCAAGAAAGGGAAACTATCTATTAAGGTTAGGTTGAGCATAGCTAGGGTAAGATGGAATTTCTTGAGCAACAAGCCTTTGAGCACCAACATAAGGAATCTGCTGCTGGTAACCCAGATAGAGGTTGTTTTGAAAATAAAACGCTTGAGGATTCTGTGGATCAAAACCTAGATATGATACTTGTTGAAATGAACTCTCAGGCATTTGTGCCTGAGGCTACCAAGGGGTCTATCCAGCAATGCTATAACCCAAATTAGGTTAAATTGGATTCAGTTGAGGATAAGTATAACCTGGTTGTGGTTGTGACATCCCATAAAATGGTAAACCAGTTTGTGAATAAATGGTTCTAGATACAGGTTGTTGTAAATTAATGGAAGTATTTGGAGTCCGTGGACCTAATATTTGAGGGTGTTGAGTTGAAAGACCCAGTTGATAAGGTTCTTGTACAAAATTTTGATTCTGTAACAGGGGTAAAGATGTATTAACAAGTGGAAATGATGTGGATGTAACAAGTTTAACTGGTTGATATGAGTGTACAACCATTTGTGGTTGGATTGGCAGAGTGGGTTGCCATTGAAAAACATTCATTTCGATACTAGGTTTACCAAAAAGTGATGGAGTACTGTCATATTGGGTGACCAAAAGTTTCCCCCAGCATGAGGAGGATAATAAGATGGAAAATATTTCTCTCCAAATGCTGGGAGTCCAGTTGATATCATACTTAAAGGAATAAACCCAAAAGGACCGGCTTGATATTGCCATGATGATGTGTATAAAGAATCAAGTCGTTCAATACTCACTATAGGTTTACCAGTTATAATACTAGATGATGACATTGGTAAAGTCCATGGATTTGAATATGCACTAGAGAAAATTCCAGATAGAGATTTATAACCTAATGGGATCATAGGGACACCAAGAAAATATGATTGTGGTGAAGTTGCAAACATCGACGGGCTAGCGAGGGCAGGTACTGACGTAATTGGAATAGATGGCCCAACCAAAGATGTTGCTTCAGGCATGGTTACCTGACCAAATGTATACCCTTTTGGATCGACGAGAGTTTGAATAGGGACATGATCAACATAAGCATCTGGTGATTATTGAGGAAAAGAATCGTACAGGTAAAGGTCCTCCCCAAAATGGGTTGGAGTTAAAGGTCTCTCATCTTGTGAGATTTCATCGATCGCAATTAAAATAGGTGGAATTATTTCACCGTCGGGCCCAAAGTATATTTTGGGAGGTTGACTATGTGATAGGGGAGACTCAATGGCTACAGAAATTTATGGGATGACCAAGGAAGGAAAAAATTCTGGTTATTCGACTTCAAGATTCATATGTTCTGGAAAATAAGAGACAAGATCTGGATCAAATTCTGGTTGAAAAACATCGGGTCCAGGAGGTATAGCCTCACTGATTGGATGGATCGTGACCAGGGGCAACTGTGAGGACTCCATTTAAACAATAATAGAAGAACTGGGATGTGTAGAAAAAAATTGAGCTAACTTTCGTATATGGGAATATTATGTTTCACCAGAGGTATGAATAGTACTTGATTTTGTAGAGTGTTATCACCTTCACCGACTAGGAGTAACCTCTCATGGTAAAGGTGGTTTCAATGCTAATCTACGAGAACGATGGGGGAAAGGATTTTTTTCTTCCACGATTACTGATTTATTTTAACCAAAAACAAATAAACAAAATATAAGGTAATGCTAGGCAAAATGGTTTACCAAGAAACTGTGAACTGCAGAATACCTCCTGGTGAACCAAGAACTATGGGTAGGAAATCTCCCCGAATGTTGTGTTCGGTGTATCACAATTTACAAGGCAACTGAATTGGTTCACTATGGATGGATAGCATGTAAATGTGTCCTCCCAAATATACCTGAAATTACGTCGAGGCCCAAGTCTGTATTAGCATTGTCTGATGCGAAACTCCACAGTGAGAGCACCCCTTTATACTTTTCATACTGTAACACTGCCCGATATACCCGAAAGTACATGGACAAGCTATGATATACTTACATACATGGAGTGAGGTATCACACTCAGAATGTATCACAGACAAGTTAATGACAACTGCTATGTTTTACGATGCCAGAACACATCTCTAGCCGAGAACTCAGAAATGTTATCATTATGGTTCCAATGCTTGTTAGGTAAATTGAGATAAATTTTAAGTTGATATTTTTTATAAATTTTCCTTTCAAAGGTTCACCGCGATGATGTATTGGAAATTCCTAAAATGCAAACTAAGAATGATAATAAATCTTTCACTTTTATTTTTTTCAATGAAAATCCTAGCTACTAGAGGGAAAGAGAAATCAATTTGAGAGCAAACAAATCAAAGAGCACAAACTAAATGTAGATTTCCTAATTGTTCCTATTGAAAAACACACAATCCACTACATGAAAATGCAGGTTTTTATTTTTAGTTCCTTTAATGTTATGAATGAAGAAAAGAAACTAAGTGCACTAAATCAATAAAAACAAATGCCTTTTACTTCTGAGAAATTAGGAATATTAAAAAAAAAAAATCTCTTTTGAAGGAAAAATGAGGAATCTGAACAACATTTTCTCCTATCAGGAAACAAATAATTTATGACAATTTCCTTTTCAAAATCAAATGGATCTAATGCGGCAATGAAAATACTTTGAAATTAATTCGTCAATGATAAAGAATTTTTTTTTAAACAAACATTGAACAAACAATTCTTTCAAAGGAGGAAGAGGTAGATAAGTTCACTGGTCAATATGAGGTTTCAGGCTTTTCAAAACACAGCAGAGAACAAATTGAAAACAAAATGTAATGACAAATTAAATGGAATTTGGATGGTATTTGGGGTCAACGTAGTCTCTAAGGTGAGACAGTGCATTTCAAAGCACCCCTGAAAGGGAGACAATGATATGCAAAGCACTATGTCCTATCCAACAGTGTGTTGGGCGCAGTGTACAATGAAAAACACAACTGTTTAACACACTTCTAATGCAAATTTGAATTTCAAAAACTCTAATCCTTTTGAGTAAAAGCTACTGGGTGAATAAATAGAGAAAAATAGAGGCAAATACACCTAGGATGAAGAGGTATATCCCCAGCAGAGTCGCCAATTTGTTATGTGGAGTTATGAATTGCAAATAAAAAATTCTTCCCTAGACAGGTGCTTATCTAGAAAAACATATTAAATACCTTGTGACTACTTTTCCTAACTGTAAATAGACACATAGAACAGATCAAAGAACTTACTTGGAGTCGAGGCGCTTCCTATTCTGTTTCTGTTGCTCTTGTTGTAGCTTCAAATCCAAGCCATATGTCCGAAAATATTTCCTGCAACGATGAACACTAAAAAAAAAAAGATAGCAATAATACAGATGTGTATTCAATTTATTTAGTTAAATCACTAAAACATAAACCATATACATCAGATAAGAATTCAAAATATGAAAAATATGACCCTATACAGATACATATGTGGGAAAGTAAGTAGCAATATTTATTAATGGATAGAAGGGGAGGTTACAACCTAGTGATTGATTTGAAGTGACCATCTACAACATCATCCCAACCTCATCAAAATGCATATCTCTCTAATAGGATGTTACACAAATCAACTCCTCAATTAAAATTCCACCAGCATCTCTCTACTCAAATTATTCCTTCCAAACACTAAAATTTGTGCTCAATTTATAAAGGAGCTAAAGGTATTTTTACAATCAATGAATTTCCAATAATAGGCAAGACATGTTCCCAATCTTGTAAATCTCAAATGGACACATGGATTCAAATTTTGACACATGTGAACTCTTCTAGAAGGCATTGGCCAAGTGGAGATTCCAGAACAATGAGAATTTTTCTCCCAATATGACTAATGCACCTATGAGTGTCCATAAGTTATTTGGAGAGCAGCCTTGAATGGGGCTACTTGCATATGAAATGCACTTATTCCCTTTAGAGGTTGTGTTGATGAGCTCTCATATGAAATATTATAAACTTCAAATCTTGGAAAAATTTGCAGATGAAAGTCATGGATGATTTTTCTTGTTCTTTGTCTTAGGGCATGTAGCAACTGAAATGATAGGGGATGATAGACCGTATTCACTGGTCCTGGAGATGATGTCTAGTTATCCAAGTCATTAGAAATAATTCCCAAATTGACCTATAATAGATTCCATATCCATGTCTATGAAATAAGACCAGGATATAAGTAGGTTCAAACTTATCAAAGAATATTTTACAATTAGTTTTATGAGGCCATGATGGGCCAAGTTTTGATATTTTATTTGCCTCACGTTATGGCTCATGTCAGTTATGGAGTTCAGGAGGAAGTGAAGGATTCTTAATCTCTGTTCAGGTGGGATTCCTCCTTCAAACCTAAGTTAATTTCACAATCTAAAATTCTACCAATAGACCAAACTATGTTTGCCTTCACAAGAAATAAAATTCATAATTTGGAAGGATACTTCATCCCATGGGTATGGAAGGATCTCTCTCCTCACTCCATTTTTATCTTCAATCTACTCCTCTCCTCGTAGAAATAAATTATTCTTGGCTATAGTTCTAGGAATTATTTCCTTAACCCATTTTCCTCCTAAGGGAAAAGTTGTAATTCTGCTTATGAGTTCAGAATATGGTGTGATAGCTATTCCTCTAACTAAGTGGTGGTTGTCTCTTCTGAATGTGACCGTAGAGCCACTGAAAATTATTTAGCTCTCTCTTCATCAGAACCTTTCCATAGCTCAAATAACCCTATCCATTGGTGAATTCGAAAGATTTCCATGACTTGAGGGTGTTGAATAATTGTCTTAATGTCAGTAGGATATATTTTTTTGAATCCCCCTCCCATTATAATGGTTGTGATATGGAGGTGGTGATATATTTGATAGATATGTCTTGGAGATGGAGGTCTTGAAACAAAATGCAAGAACATTTATTTTACCCTTTAACTGCCAAATTTACTTTGCTGAGTGTGAATTGTGTGGATAAATTCCAGTGCTAGAGGATGGAAAACACTTACCTTTGTCCTCTACTATTTTGGTTTGGGAGATGGAGGCTTTGGGAAGAAAATTCACCCATAGGTGACTTTGTGTTTCCTTCTAAACCCTTGTTGATTTGCTTCTTAAGTTCCTTGTAGCAAAAATCTATTTCTTCTGGCATGATGGTGCATGCAAGATAAAACCTAGATGCTACTCTTCTGAAGGCTCCTATTACTCTCCTTCTCTTTTTGATCTTTGAAATTCTCAACTAAATGGTGAAAATGAGACAAATCTTACCTTTATTGGATTTTTAACTAAATTTGGAGCATTGTGGCAACTCGTACTTAACATGAGTTTCCCTCTTTAAGACCATTGGTATCACTTTGGCTAATCATTGATGAGCCGTGTGATCACTCTTTTCATACCCATCCACTCTCTCTTGACTTGATTTGACTTTATTAGATGGCATGCACTTTCAATTTTCCTCCAGTTTCACTTTACGAAGGTGACCAAGTTAACTCGCCACCTTCTTTCCTTTTAAATTTCTAAAACTCGACATTCAACCATTTTGGTCATTATAGATGCATACCAAGAGGTGAGTGGCCATACTTGAGCTTACCTGGTGTTGGTGAGGTTCTAAAGGAGTTGGTGCAAGGAGCTGGAGCTGGTGGTTGGAGCCTTGGTATTTTCTTTGTTGTGTCTTCATTTTTTATTTTTTTCTGAGTTAGCATATTTTTATGAGTGAGATGCTTGTCTTTTCTGAGTGATCTCCTTAATATTTTCTAGTCTTTTTTTTTTCAATTGTTGGATGGAGGGAAATAGGTGCCATGGTTAGTGTTCTGTTGTGTAACTAGCTCCAAAAAGAGAAGAAAAGAGATATAAACGCCTCAGAAATGAGCCACTTCGAGGGGGCAAACTCCAATAAATTACATAAATGAAAAATTCTTGGATGATCCAATTTACAAAACCTCCTTTCTATATATAGGAGTCCATGGGGCCATAATGTAATCCTAGTGGGCCACAATGTAATCCTAGCCGACCTAACAATAATAATTTAAGGGCACAATAATAACAAAATGGGGGTTACCAGGGTACAATAATAACAATAAGGGGTTTACACTAACAATAATAAGGGGCTATACTAGTGATATAGGGACCTAACATGCCCCTCTCCTTCAAAAAAGTGTTGTCCTCAACACTTGAGTAGCTCGGGGTGCTTCTGTATAAAATTCTCATCCTCCCATGTAGAATCTTCAGTGGGTAAGTTCTTCCACTTGATGAGATACTCTGAAATTGATCGATTCCGTAGTTGTCGAGTTCTTGTTTCCGTGACCGCTTCAGGTTCCAATATGATTTTTCTTTCCTCATCAAGTTCTGGCAATATTGTTTGAACTGGAATATTTTCACCTATAACCTTCTTTAAGCATGAAACATGGAAAACTGGATGCACTCGTGAAGAAGCAGGAAGCTCCAATTTGTATGCCATAGTATCAATCTTTTGCAACACCTTGTAAGGACCATAGTACTTTGGCGATAATTTATTATCCTTCTTAGCTTGCTTGAGGGACATTTGTTTTTATGGTTGTAGCCGTAAAAATACCCAATCTCCTACATCAAAACTTCTCTCGCTGTGATGTTGATCTGCCTGTTGTTTCATTCGATTTTGTGCCAAATTCAGGTTATCCTTTAAGAGTTGGAGAACTTCTTGCTGATGCTCGATGTGATCTTCAACTGCTTGAACCTTCGAATTTTCCCTTAAATATGATGTGATGGATGGTGGATGATATCCATAAAGTGCCATAAATGGGGTCATTTTTGCTGCAGTATGGAAGGAAGTGTTATACCACCATTCAGCGAGAGGTAACCACTTGACCCATCGTGTTTGTTTATCAGATACAAAACAACGAAGATATCCTTCCAAACATTTATTTACTATCTCAGTTTGACCATCAGATTGAGGATGATAAGATGAGCTATGAGCTAATTGAGTACCCAAACAAGAAAATAACTCCGTCCAAAAATTTCCAGTAAAAATGGGATCTCTGTCGCTCACAATAACCCTTGGCTTCCATGTAGCTTTTGAATTCTGTCCATAAATGTAGTAGCAACTGTACTTGCTTTAAATGGATGAGATAATGCACAAAAGTGTGCATACTTGGTAAGTCTATCAACTACCACCATGATGACACTCTTTCCTTCAGACTTAGGTAAACCCGTGATAAAATCCATTGAAATATCCTCCCAATGTTGACTTGGAATGGATAAAGGTTGTAGAAGTCCCAGGGTCTTAATTGTCTGAACTTTATTCTGCTGGCAAACCAAACATTCCGCCACAAAATTTTGAATATCAGATTTAAGGCCATCCCAAAATAATTCTTTCTTCACCCTGTGGTAAGTTTTTAAAAATCCCGAGTGTCCTCCTAAAGGAGAAGTGTGCAATTCCAGAAGAATCTTTTGTTTTAGTTGGGAATTCTTACAAAGATATAAGTGATCTTTGTACCACAAGGAATCATTTTTCCAACTAAATGTATCAGATGTACTAGGATCTTGCTGCAACTTTTGAATGAGTGTCCATACATCTTTGTCCTTCTTCCATTCATCTCTTGCTTCGGTTATCCAATCTGGTTGGATAATAGAAATGGCATAAAGCAATGCTTCCAACTCTTCATTATTTCTTGAGAGTGCATCTGCAACAACATTAAGCTTTCCTTTTTTGTAGATTATTTCAAAGTCATAACCCAACATCTTTGTGACCCATTTTTGTTGTTCTTCCGACGATAGTCTTTGTTCCAAAAAGTGTTTAAGACTATCATGATCAGTTTTTACCTTGAAGTGTCTTCCCATTAGGTAAGTTCGCCATTTCTTTAGTGCATGTAGTATTGCTAACACTTCCTTCTCATAAATAGGTTTCTGTAAATACTTTCCTTTGATTGGACGACTTTCAAAAGCAATGGGTCTTCCTTCCTGCATTAAAACTGCACCAATTCCATTTCCTGAGGCATCACATTCCACAATAAAGGTTTTTGTGAAGTCTGGTGTAGCTAAGACCAGTGCTAGGCACATTGCCTCTTTAAGACGTTCAAAGGCCTTAGTTGCTTCAGGAGTCCATGAAAATGCATCTTTCTTCAATAATGTTGTTAGAGGTGCTGCTATTCTCCCATAATTCTTAACAAACTTGTGATAATACCCCGTTAACCCGAGAAATCCTCGCAACTTCTTTATGGTTGTGGGGACTTTCCATTTCTTAATGGCTTTAATTTTGTTAGGGTCTACTTTAACACCCTCGTGAGATACAATATGACCCAGATATTCCACCTCTTGTACTCCAAAGAAACATTTGGATTTTTTTGCATATAATTGTTTCTCCTGCAATAGTTTGAGCACCCTGTCAACATGTTCAACATGATCCTTCAAAGACCTGCTGTAGATTAGTATATCATCAAAAAATACTAGCACAAATTTTCTAAGGAAGGGTTTGAAAATGGAATTCATCAACCCTTGAAATGTAGAAGGTGCATTGGTAAGGAAAAAAGGCATGACCAAACATTCATAATGACCCTCATGAGTTCGAAATGTTGTTTTTGGAATATCTTCAGTCTTCATTCTAATTTGATGATATCCTGAACGAATATCCAACTTGGTAAAATAAATTGCTCCATGTAATTCATCCAATAATTCATCAATCACAAGAATGGGAAATTTGTCTTTAATGGTCAGCTTATTAAGCTCCCTATAATCTGGACACATTCGCCATGATCCATCCTTCTTTTGTACTAATACTACAGGAGCAGAGAAATGGTCGGATTAATTTCTTCTTCTTCTAGGGCTAGTTCCTGGTGTATATCCTCTTCTTGTTCATTTTCTTCTTCTTCTTCACAATCTATGTAAAATAATTTCTTCTCAGCACACTTATGACCTTTAGTGTATTTGCTATCACAACTGTAGCAAAGCCCTTTTTCTCTTTTTTCTTCCAATTGTTGTGGTGTCAACCTTGTAGGTTGTGGAAATCTAGGCGTAGCAACACTCCCTTCTTTATAGAAGTGAGTGGTAGGCTTCCTTGTCGCCATAATTTTACATTCAATTTTTCTTGCCAACCTGAATGCCTTCTCCAATGAATCAGGTTCCAAAATGCGAACTTCATGTTGGATGTTATCCTTTAAATTACATATGAAGAGATCAATCATGTGTTCCTCTGGAATATCAGTTACCCTTATATTCAATTTTTAAAAGTCCTCAATGTGCTCCCCCACTAAACCCTTTTGTTTGAGATTTATCAATTGGCTAAAGAAGGTGTTGCTCTTTGTATCCTCATAATGTGCTATCATTTCCTCCGTAAAAATTGACCAAGAGACAATTTTTTTATGGGAGCAAAGCCATCGATACCATACAAATGTATTTTGTTCTAAATGTAAAGTTGCAATGCGTACCTTTTGTGTGTTTTGCACATTATGGAGATCAAAATATTGCTCCATCCGTAGTATCCATGTTACAGGATCCTTTCCATCAAACTTCCTCATATCCATTTTTGGAATATGGTGGTTCTTCCCACCAACATTCGAGTTTATGAAATCACGATTAACATTTATTTTGTTCTCATCATGAGGTTCTCCTCCTATATTTCCGCCATTAGGAATCATTTCTGGTTTTAAGCTTGTCATCAAGCCTTCCATGTATGCTTTTAGATCACTCTTCATGTTTTCCATGTTGTCTTTCATGTCATCCATCTTAGCTTCCACGCCATCCATCTTAGTTTCCACGCCATCCATTTTAGCTTCCATGCCTTTCTTCAAACCGTCCATCTTCACTTCCATGCCTTTCTTCAAAACTTCCATTTCATTTTTTGTTGCTCTTTGCGAGAGTGAAATCTGTCGCACTTGCTCTTGTAATTTTGATAGATCATGTTGCAATTCTTCACCTTCATGAGACATAGTAGAGCCTTATGAAGGCTTAATGGGTGTTGAATTATTTTTAGGGGCCATTTTATAATCCAATATTGATATCTATTCTACAAGATACCCTTGGAATCAATTCAACTTGATTCTTCAAACAAGACTTATGCAATTCGGGAAAAAAATACACACCTTTTACTTGCTTTAAGGAGCTCGATATTGAAATTGAATTATCTCTGTAATTGAAAATATTAGATATTTGAAATTCAGCCCTATAGTATCCCTTTGAAGCTTCTTTCAAATTCCATAGGTCTGACCTGATTTGGATTCTCCAAGACAAAGTTGTGTCCAATCTCCCACAATGACCTAATTATGGACTAGTTCAGTAGAGCGAACTTGTACGACTTGCCACGTGTCACTGTTTTGTCCTTTGTCTCTGAAATTGATAGCCAAGAAACTAAAGTCCATGTTATTGTGACCAATGTTTACGGAACTCCAGTCCAATCCCCAGAGAGAGAGTTATTGAACTTTTCCCATGATCACCTCTTTGAGATGAAATTCAGGAGCCTGAAAAAGCACTACCTTCCACAGATCATATCTCCAAAAATATTGTGAAACATGCTCTGAAATTTTTTGAAGAATTTCCTCAGGATTTCAGCTTCGCACCATATGAATTTCAGATTCTGAACCTTCGTAGAAAAAAATGTATAGCGCAAATTCCACGATGACCTGTTTAGGAGCCTGAAAAAAGACCTCACTTCCACAGATCATATCTCCCCCAATATTGTGAACCAAGCTCTGAAATTTTTATACAAGCGTCCTCAAGAGTTCAGCTTCGTACCCTAAAAATTTCAGCTTCTGAAACTTTGTAGAAACAAAGTTATAGCGAAAATTCCAAGATGACCTGTTTGGAGCAGCGAAACCCTAGAATCCAAAGCTCTGATACCAAATGTTGTGTAACCAGCTCCAAAAAGAGAAGAAAAGAGATATAAACGCCTTAGAAATGAGCCACTTCGAGGGGGCAACCTCCAATACATTACATAAATGAAAAATTCTTGGATGATCCAATTTACAAAACCTCCTTTCTATATATAGGAGTCCATGGGGCCATAATGTAATCCTAGTGGGCCACAATGTAATCCTAGCTGACCTAACAATAATAATTTAAGGGCACAATAATAAGAAAATGGGGGTTAAAAGGGTACAATAATAACAATAAGGGGGTTACACTAACAACAATAAGGGACTATACTAGTAATATAGGGACCTAACATGTTCCTTCCCTTATGGAGTCTGTTGGTGGTCTTCTAGAGTCATCCTTGTCAGCTTTCCTTCATATTTTGGCCTTGTTGTGCCACACACAGATTTTCTACAGGAAAATTTATGATACCTATAGCAGTTTGTTTCTTGCCTCTTCTTACTTAAATTTTGTTATAAATGGAGGGATATGGTCCATGGAGGCTATGGAGGAAGTCATGGAATGAACAAAGTGGAGGATAGGAATGTGAAAGGGGTCATGTTGGAGCAAAGTCCCTTAACCATATTTTTGGTCCAATTTTGTAATATTTTTTGATATTTAGTGTATAGAAGGGGCTTTGGGGTGGGTCAAATCCCCCAACGAGTTGCAATGGTTCAAAGGGTAGACCAAGAGTCCACAAACCATGATATTTGGACCATAGAGTAGCATAGGATAATATGTTATCAATAGATGGATAATTCAAGTCTAGAGGTAGGGTAAGTTTGGGATTAAGCTTGGATATGAACTTGTGGATATTTTGTGTCGATTGTCTGGGTAAGGTCTCCTGCTGGATGTCTGCACGGAGACCCTGAGTCCTGCTATGTGTGGACCCCATTGGCTATGTGCACATGCTAGCAGATAGAGCCTATAAGTTGGAACTGGATACACATGAATGAGGAGAATGTTTTGTGATATCTAAATGTCTTTGTGTTATGATTATAGGCTACGCTTTATGTTATTTCTGATATTATACCTGCTCACTGAATAATGATGATTTACTGGTGTGCACGTGGATGCGATAATATGAATGCATAGATTTCTCTTAAGTTCTTTTCTCTGGTTATATGTTATCTCATGATTTATGTTCTTCGCTTAACTGACTCTGCCGATATACTGTGAAGGGTTTCTGTGTTAGGGCTTCCCCTCCGCGGGTCTGTCAGATCTAAAGGGACCCACTTTAATTAACATTCTCTCTCTTAGGGTTCGAAAACCTGGTTCCAACACCCTCCCTTACTACTTCGGGCGATACCTTGACCTGCACAAGCATGCCATTGCCGAAAGGGCTAGTGCTATAGGGGTTTGTTGGCAAACCTTAAAACCAAACCTGGGTTAAGACGCTGAAGCCAACAAATGGTTCTGTTGTTAGGACTGGGAGATTTTTGAGAGAGGGATAGGGTAATGCCACGGGGTCATTAGCAGCAATTGAAGCCTAAACTTGAGGACTGGTTTGAAAAAAAGATTCAGGAGTTTTCCCTAAAAGGGAATAGAAGTAAGAAGCTATCGGCTGAAGAGTGGAAGAACAAGTAAATATTTACAAAATTACATGAAATATTCTTCATATCCTTAGCACACGAATTACAAGAGTGGCTAGTACGATTTGTAGTTTTCCAAACCTACTAGAAAGGCGATCAGGTCACACATTGGACCCCTGAATTAATCCAACAACTGGAAAATATTGATAGCAAGATCAACAGAATTGTAGATCACTAGGTTGATAGTATTTTGGGGGGATTTGTGACAGAATTTGTAGTTGATCAATTTGTGTCATATTCATAAGTGAAGCGAAGGTTCTTCAAAGTATTTGGAGCTAAGTTCCAACAAACCATACCATTGTTGATTAAAATTCTGTTGTGTAAAAAGGGTATCTTGTGTGGCCACACTGAGTGAATGGCCTCCAACCAGAGTGGAAGCATGACACGAAGCGGGAAATACTATCGGGTTAATCAAGAAGGAGATATATCAGTGTACAGTCCCTTAAGGGAATCATTCGATATTAACTAGGGCAGGGCTCCACAAGTTGGAACCACTCCCCTAGCTACGCCATCATCAAACACATGCAAGGGTAAGAATTATCCTACCCCACCTCCGCCACCACCTGAGGATGATATGGTTTTCCACATGAAACTGGCTACCTTTAAAGGTGCGGTAGATGAGGATATGCATCGATTTTGGTTTGTAGCAGAGTCTATATGGACTACGCAGAACATTCATAATGATGCTATGAAAACAACGCAATTTTCCATAGCCTTTGAGGGAAGAGCCATGGATTGGTTTATAGGATATATTAGTCAGCACGTGAACGTGTCAATACAAAATATTAAGGATGCCTTGAAGCAGCAGTTCTGGAAGCCTAAATCATACTCTCAATGTGTAGTTGAATTGAAGGAATTCAAACAGGGACCTACAGAGTTCGTCTGGGAAGATGACCAAGGACTAAAGAAGGTCATCAGTGATGGAGGATTTGTCTACGAGGACAAACAACACAAGGAATATTTTATCGCCATGCTATTACCACATCCACATGGATCTATGGGAAAACAGAAGATCGACTCTGAGGAAGAAGCTCTAAAGGTTTCCATGAAGTTAGAAGTTGCACCAAGAGATGATACTCAATTTTTGGTCCTATAGATCTAGAGCCAGCTAGAGGCCATGCACTTATAAATTTAGAACTTACAAAAGGATTTGGGTAAGGAAGCTAGCCCAGATTTCTAGTGCATACGATGTAAGGTGTCAGGCAATACTAAATATCAATGCCATTTTTTATTGGATTATATGCAGACTGGGGGGCCAAGCCCTCTACGCCCTAGGGAAATGGCTGGACCCAGTACCCCCATGCTATGGTGTGTTGACTTTCAGGTAGCAAGAAGGCATGATACAGATCACTACCCACGATTAGGTTCTTATTTTCAAGAATTGAAACAATAGTGGTGTAGATTTTTCTCCTCTGTGGCTCACGATGAACAGAACTGAATAAAAGTCAACCTAATATTGGTAGATAGGGGAAACCTATATAGGGATCAGGCTGACCCCTCATCACCACTATCTCCCTTTGTGAGGGGAGAATCCCCCACAAGAGGAAGGGGAGGAGGGAGAGGTGGAAATGCAAGTCGAGGGTGAGGGAAACTGATATGCTACAACTATTGGGATGTGGGACATTATGAAAGAGACTTCCCAAACCCTATGCGAGAATCTTGTATATATTTCAGGAAGTTTCACCATGCCATTGAGGATTGCCTAGTGCTCATAGAAAAAATGCAGGAGAAACAATAGAAACCCATGCAGAATTTACAACGGGTTAATGCTGAACCATGGGATTATGGGTCAAGTATGAATGTGATCATGCACAACGACATTGTCACCGGAGGGGCTGAGGAAAAATTTGTGACTGAACCACTAATCAGGAGGGATGTCAAGAAAAAAGAAAGCTTAGATCTGAAAAAGGAAAAAGAAACCTTTGTGGAAGCTCAAAGGGAAATGGCCAGAGATGAAGCATATACCTCAAAGACTTTGGTAGACCCAAAAGTAGATGAAGCAGTTAAACCATTCCTTCAAGCATGCATGAAGCTATTGTGGAACCAGAAGGCATTAGAGAATCTCTAAGCATTAATAGATAGCTGTGCAAAATGTTGCCTCACAACTTGAGGTTAAAACTATGAACAAGCTGTAAAAGAATAAAAAAAGGACTGGTCGGGAAATACGCATGACTGCATAGATTGGAGACTATGACATGGACCAAGTCATCCTTGACTTACGATCCGACTCAAATTTCCTACCTAAGCAAACCTGGAAAAGAATGGGAGAACCTAAGCTATAATGTTCTATTATTCAATTACAGATGGCTAATCAGCAAAATATCATCCCACTGGGACATCTGTCAAATGTTGTGGTACACATCCTAGGTGTTAAAGTTTATGCTACTTTGAAGTAATCCAGATAGTGGATGATGAAAACCCTTACCCTCTTCTCTTAGGCTTGGATTGGGATATTGACATGGGAGGTATTATTAATTTGAAAAGGAGAAGTACGATATTTGAAAATGAAGGAACACGGGTGATATCCCCCCTGGATCTAGTAGAAGGTGAGAGATATACTGAACCGATACATGAGAAGGAGGATGTTGATCACATCTACAAATTGACCGAAAAGGATGATGATTGGATCAACCCCATAGTTGATGGCATGTTATGTTGGGAAAAAGATAACGAATGCCTCTTGGACTTGGATGAAGAGATAGAAAAATGGAAAAACCGGTTGCATGATGTATCTCCATTGTGGTGTCTTAAGATCACAAGGAGCTTCCGGTGCATCTCCTTAAAGGTAAATAACTATCCTACTCTGATGGTTCTGGTAGAGTTCAGGACTTTCTTAAAGCAACTAAAGCATATTCCTGTGAAGAACAATGGTTTTGGGCCCTTGACTTGGTTATGCGTGCAACTCTTGCACGATGGTGGGAAACCCATAAGGGAGATTTTCGGGACTGGGGGGAATGCCGAAAGATAATGATCTTGCATTTTTACCCTCTGGTCAACCTACCTATGGAACTCTTCTCAAGTCGAGGGGATCTGTGCAAGCACTTGGCTCTCTAGATGGAAGTATGGAATGAAAACACATGGAATGAATGGATCCATATGTTTATTCACATGTTAGGACCAGTCCCAACCACCTGGTATTTGGGTGTAGAACTACACCAACGCACTCATCGCTGGGATGCAATGGCTGAGGATTTCGTAATGACGTTTGGGCTAGTGGGAGGAACTAATAAACTTGATGAAGCCCTACAATATATAGATGCTCTGGTCTTTAATGAGTCCTCTAATTAGGAATGTACTGCACTAGCCTGGGATGCAGAGATGCAAGATATTTTCAACTATAGAAATTTATCAGTAGAAGGTTGTGATGAGGACCCCTTGAATATCACTATGCCATAATCAAAAGGGGAAATTTCCATTGGATTACCTTTTCTAAAGGCATTTGATGTAACCAAACCATTGAAACTCAAGGAAGTCAACATTGGCACAAAAGCGCAGTTGAAGATGGCCAAAATTGGGGATTATTGGGATAGTGACACAGTGGGAAAGACCGTGGAGGTGCTGACTGAATATCAGGATCTATTCCCCACAAAGTTCTCAAAACTCAAAGGGATTGTCAGGGATATGGTTTTTATTAGGATTACCCTAAAACTGGATGCGCGCCCTATCAAACAATGACCCTTTCGCCTAAACCCTAAATATAAAAATAAATTCAAGGAGGAAATAGAGAAGATGGTGGCCACATGTTTCATTGAACCAGTGGAATATTCAAATTAGGTAAGCCCTATGGTGGTCTAGTAAAAGAATACTAAAGGAGAGATAAGGATCTGCATAGACCTATGCAAGTTAAATGATGTTTGCCTACATGATCCTATCCCTGCCCTGTTCTCTGATGAAATTATGGATAATGTGGGAGGACAGGAAGCATACTCGTTCACTGATGGCTTTTGTAGTTACCATCAGATCTGCATAGCACCTGAAGACTTCAGGAATACAACCTTCATGACTTAGTGGGGATCGTTCGACTACATTGTCATGCTGTTTGGACTAAAGAAAGCCCCTTCCATCTTTTCATGTGTAGTTGTAGCAGTATTCAAGGAATTCATTCATAAGTTTCTGGAAGTCTATTTTGATGACTGGATGGTTCTTGGATTAGTGAAGAATCACGTGTCAAACTTGCGCATGATGCTTGATTCTTGCAAGAAACACCAAATTTCGCTAAACATCAAGAAATGCATATTTTGTGTCCCATTTGGGATTCTGTTGGGAAACGTGGTGCGTCAGTAGGGATTGATGGTTGACCTAGGCAAGATCGTGGTTATCATCAATCTGGTAGTCCCCACCACTAAAAAATAGTTGCACTCCATCTTAGGCCACACCGGTTACTAAAAGAATTTTATTCAAGGGTATGCTTTGATCACTCCACCGATGGAAAAGCTGCTAAAGAAGGATGCCTCCTTTTTTGGGATGACAAGTGTTATAAGAGTTGTGAGCTACTAAAGGAAAAGATGGTAACTACACCTATTATTCTATTTCCCGACTAGGCAAAGGTTTTTCATGTGCATGTGGATGCATCTGGGATAACATTCGGAGTTGTCTTAGCACAGCCAAGAGACGGGGACATCAATCGTCCAGTTTCCTTTGCTAGAAAAAAACTCTGTACTACAAAGTGTAACAATTCTACCACGAAGCGCGAAGGGTTGGAAATGGTGTATGAACTTCAGAAATATAGGTGCTATTTACTAGGTGGACACTTCAAGATGTTCACAGATCATTCAACTTTAAAATACCTAGTTAATAAGCCTATTATGGGGGGGAAGATTTGTAGGTGGCTACTGCTATTTCACAAGTGATTTTGAAATCATTGTGAAAACAAAGATATTAAATGTTGGCCCTGATCACTTATCTCGGATTGAGAATGGGGAAGAGCCAACCAATCTAGAAGGAGGCTTACCTGACGTGCAATTTCTTTCTATCAAGGTGGTTGAAGATCACTTTGTAGACATTATTCATTTTTTATCACAGGTATGTCGCCTGATGACTACTCAATACCACAGAAAAAGGAATTGGTCTCTCATACAGCCAATTTTACCATAATCTCTGGATAACTCTACAAGCTCGGTGCAGATGAGGTGTTGCAGAGGTCTGTATTGGAACATGAAAGACAAGCTTTCTTGGATGAGGCCCATGGAGGAGTTCCAGGAGGGCACTACGTAGGGAAATCCATTGTGTAGAAAGTATTAAGGTTTGAGTTATGGTGGCCCACATTGCATAACGATGCCCATGCATACTGCTGGACTTGTGATGCATGCCAGCAGACGAGGAAACCCTTGTGCCAAGTTGGGATGACCCTGCAACCACAGATGGCTCTGCAGGTGTTTGATGAGTTGGCCATAGACTTTGTAGGACCCATTAATCCCTTAGGAAAAAATATGGGTGCCCAGTACATCATCACTGCCGATGATTATGTAACCAGGTGGGTGAAAGCAGATGTTGTCAAGGACTGTACTGCTGATACTACTGCACACTTCATTTTTTAACATATTTTAACCAGTTTTGGTTTCCCATCCTAATGAGAAACATAGGTACACATTTTTTTAATTAAACTATTGTGGATTTGACGGAGGAATTACAGATCCACCATCTGAAGAGTACCCCATATCACCCACAGCCAAATGAGGAAGTAGAGGACTTCAATAAAAAATTTTAACACATGCTCACTAAGGTATGTAACACTAACTGAAGAAATTGGGACATACGCATTCCCTTAGTACTCTGGGCCTATAGGACCACATGTAAGAAAATCATGGCAAAAATGCCCTTTCAAATGGTCTACGGGAAGGAGGCCATCATGCCTATGGAATACATTGTTCCCATCCTGCACATTTTGGCTTTTACAGACATGGCTAAACCATAAATCATGGAGGAATGCCTGGAGCAGATGGTGGCCTTGGAAGAAGATCGGTTCATAGCTCAATTCCACCAACAGGTTTAGAAGACTCACGAAAAATCTTAGCATGATCGAGATATTTGACAGAAGGTATTTAAGGAAGACGAATTCATATTAATTTATGACAACCAGTTTCCACGCCATCCAGGAAAGTTTCATAAGCACTAGTTTGACCCATACATACTGAAGGAGATTAGAAATGGTGGTGCAGTCAGGTTGGCTACGCCGCGTGGAGATTTATTACTGGGGTATGTTAATGGAAGTCATCTAAAATCATATAGGGACAACCCAGTGTCGACCAAATGACTATATGACTGGAGTAGCTTTGTAAAGGATGCTACGCCCACCAGGCTAAAAAAGAAAAGGCATGGTCAACAGTTGTGCAGGGATAGTGTGCAGGGCAGGAGGCGCAAAAATGTGCAACGAAGGTGTAGGGGTGGTATGCGGCTAGAAAATCTAGCCGTTGGAACGAAGCAACCGGGTGAAAAAGTGATTTTACTGTTCAACGAAACATGAAATTGGCAATTAATGTGGCGATATGGGAGTATTTTTTACCGTTTCCATAATGATAAGTTGCAATTAAGGCTAATCTGGCCATTTTCACCCATTGGGGGCTAGAAGTAGGGGGGTGTTGATAAGAATGGGTTTGTTTGCTTTCCAAAGCTCTTGCACCTTGTGCTCCTCTGTGAACTTGTTTTATTTTGTGCCATTTCCATCTGTATGTCTAGGTGAGCTACCCCTTCTCACAAGAGCAACCCTGAATTCCCCTTCCGAGCAGGAATGACCGCTACTAACGCCGCTGAGTCATTATCTATCATGACTTCTATGGAAGTTGGGTCTAAAAATGTATTAGAAGTAACCCATAATTTGTAGGAGGTTGTGTCTATGCTGGCAAAGAGGAAGTGCAAAGGATAGATGAAGGGAGCAGATAAAGGAAAAGAAAAAGATACGAAGTCGGTCGGGGTAAAGCCACGCATGTCCCCTTATATTGTGCATTCCCCTCGGAAGGTTCCTAAGGGCTGCTCGACTGATCCGTCGAAGCGCCCTATGATGACTCCACAGGAAGCTACGCATGCGACCCCACTTTCCTGTCTACTGCCATATTTTAAGACAAGAAAACCAACTTTGTGCATCCCTAAGAATTTTGATGTTGTCCGTGCCTACCTGCAGATTCCTTTGGTCTCGACAGAGGTGCCCCTGAATGGTGATATGTTTAGAGGCCTCGCCATTCTTAAGTTCATTGATCACGATCTAGCCAATCCAGATGCCTTCCCAGCACTGGCTCTAGAATTATATCTTGCAAGAGTGTTGTATGGTAATGTGCCAAAGTTACATCCGATGTTGTGGGCATGAAAATTTGCAGGTTTAGGGATATTAAATTTATTCCGCATCCCACACTTTGGCCGATACAACATCACCAACCTGGTTGCTCGCCAGATGCTGGTGCTGTTCCATGATGGGTGTCTATGGATCCAAGGTCGCATCCCAATTGACGCTTCCCTAATTCACCGAATCACCAGCCTCCACATGCACGGGCCCAATCCTAAGGAGGGCGTCAACAAGAAGTTCAAGTAATGGATTGTTGAAGACATCTAACAAAAATATCATGTTACTCACAACCAAACATGGTTCTTGGTAGACAAAATAGCTGATCTAGGCATACACATGGGTACCCTACTGTTGGCATGCAACATGATGCGCAAGTGCTAAGCATCAGCCATCCCCGCTCATGTAATTCAGCTCAACGGTAGATTTCAAAAGGGGGTCTGGTACAACTGGTCACAATACCTCGTTGATGAATTTTTAGACAATGTGCATGAGGTGCAGGAACACAAAAATGCATTCTACTACTCCTGGCTGATTATGTAAATTTCCTTGGTTGCGTGGGAGGAGGAGGCAGTGCTCCCCGAACTCGAGCCACGTATGTGTGAGGCTGCGCGATTTGTAAACCTTTGGGATTCGGAGGATCCCAAGCGAATCGAGGAAAATAATTTATTCTGGGTATTATTTGATCATTCTTTGGCAGCAACAATTCATTCCCAGCTGCGCTTGTCACCTACGGTCTATGAAAATTACAAGGATATTGCGATGTTCTAGGTTACTATGCACAATGTGCAGATTCAAGCCCGTGGAGACCCAGCCTGGTATAATCTCCCTTATATGGACACAAATGCAGAAATTAACCAAGTGGTTTCCACTTGTCCACTGGCATGGAAGCTTGGCTTTAAGTCGTCCGACCCAGTTACAACAAGCACATCCAGCCAAAGAGCAACCCAAAGGATACTATCTTGCCAGAAATAGTGAAGGAATCTGAGGTACATGCTACGAAGAAAAGAACGACCCAATAAATCCCTAAGGATGCTACCATGCGGATAGAGCAGGAGTTGCAACAGGATTAGGGACTGCAAGGGCTTGGTGGTGAAGGTACGACGTCCCCACATGGTACCAAACGCACTAGTGAGCCTCCCAAGGGACCAAGGAAGAAGCACAAGTCTATTAAGCCTGGTGCCGAAATGAAGGTCACATTGACAGAATATGACTTAGATAATATTGCGGATGCCATCACCATTTCGTTAGAAGAGTGATGGGCTAGTATGGAAGGACAATACAAGGCTGCGGTAGAAGCCTTGCAGTCTGAACTACAGGCTATTGGACATTGGTTTCAATGCTCCCCTTCTGTTTCGCAACATGGAGTAACCCCCTCTTGTGGATCCTAACTCTAGAAATTGTAGCGGAGACTAAAGCCTGCAGATTTTGGTGTAACGAAAATTGTGATTCCAACAAGTGGTATCAGAGCAAAAGGTCTCAAGTTCGAAACTCACTCGTCTCACGTTGGGGCTAGATTGTTGGAAATTGGTTTCAACACTGTCCGTGTGTTTCTCGATATGGACTAACCCCCTCTCATGGATCCTAACTCTGGAAATTGTAGCGTGTTAGTGTTAGTATTTGCATACTTCACCAAGGATCAAAATACATTTGCATGTGCATCTTAGGTGTCCCATTCTAAATAAATTTTTCATCATTCCATTAGGTCATGACATAATATTCTTCCACTAGTGGTTGTCCTTGTCAAATAAGCTTCATTCTCCCTCAGAAGATCATATTGGATGACTCATTCTTGTGTCTCCATGAGCATAATAACACCTATGGAAATTCTCTGTTCACTGGAAGCCTTTAAAGTCAAAATCTCATTCAAAATGTCAGGTCAAAAAAGCAGTCCCATTAGGTCATTAGGGTTTTGGATTTCTCAAGGTCACTCCTTCATTCAGAAGAGGTTAGCACATATATGAGAGGGACTAATTAACATCATCATAATGTAATCGTTGTACTTTCAAAGTTATATTTATTAGTTAATGATTTTTATATCAAAATATCATATTTGATATAAAATTGGAATATTTAATTTATTTTTGTTTTTCAAAATGTAATTTTACGTTTTTATATGTAATAAATTTAATCATGAGCTATCAAATGCAATCATGAAAATCATCTGGCCTAAGTGAAATAAGAGGAAGCCAAAATCCATGTTGGATCAACCTACAATGCCAAAAGGTCAAAAAATTGAAAGAGTATCAGTGCGAAAGGAAAAGTGAACATTAGAAAAGTAGGTGATTCAAATTGAAATTTCAAATCCAATGAAGCTATAAAGCCTATCAAGCATCTCAACCCAAGTCATTGTTTCCATTTAGCCATCAAGAGTTTTCAGCAAAGGAGAAATTTTGAGTTTTCTAAGCATTTTGGGTCAAAATTTCAAGGCGTTGCGCATTCTCAGACTGGCGCTATGCATTTGACTTGGCGTTGCATGTTTGCCTACCCACGCTGTGTGTTTTCCCAAAAATACTTCATTAATTAACACTGGCATTGTGCATTCTCAGGGTGGCGTTGCACATCTGATTTGGCATTGTGCATCTGCCCAGTTGCGTTGTGCACTTGCACAATGAGGATTGTGAAGATTTGTACCCTTTCCATCAAGCTCAATGTTCTCTCAAAATTCTCTAAGGAGATTTTAAACAGTAAGTGCACACTAATTTACCTTGCCTTCAAGATATTTGGTGTACATTAAAGATGTGAAGGGTTTTTTTCCTTTTGAAATCCTAGTTTCCATTTCATTTTCATTTTTCATACACCATATCCTTATTCACCTACCTAACAGATATCAGTCATGAGCATTGTTAATTCCTAGGGTTTTCATAGACCTAGGTTTTCCATTTATACTCATTCCCTTCATTCACCTAAGCTAGCCATCTCATCTCTTTCTCCCTTCATCTCATTCCATTTTTTTCCTAGGGTTTCCTAAGCCTTCAAAATTCAAAATGTCTGAAGAGGAGGATAGAGGTGTTAGTGAGGCACATATACCAAGGAAAAATGACAACAAAGGAGGGAAAATTAATATATATGAACCAGTAGCTACAAATGAACTCATGGCTTCTCCTCTCACTGTGTCTTTTTTTAAACATGTTGGTTGTTTCAAGTTTTGTGAGAAAGTGCAGCAATTCAGTATCACCCTATTTTGACAAGGTTGTTCATCACAAATCTTCAAGATATGAGGGTCACTCTTGCTAGGGTAACTTTTACCATGTCCACCAATGCCATTTCAGTTGCTGCAGGGATCCCTAATGTGGGAGAGAAATAGTTTAAACAAGGAAACCTTGATCTAAGCTATTATGAACCATATCTCACTCTTCATGCACTTCAATAGAGTCAAAATTCTTCACATACCTTACTATCTCTCCTGCAGCATTGACAATATGGCATACATTGTGCAAAAGAGGTATTATAATCATCAAAAGCAGTCTTTTTCACCATTCCCTCATCAAGATGATAGTCATGCATCAACTTGAGCACCAAAATATCCCATGGGACACATTCATTGCAAATGAAGTTTTCAATAGTCCACTTAGTGATCATAAGCAGAGTATCCCTTCATCATCTCATCCTCCTATATCCACTTATCCATCTCATCCTACTTCTCATATCTCACCACTTAGTCAGATCCAGTCACCTCATTTTGATCCTACTTCTTCACCTTTCTATAACCCTTCATCATCACATCATGATACTAAAGCATTAAGTAGTGAAAAGGACATTGAGGCAACTTGGGCTAATGTAAATGATGTTGAGCCATTTCCCAAGACCTATCAGAGAGGCCACAGGCATGTGTTTTCTTTGCTTGGAGTGAAAGAGGCCATGCCTTCTTCATCAGTAAAAATGGTAGACAAGGGCAAGGAAAAGGCTACAAAGCCAATAATTGAGGAGCATGAGGATAAACATGAAATAGAGAAGGAGTTTCAGCTGATTGATCTTGATGAGGAGGATGAGGATAGACTCACCAATGCATTAATCAGAGGCAAAGAGGAAAATATTGGTGAAATTAAAGATAATCTTGACAGAGCACAATATGTGATTGATTTTATTGAGCAATGAAATCAGCAGTTGAAAACCAAGAAAATCATTGATGAGGTCAGGACCATCAAAACACAAAGAGAGGCAGAAAATGACAAGGCCTTATTGGAGGAAACTTTAGATAGATTTGATGAGATTGATTATGAGGAGGATCAACCTCCTAGACAGAGACCAAATACTAGAGGGTTGAAAAGAGCTCTAGCCCTTGAGAGACAGAAAGAAGCTGAGTTGGTAGAGAAGCTCACTCTAAGTGAGTTTCTTGCCCTTGAGATTAGCAGGGATAGAGAGTCATGGCTTGATAGAGCCAATTTACATTTGGAAAGCTTACTAGAGAAGGCCAAGAAGGACAATGATATTTAGAGGAAAATGACAAAACATTATGACATGAGAAACAAAATTGCGAGGGCCAAGCTCAAAAGAGGCCATGCAAAAATTCAAGCTTTGACAAAGAAGAAGGAGAAAAAGAGGTTAGAAATACTTGCTGAGGTGTATCTTCATGACTAAAGCCTATGATTAGCAAGTAAACTCACACATTTTGGTAATTTTTTGGCACATTTTTCACTTTACTGCATTTTTGAGTTTTTGAGAAATTTTGGCACACATAAAATTTTCCAAACGCACAATCCCACTGGTGCTACGCTCTTTTTCAGAACCTTCAATCAACCAATGGCCACCACCATCATGTTCATAATGATGAAGACATCAACCCTAGCAATTTTCAGAAAATTTGCAGGAGAAATGGTCCCTCAAAAGTGCAAAACAACAACAAATTTTCATGTTTTTGCCTCCTTTTTTATCTTGGCACTGCACCTCTACCAGTCTAGGGAGAACAGGCTTTTGACAGGGACGATGGACACCATCTTGGAAACTGGAGGCATATTTGGAAACTAGACTTAGAGATATTTCTAGTGAGCTATCATGGAGATGATTTGAACACCAGGAAGGCCTCCAAAAGGTGCTTGCAAAAGAGGCTATTTTTTCTGTCATAGCGCTGCACGTTTGCCAGGAAAATGCAATTTTCATCATCTTCAACAAATTTTGAATTTTTTGCTTTTTTATCTTGAGAAATGAGAAATTAATGATGTAAAAGGTAAAGATAATTTTCATTTTCATTTTTTTATTATTATCTAGGGTAGATACATCAGATAAAACCTCTAGAGGTCAAATGAATCAGTTTCCTCTCTTTTAGAGGAAAATTGTTGGGTTCTCCTAGTCTTCAGATTCTTGTCTAGGAGTAGGTGAAACTAATCCCTATATCATGGATTCAACTCCCTAAGGCTAGGAAGAGTGGTTTTGAGGTCTATATCATATATTTCTCAGTTATTGTAATGGTTGGACTCATTTGGAGCTCTGGTATCACAAGGACACAATTTTGTATCAGTTTGGCCTGGACATTAATGATAAATTTGCAGCTATTTCTTTGGGATCCATGTGGTATGAATGGTTTGACATATTTTTTCCTTTGTGATCATTTTTATGAATGCATTTTAAGCTCCTAAACAATTATCATGTCTACGATATGCTTCATTTCAAGTTGAAAGGTAGAATTCATGTTTTCATGCTCTGTTTTGCGGAATTTTGCATAATTTGTATATTTTCTTCAGTTTAGGGAGAATTCATCTCATATGATCTTCCTAACTCCTCACCAGTCTATTCATCTCACCATAATCATCCTTTAAATGTCAAAACCTTCTACCTAACTTTCCCCATAGAACACCTTGCAAATTTTGACCTAATCTTCTTTCCCTAGCGGTTTGACTCCTCCTGATCTAGGAAAGCCATACACAATCAAAATAAAAAACCCTGAGTTACTATACCTAACCTAATATCTTCTTTCCTTAGTCATTTTGATTGTGATCCATATGAAGAGAGCCCTCTCCTAGCCGAGTAGGGCTAGCTACTTGGCTAAGCGTGGTTTGAAGTTACCTCAGAATTGCCTTCTTCAGCCTAAGGTTCAATCTGAGTGATAACATTTTGGAGACTCCACTAGGGAAGAAAGAAGATCAGATCAACCCTAGTAATAAGATTTCATTGAAATTCTTAAAATTTTGGATGCTGAGTTTAGAGTTTACTCAAAGGCTGAATTAAAAAAATTGTAAAGTGTAAAATTTGTTTTTTGAAATTGAACATAATGGCTTCCCGAAGATACACTAGATCCAATCCCGATCCGAATCCTCCCACCATTGTTAGTGATCCTCAAAAAATTGGAAGAAAATCTAAAGATGTTGCTGAGACATATAGTTTAGTTGGAAATAAATCAGAGAGAAGTTCCATTCCGAGAGCTCATTCATTCCTCGAAATTTTAGAAAACTTGCAAGATATTGAATTTGATATAAATTTTGAACAAAGTTTATTCCGGAGAAAATCTTTGAGTTGGATCGATGAAATAGTTGTTGATTCCTCCATTTAATTTCACAGTATTGTTGAAGATCTCTTTTCCCATTTCAATCAAGTTCACAATCAGGGACTCAACTTTTACAACTTCTTAAAGATCTGTAAAACTGTTCTTTGCACGTAAATTCTTGGGTAATAAAAAACCTCATATTTCAGCTTCTTATACCATCACTTCATCCGTTGTTCACACTACCAAGTCAGGGATAAGTCCTCCCTTGATTACATCTAATACTCAAATCCCTATTATAAACCATGTTGTAAATCCTCCGCCTCCAATCATCATGGTTGCAAGATATTCCCCCGGGCCCTTGTTCTCCCCCAGAACCCTAGTGCTATGCCCCAATATTACCAAACTAAAATCCCTTTTTTTGATAGTACTCAGCCTATGAAAACACAAAAACACATAGATAAGATGAATGGCTTATTTTATCTTCACGATATTGATTTTGAGGATGCCAAGATGAGGTTGTTTACATAGAGTTTGGGAGGGGAAGTAAGAATGACAGCAACAAGTCTGAAGGTCGGCCCCTAAGGAGAGCTGGTCTGCTATTGTTGCTCTGTGAGAATTTCCCTGCTAAAACCATGTTCTCCTCCTCCATGTGGTCTTCCCCAACTTATTCTGTTTTATTTATCAAATTCGAGGAATTCGATAAATAAACATATTCAACAACCTTTGAAAATTAAAACATATCTCTCAAACTTTATATTCTACTGCCAAACCTTATAACCAAGGGATTAATCCTTCGAAATTTATATAAATACCTGATGCTTTTTTTAAAGAAATGAATTTGTAATAAACCTTTGGCTCCGGGCCCCACATCTATAATCAATAGCCCAATCAAATACACGCCCCGTGCCTTGGTTATCCTTCTTGCAACTTCCGAACGTGATCACCGCTTGATTAGCCTTCCTCCAGATCGACGACTTACCTCAATATCACGTGGGCTCCAATGTCGAACGTTAACATGTGATGGAAATGCGAAAAGGCAGTTTTCGGGGTCCCACCTTAGCTACGTGTCCACTGTTCTATGGAATTGCTTCCAATTTGAAAATACCGCTTATCTCGGCAAAAGCGGTGCGATATGGCAGTACAGTTTCGATAATCCACTCGCGGGTTTGGAACAGTGATTGACCATGGGTTAATCACCTTCCTTCCTATGCTCTCCGTTTGTTAACTCAGGTCGGCCCTTGGTTCTAGATTTAATTAACAGATTTATCTCTTTATTTAGCGGGATTTCCACTATCATTAAACAGAGTTCAACGACCACGGTTTTACACACACACTTCGTCTATGGTTGGGATTTAATTCACAGAGCTCATTCGAAAAAATTGAGAGAACCAGTAGGTAGAGGGATGCGGAGGTGGTACAACAGTTCCATTCAGAAATTATATATGCACATAGTTCAACCATCTCACAGTTAAAAAAATTTCCTCACAAACATTAATTCAAGACAGTTTGATAATCAAAAGGAACTGAAATTCATTCAACCGGAAGAAATTTCTTAACACACAAATTTTATTGTAGAAAATCTCTCTCCCTCAATGAGATCCAAGGGTTTACATATATACATAAAAATTTGTCTCTTTGGTTCCTCTGCGAGGACTGTTTAGAAAATCAAAAGCCTAGTTACAATTATTCAAATAACTGGAACATGACAAATGGATTGAACCTAACTATTTGACTTCTACTAATCCTAACTGATCTAAATGCAACAGGCAGCTGAGGTATTGACACCTAGCTGTTACAGTGAAAATGATTTCAAACCCTCCTAGCCACAACATGTGGACAAAACCTCCTACATTACTGGCTAGTGTCTAATGCCCCTACATCAGACTCCCGAGGGAGATTTTCTTCATGGGTTCCTGTCCATGAGCTCTTCCACTGACCTGCCTATCTTCTGCAACATTCCTTCAGTCATCCAAGTGGTGTCTTCCTCTGACTTGTCCTTCCATTTGATTAAGTACTGAAAGTACTCTTGTCATCTGGTCTTCCTAAACACTCTTTTGTCCAATATCTTCTCTGGCTGTAATGGTTGTGCTGGAGGTAGCTGCTTTTCCCACTCAATCTGTTCCTTGTTTACTGATATTTCTTCTGCACCATCATCTTCATACTTGTACAAATCTGCAAAATTAAAAATGGGATATATTCCAACATCAGGAGGTAATTCAATCTCATAAGCATTGGCAGAAAACTTTCTAAGTATCTTGCATGGCCCAATCTTTTTGAACTTCAGTTTATTATACTGCTTCCTTGGGAGTCTCTCTTTTCTCAAGTGTTCCAAAACCAAATCTCCTACTTCAAAATGGACTTCTTTTCTGCTCAAGTCTGCTCTGCCTTTGTATTTGATGCCACTGCCTTGTAGTTTATGTTTCACTTGTTCATGTATGGCTTGGATCTCTGAAGCAAGTTCTTCACCATCCGCACTCCTTAGATCTGCTCTTCCCAGGTTTCTTAACTCTGATATTCCTCTGGGTGCATTCCATAGACAATATGGAATGGTCTCTGTCCTGTGCTTCTATTTGGTGAGTCATTATATGCATATTCTGCCTGAGGAAAAATATGATCCCACTGCTTGGGATGCTCTCCTGCAAGACTTCTCAACAAATTTCCCAAGCTCCTATTCACTACCTCAGTTTGTGCATCAGTCTGAGCATTATAAGATGAGCTGAAACTCAGTTTGGTACCAATTTTCTTCCACAGTGTCCTCCAAAAATGGCCCACAAATCTGGTGTCTCTGTCTGGAACAATACTCTTGGGCAACCCATGCAACCTAACCACTTCCTTGAAAAACAAGTTAGCAACATGGGTGGCATCACTAGTTTTATAACATGGAATAAAATGTGCCATCTTGGAGAATCTGTCCACTACAACAAATACTGCATCATTCCCTCTCTGAGTCTTGGGTAGTCTTAGAACAAAATCCATACTCACCATGTCCCAAGGCCTGTCTGGAATAGGCAAGGGAGTGTACAATTCGGCATTCTGGCTCCTTCCCTTTTCATACTGACAAATTTTGCAATTCTTCACAAACTTATCCACTTCTACTCTCATCTTGGGCCAATAATAGAAGTGACTCATCTTCTCATAATTTTTATCAGTACCAAAGTGTCTAGCAAGTCCTCCACTATGCTTCTCCTTAATCAAGTTTTCTCTCATGGAACATTTTGGTACACACAGTTGGCTTCTTATGAATAGTAAGTCCTCCTGCAAGAAATAATCCAACCACTAGCTTCGATCTGTTAGAACAGGATTACAACATGCCTCAAATGCTTCTTTAAAATCAGGATCTATTCTATACAGTTATTTGAGAAAATCAAATCCTACAACTTCAAAATTAGTTTCTTGAACAAGCATGTGCCTTCTACTCAAAGCATCAGCTACTTTATTTTCTTGGCCACTAATGTGTTTCAAAATAAAGTTGAAACCTTGGAGATATTCAACCCATTTTGCATGCTTATGATTCAACTTGGGATGCTGTACAATGTACTGCAAAGCATGATTATCAGAGTATAATACAAATTCTTTGGACATCAAATAATATCTCCACTTTTTCAATGCCTGAACAATTGCATAGAATTCCTTCTCATAAGAGGAATACTTCCTTCCAGTGTCATTCAGCTTTTCACTGAAATAGGCTACAGGCCTATCATCCTAACTCAGCACAGCTCCAATGGCCTCCCCACTGGCATCACGCTTCACTTGAAATGGTTTAGTAAAATCATGCAGAATCAAAACAAGCTTTTCAGTTATCTTTTGCTTCAAAATTTTAAAGCTTCTTTCTGCTTCAGTAATCCACTTAAATGGTTGTCTGCTCTTCTTTATTGTCTCAATGATGGGTGCATTAATCTTACTGAAGTTTCTTATAAACTTCCCGTAAAAACTGGCAAGTCCATGGAAACTTCTTACCTCAAAAACATTTCTGGGTGAAGGCCACTCCACAATTGCATTAACCTTCTATGGGTCCATCTTCAATCCTTCTGCAGAAATAAAAGAACCCAGATACACCAACTTTTCCTTCATGAATGAGCATTTCTTTAATTTTATCAGCAGTTTCTCTTGGTGCAGCTTCTTCAAGACATAATTAAGATGCCTTAAATGTTCCTCTTTAGTTTTGCTGAAAACTAATATATCATCCAGATACACTATCACAAATTTACCAATGAATTCCTTCAATACTTCATTCATAAGTCTCTTAAAAGTACTAGGTGCATTTGACAACCCAAAAGGCATGACCATCCATTCATATATTCCTTCATTTGTTTTAAAGGCATTTTTCCACTCATCACTCTCTCTTATTCTAATCTGATGATATCCACTTTTTAAATCTATCTTTGAAAAATATTTAGCACCGCTCAAACAATCCATTAAATACTCAACTCTGGGCAAACGAAATCTGTACCTGATTATTATCTTATTGATTGCTCTGGAATCAGTACACATCCTCCAGCCTCCATCTTTCTTTGGGCTCAATACTGTTCGTACTGTACATGGACTCAAACTCTCTCTGATCAGTCCCTTGTCCACCAATTCTTGTACTTGTCTCCTGATTTCCTCATTTTCTGTGGGAGTCATTCTGTAGGCTGCCTGATTTGGCAGATTTGAACCAGGGATAAAATCTATCTGATGGCTGATCTTTCTCACAGGTGGCATCTCATCAAGTAAATCATCCACAACAATGTCACAATAATTGTCTAACATCTCTTGGATTTCTATTGGCAAATCAGAAATCTTTGTAGAAGTAAGAACTACCTTAGGTTTGCAAACTAAAGCAAAGCTTACCTCTTCTTCTTCTATCTGTTGTAGATATTCCTTCCCGCTCAGCAACAAGGTCTTTGGATCAATCACTCTGCTCGATGGCTCTCCTTCTTCCATGGGTATCAATGTATAATGTACCCCATCCTTGAAGAACTTGTAAGTGTTCTTCTTGCCATCATGCATTACTGCTCTTTCAAACTTCCAAGGTCTACCCAGTAGTATGTGACACACATCCATAGGCATTACATCACACATGACCTTATCTTTTTATTTGCCCATTTGCAGCTCTATCTCACACTATTCTTTTACAATCAGTTGGTGCCCTTTATGCAGCCAGGACACCTTGTAGGGAGTTGGATGCTCCCTTGTCTTTAGCTTCAACTTCTCTATCATCTTAGTGGAAACCAGATTGTCTGTGCTGCCACTATCAATGACTAGCTGGCAGCATTTTCCTTGGACTTTTCATATGCTCGTAAACAAAGTCTTCCTTTGTGCAGGCTCAGTGACCTCGTTGGTTTGCTTCAACAGGACCTTGTTAACCATCAAGGAATCTCCCCTTTCTGGTAGAATTTCTTCTTCAATTTCTACCTCTTCTCCAGCTTGGGCAACACCAACATTTCTTGGACCAGCACCCACATTCTCTATGCACTCATAGTGCTTATGTCCCACTTGCTGACATCTATAGCACCTCACTTCTCTACCTCTTCCTCTGCCTCCTCTTCCTCTATAAGAACCCCTTCTGCCTGTTGCATCATCCTTTGTAGATGCATTATGAGGTGAGCTACTGTTAGCTCCATCCCTGGGTGTAGTAGGCTTTCCGCTACCACCCTAACTTCCATTTCCACAGAAAGTACCTCTCTTTTTGGCAGACTGCTTCCTCAGGAGTTTCTCTTCTGCTTTCAAGGCCATCTAATAGGCCTTTTCAAATGTCTTAAGAGACAGAAGACCAATCTCATCTTGGATCTCTAGCTTGAGACAATTCACATACATGGCAGTCTTCTCTGGTGTGTCTTGGAATTGCCTAGCTCTTATGCTCACTCTATAGAATTATTCTATATATTCCTTTACTGTTAGCAACCCCTGTCTCAGGTTCTGCATTTTCCTAAACAATGTTAGATGATAATCACTAGGAAAGAATTTACCTTTTAACTTAGCCATCATTCTGGTCTAGCTCTTGATAGGCTTCTTTCCAACTCTCCTCCTTTCTGCCTGCACTCCATCCCACCAAAGTGCAACATGTCCCTTCAACTTTGTTACTGCAAACTTGACCTTATTATCCTCACTCATTTATTCATATTCAAAGCACTTGTTCATTTCATTAATCTAGTCCACCAGTTCCTCTGGAATCATTCCTCCTGCAAAACTTGGCACTTAAATCCTGGGCTTAACTGTAGACCCCAGAACGGTTCTGAGGAGCCTCATGTCAGGAGGAATCTCAACATTTTCTTCCGCTTCTTCTAATTCAGGTTCACTGATGTCTTCAGGATCTTTGGGCTGTCTTTGCTCCATGGCATCCATTCTGGCCTCGAACCTCTGCAAAATTCCCAACACTTCTGCATTGGAAACAGGTCCGCCTCTCCTTCTGCCAACACCTCTACCAACTCGGATTTCCATGTTAATTCTCTGCAAAAACAGCTTAAAAACAATAACTCCGATACCATAAATGACAGCAACAATTTTGAAGGTCGGCCCCTAAGGAGAGCTAGTCTGCTATTGTCGCGCTGTCAGCATTTCCCTGCTAAAACCTCGTTCTCCTCCTCCACGTGGTCTTCCCCAACTTCTTCAGTTTTATTTATCAAGTTCGAGGAATTCGATAAATAAACATATTCAACAACCTTTGACAATGAAAAAATATCTCTCATGCTTTATATTCTACTGCCAAACCTTATAACCAAGGGTTTAATCCTTCGAACTTTATATAAATACTCGACACTTTTTTAAACAAATGACTTTGTAATAAACCTTTGGCTTCGGGCCCCACATCTATAATCAATAGCCCAATCAAATACATGCCCCATGCCTTGGTTATCCTTCTTGCAACTTTCGAATGTGATCACCGCTCGATTAGCCTTCCTCCTGATTGACGGCTTACCTCAATATCGCGCGGGCTCCAATGTCAAACGTTAACGTGCGATGGCGATGCAAAAGGGCGGCTTTCGAGGTCCCACCTTAGCTATGTGTCCACTTTTCTATGGAATCACTTCCAATTTGAAAATACTGCTTATTTCCGCAAAAGCGATGTGATATGATAGTCCAGTTTTGCTAATCCACTCGCGGGTTTGGAACAATGATTGACCACGGGTTAATCTCCTTCCTTCCTATGCTCTATGTTTGTTAACTTAGGTCGGGCCTTGGTTCCAGATTTATTTAGCAGATTTATCTCTTTATTTAGCGGGATTTCCACTATCATTAAAAAGAGTTCAATGACCACGGTTTTACACACACACTTCGTCTGCGGTTCGGATTTAATTCACAGAGATCGTTCGAACAAATTGAGAGAACCAGTAGGCAGAGGGATGCGAAGGATGTACAACAATTCCATTCAGAAATTATATACGCACAGAGTTCAACCGCCTCATAGTTAAACAAATTTCCTCACAAACATCAATTCAAGACAGTTTGATAATCAACAGGAACTGAAATTCATTCAACCGGAAGCAATTGCTTAACACACAAATTTTATTGCAAAAAATATCTCTCCCTCAATGAGATATGGGGGTTTACATATATACATAAACATTTGTCTCTTCGGTTCCTCTGCAAGGATCGTTTAGCAAATCAAAAGCCTAATTACAATTATTCAAATAACTGGAACATGACAGATGGAATGAACCTAACTATTCGACTTCTACTAATCATAATTGATCTAAATGCAATAGGCAGCTGAGGTATTGACACCTAGCTGTTACAATGAAAATGATTTCGAACCCTCCTAGCCACAACATGTGGACAAAAGCTCCTACATTGCTGGCTAGTTTCTAATGCCCCTGCATCAAAGAAAATGGTTCAGAGCTCTACCAGTAGCCACTATTGACACTTTAGAAGTTTTGCATTGTCAGTTTATAGAAATATGGGAAGAAAAGAAAAATTCCCTTCAAATTTTGTCTGAATATGAGAATATCAAAAGGAATGTTGGTGAGACTATTCAAGATTATTGTGTGAGATTTAATGTAGTTTACAATGCTCTTCCTACACATATCAAACCACCAGAGGTTTTGGCTTTGGTCAAATTTCTGGCTGGATTTGGTACCGATATGTCATATCAATTGCATGAATGTGATCCTTAGACTTTAGTAGCTATGTAGAAGAATGTTGTAAGTGTGGAAGAAAATTTTTTGGCCAAGGGAGAAAGGATGAGATCTGAAAATAGGGTGACCATAAAAGAGGAGACATCTACCTCTGATGAAAAAATGGATTCATTACTCCGAAATTTGGAGAGAATGGTTGATCGATTGTCTATCTCAGATAGACCTGAACCACAGATCTGGAATCCAAATTTCAGAGTGAAATAGCCTTAGTTTAGAATCAAGCAAAGAGATAAGAAAGAACCTGACCAAGTAGCAAAACAACAACAACAGATTAGGACCTCATTGTAGAAAAATTATGTCCAAGGAGTGGAAGAAGAGGAAGATGAAGATCCGGTGGTTGAAACAAATTATTTCTTTACAACAGATGGCTTGCCCATGTTTCTGACTAAAGAGGAAGAGTATACTGAAAACTTGGATTCTCCAAAAGATGAATATTATATCTTAGAAAATGATGATTATTTGGAGACAGAATGAAACGATTACCAGCGTGGGTATATGAATGCTTTGAGTGCACAACAGAACAAATATTTTTTAAGGAGCAGATATGTACCTTTAAATCCCATTCAGAAAATAAAAGAGGTCCAGTCAAAGAGTGATCTTCCAAATAATCAAAGAAAGGGTAAAGAACATGCAGATTATAACCATAGCAACATCAATCAGCCATCAACAAGCTCAGCTACTAAAGAAAATGACACTCGGAAAAAGGAAAATATAACAAAGGATCCTATTTTCAAAGAGGTAGATAGAGTCACAACTTTTAATTTAGAAAATTAAATAGCTAAATTGAATGTGGCCATTCCTTTGACAAAATTAGTAAATAATAGTCATTACAAACATCAGGTATCTAAAATGTTTCTAGTTGATCCTTTGTCCGATATGGTTAATGTTGAAGATGACCACCTTGGGCTCATTTTTGGTACAACTATAGATGGTCAATTAGAAGATAGTTAAGTTCCTCCATTTTATTTAAGCCTTAGACTACATGAGTAAATACTTCATAATGCTATGCTCGATTCCGGGGCTTCTAGCAATTTGATGCCTAAGGCTATTATGGAAAATATGGGCATGGATATCACCCAACCATATCATGATTTGTATTCATTTGATTCTGGTAGAGTTTGCTGCATTGGTCTCATTAAATATTTAGTGGTTTCCTTAGACCAAATCCCAACTAAGAATTTTTTGATGGATGTGGTGGTGGCTGATATACCGCCTCATTTTGGCATCCTACTGTCTAGATCATGGGGAGCCAAACACAAAGGTACTTTTCAACTTGACTTCTCTTATGATATTATTCTTGTTTTCGGGCAATTGAGGAAATTGTACCGAGAAAAGAAGATGAAGTATCTGATAAATAGTAAGGAGAAGCCCATCAATCATCCAATATAGGTCGTACATATAGATATAGAATATTTTATTTTGTATAATGATGGTGATTTGAATGATGTAAATAATCAACTATTAGTGGTAGAAGATGTGCCAAAAGTTTCATAACTATTTAGAGAAGTTATTGATAAGGAAAAAGAAATGGTATCTTCTTCCAAAAAGCCTTTTTAACAACATTAAATTAGTACAGAACAAAAAAATGAGGTGACTGGCCAAAGTAAATTAGAACCAATAGTTAAATTTCGGCATCTAGAAGATGAAGATGGACTTTGGAGCATGGATTTTGATGGTGCTTTGGGTAAGGAAGGTGAAGGTATTGGTATTTGGATCCGGAGTCCTGTTGGTAAGTCAAGTGGAATTCCAAGTAATGTTAGGGAATTATCTTATAAATTGGCTTTTGACTATTCCAATAATGAAGTGGATTATGAAGCGTTGATCATAGGTCTCAAAATTTTAAAGAAACTTGGTGAAAAAAGTATTTATATTTATGGTGATTCTAATCTTGTCATCAAGCAGGTGAAAGGAGAATATCAAGCAAAGAATCCATGAATGAGAGCTTATAGGATTGTAGTCTTGGATGTCTGAAAATTTTTTCCTTAATATACATTAATAACAGTGCTAAGAAATCAAAACATCATTGCAAATTCGCTTGCTACGGTAGCAAGTAATCTCAAAATTCCAATGAATTACAGTAATAAATTTGAAATTCATATCAAACATAGACCTAGTTTTCTTGATAATTTAATGTATTGGAAAGTTTTTTGGGATGAAAAAGAAATTAATAGCTTTTTTCAGAATGAAGGAAAGTTCAAAGATGTTTTTATTGATGATTTTTGTGATGATGATGACCAAGACCTAGAGGCCAATCAGATGAATGTTTTGCAGATGAAAGATAATATTATTCCTATATGTATCATACCTTTAGAAGATCTATTTGATCCGGATGATGTGGTGAGAAAACCAACTTTGACTCCTACAAAAAAGGGTGTGGAAGACGTGAACACTGGAACAACAAATAATCCCAAGATGGTTAAATTTTCTAAGACATTATCTCTCGAGGTAGAAGATAATTACATCAAATGTTTATCTAAATTTTCTAATATTTTTGCATGGGATTATGTAGATTTGACGGTTTATGACAAGAATATATTTCAATACAATATTCCCATGAAGCTAGATCGAAAACCCTTGAGATAAAAGTTGAGAAGGATAAATCCAAGGTTGTTGCCATCCATCGAAAAAGAGGTAAATCAATTGTATAAATTTGGTATCATTGTGCCAATTAGGTTTTCTGGCTGGATTTAAAATTTGGTTCTGATAAGGAAAAAGACTGGAGAGATAAGGTTATGCATTGATTTTCGGAATTTGAATAAAGTATCTTTAAAATATAATTACCCCTTTCCTAAGATGGAAAATGTTTTGCAAAGGGTAGTTGGAGCATCACGGATGTCACTACTTGACGATTATTCAGGTTATAATCAGATTTTGGTACATGAAGAAGACCAAGGTAAAATTGCTTTCACGACACCTTTGGGGACCTTTCAGTATGTTAAAATGCCATTTGGACTCAAGAATGCAGGGGCTACCTTTTAGCGGGTGATGGATATAGCCTTTGCTAATGAGAAGGATGTTTTCTTAGTGTTGTATCTAGATGATTTGACAATGTTTTCTGGTTCTGATGATCAGCATTTGTATCATTTGAGAATTTTTTTTTAGAAACGGAGGGAGTTCGGAATTGATATAAATCTGAAGAAGATTTTTTTTGCGATGGAGGAAGGTAAACTTCTCGATCATATAATTTCCAAAGATGGCATTCACATTGATCCTTCTAGAGTAAAAGAAAAAAATATATATTTTCCGCGTAACAAAAAGGAGATACAATCTTTCAATGGTAAGATGAACTTCTTACACAGATTTGTTCCTAAGTTGGCTAAACATTTACGTGAAATGACTAATATGTCTAAAAAGGAAATCAATTTAAAGTGGACCACTGATGTTATGAAGTCTTTCAACTTGGTAAAGCTTGCTTTAGCCACAACCCCTATTTTGGTTAGTCTAGATTATACTAGTGATTTCATAATATTTTCGTTTGCATCCGAGAACACCTTAGCTACGGTCTTGATGCAAAAGAAGGATCAGGTTGAAAAACCTATTGATTTCTTTAGTCAAGCCATTAGAGATGCTTCTCTTCTCTATAACATTATTGAGAAACAAGCTTTAGCCTTAATCAAATCTTTGAAGGATTTCCGGATTTATATTCTACGTTCACATACTATACACTATGTTCCAAATGCAGCAGTAAAAGAAGTTGTCACATAGACTGATCCTTAAATTTGGAGAGGTAAGTGGATAGCAGCAATGCTAGAGTATGATATCGAGATCAGGCCTACCAAACTGATCAAGGGACAATGGTTAGCCAAGCTAATGGTTGAATCCAATTTACATGCTCTAGACATAAACCTGATTGCAGTAATGTCAGATGATGAAGAAGATGGTGCTTTAATACAAGTATTAGAAACGTTTCTCACTTCACCATGGTATTCTGATATAGTGTATGTTCTTCAGCACTTATGTCCTCCTCCTAGAATTTCAAAAAGTCAGGGTAGGTCTTTGAAATTAAAATCTGCTAAATATTTCATTCTAGGTAATGTCTTTTATTGGAAAGATCCAGGAGGTATTATTTTGAATTGTCTGGTTGAAGATGAAGCTAAGAAGGTAACAGATGACTTCCATAGGGGAGATTGTGAATGCCACTTGTTTTGGAAAACAATAACTAACAAAGTGTTGAGGGTAGGGTATTATTGGCCGCCTCTTTTTTCAGATTTTTACAAAACTGTTACAAACTATCATGTATGTCAGGGTTTTCAGGGAAAAAGGAAACTCCTTACTCTTCCATTGAAGCCTATTGTAGTAAATTATCCTTTTCAACAATGGGGACTTGATTTTATTTGGGAAATTCATCCCACATCATTGGCACAACACAAGTGGATTCGAACAGCTATCGAATACTTCACCAAATGGATCAAGGCTATTCTTACAAGACAAGCTACGTACACAGTAATTATTCAGTTTTTAGAATCCAGCATTTTTTTTCATTTTGGTTGTCCTCACAAGATTATTACAGATAATGTGGCAACATTCAAGTCAAACAATATGGTTGATTTTTTTCATAGGTATAATATCAGGTTGGATCATTCAACTGCATATTATCTGTAGGGAAATGGATTAGTTGAGACCTATAATAAATCCTTGGTTAATATAATTAAGGAAATGTTAGAGGAGAATAAGAAAAATTTCCATAGGAAGCTTACCAATTCTTTATGGGCAGACCAAGTGAGCACCAAGAAGTCTATAGGTATGTCACCCTTTGAACTGGTTTATGGTACAGATATAGTGTCTCCTACATCACTTGTAGTCCTGGTTATCAGATTATTGAAGGAAGCAGGTAGTGAGGAAGATGATATTCAACGTCGAATCAATCAAACAATTCCCCTTCAACAAATAAGGGATGCAGTTTCTCATAATACTTCTAAGCTTCAGGAGAAAATAAAAAATATTTATGATTGGAAAACCAAGGTAGATAAGTTCCATTTGGAAGATGTAGTGTTGCGGTGGGAGGCAAGAAATGAAGAGAAAGGAAAGAAAGGGAAGTTTGAAAATATTTGGAAAGGACACTATAATATTTTAGCATATCAAGGAAAAAATTCCTATTTTCTGAAAGAATTGGATGGAAAAGAATTTTCAGGAGGACCAGTCAATGGTAGGCTCCTAAAACATTACTATTCCTGTTGCAACTTCTGAGAGAATATTTCACTTTCATTGTAAATACCAGTTTATATTTTCTGCAAGGTGTGGAAGAAGAAAATCATTTAGGATTGGGACCTGAGGTGAAGGCTAAAAAGCTTGTTGATTTTCTGTTTTTTTCAAAAAATTTGAGTCAGTTTGGAGTTAGTGTCAAAGTCAGTTTTTCAGTCAGTTTAATAATCTGTAGTCTTTTGAATTGTTTGACCGTATTTTCCCAATGGTTAGGCACTTGGTCTATGGTGTTCTTGATACCTCCAAGGAGCTACCATCCCCAATAAGGAAAATTTTAGTGTTAGTATTTTCATACTTCACCAAGGATCAAAACACATTTGCATGTGCATCTTAGGTGTCCCATTATGAATATTTTTTTCATCATTCCATTAGGTCATGACATAAAATTGTTCCACTAGTGGTTGTACTTTTCAAATAAACTTCATTCTCCCCAAAATATCATATTGGCTGACTCATTCTCGTGTCTCCGTGAGCATAATAAAACATCTGGAAATTCTCTAATCACTTGGAAGCCTTTAAAGTCAAAATCTCATTCAAAATTTTAGGTCAAAAAAGCAGTCCCATTAGGTCATTAGGGTTTTTCATTTCTCAAGTTCACTCCTTCATTTATAAGAGGTCAACACATATATGAGAGGGACTAATTAACATCATCATAATGTAATTTTGTACTTTCAAAGTTATATTTATTAGTTAATGAATTTTATATCAAAATATCATTTTGATATAAAATTCAAATATGTAATTTATTTTTGTTTTTCCAAATGTAATTTTATTTTTTTATATGTAATAAATTTAATCTTGAGATTTCAAATGCAATCACGGAAATAATTTTGCCTAAGTGAAAGAAAAGGAAGGAAAAATCCATGTTGGATCAACCTGCAATGCCAAAAGGTCAGAAAATTGAAAGAGTATCAATGCCAAAGGAAAAGAGAACATGAAAAAAGTGGGTGAATCAAATTGAAATTTAAAATCCACTACTGCTACAAAGCCTATCAAGCATCTCAACAGGAGTCATTGTTTCCATTTAGCCATCAAGAGTTTACAGCAAAGGAAAAATTTTGAGTTTTTCTGAGCAGTTTTGGTCAAAATTTCAAGGCGTTGTGCATTCTCAGACTCACGCTTTGCGTTTGACTTGGCATTTTGCGTTTGCCTGAAAATACCTGAGAAATTAACACTGGTGCTGCGCTTTATCAAGGTGGCATTGTGTGTTTGCCTAGCTATGCTGCGCGCTTGCACAGTGAGGATTGTGAAGATTTGCACCACTTCCATCAAGCCCAATATTCTCCCAAAATTCTCCAAGGAGATTTTAAATAGTAAGTGGAAACTAATTCACCTTGCCTCTAAGACATTTGGTGTCCATTAAATATTTGAAGTTTTTTTCCTTATGAAACCCTGGTTTCCATTTCATTTTCATTTTTCATACACGATATCCTTATTAACCTCCCTAAAAGATATCAGTCTTGGGCATTTTTAATTCCCAGGTTTTTCATAGACCTACATTTTCCATTTATACTCATTCCCTTCATTCACCTAACCTATCCATCTCATCTCATTCTCCCTTCATCTCATTCCATTTTTTCTCTAGGGTTTCCTAAGCCTTCAAAATTAAAAATTTCTAAAGAGGAGGATAGAGGTGTTAGTGAGGCACAAATACCAAAGAGAAATGGCCACGAAAGAGGGAAAATTAATAGATATGAACCAATAACCACAAAGGAACTCATGGCTTATCCTCTCATTGTGTCATGTTTTAAACATGTTGGTTGTTTCAAGTTTTGTGAGAAAGTGCAGCAGATTCAGTATCACCCTATTTTGACAAGGTTGTTTATGACAAATATTCTAATAGGTAGGTCACTCTTGCTGGGGTCATTTTTACCATGTCCACCAATGCCATTTCAGCTGCTACAGGGATCCCTAATCTGGGAGAGAAATGGTTTCAACTATGAAACCTTGATCTAAGCTATTATGAACCATATCTCAAAGCTAGATACAAGGATGAGAAGAAGTCCATTTTCCCTTTCTCTGATCTCCTTGACCGATATATCCCTATGATGAAGATAATGATTAAATACTTCACCTGTGAGGGGAGTTTTTCTTGACTGTAATAATACCATATACGACTCCTCATGCACTTTAATAGATTCAGAATGCTTCACATACCTTACGGTCTCTCCCGCGACATTAACAATATGGCATACATTGTGCAAAAGAGGAATTATAATCATCAAATGCAAAGTATTTTTCACCATTCCCTCATCAAGATGATATTCATGCATCAAATTGAGCAACAAAATATCCCATGGGACACATTCATTGCAAATGAAGTTTTCACTACCCCACCTAGTAATCATGACAAGAGTATCCCTTCATCATCTCATCCTCCTATATCGACTTATCCATCTCACCCTTCTACTCATATATCACAACCTAGTTAGATCAATTCACCTCATGTTGATCCTACTTCTTCACCTTTCTATAACCCTTCATCATCACATCATGATACTGAGGCATCAAGCAGTGAAAAGGACATTGAGGAAACTTGGGCTAATGTGACTGATGTGGAGCCATTTCCCAAGACCTATCAGAGAGGCCACAAATATGTGATTTATTCACTAGAGTGAAAGGGGCCGTGCCTTCTTCATCAACAAAACAGGTAGAAAAGGGCAAGGAAAAGGCTACATAGGCAATAATTGAGGAGCAAGAGGATAAACATGAAACAAAGCAGGAGTTTCAGCTAATTGATCTTGATGAGGAGGATGAGGATAGAATAAACAGTGCATTAATTAGAGGAAAAGAGGAAAATATTTCTAAAGTTCAAGCTAATCTTGACAAATTCCAATATGTGATTGATTTTCTTGAGAAAGAAAATCAATAGCTGAAAACCATGCAAATCATTGATGAGGTCAGGACCATCAAAACACAAAGAGAGGAATAAAAGGCCAAGGCCTTGTTGGAGGAATATTTAGATAGATTTGGTGAGATTGATGTGAGGAGGATCATCCTCCTAGATAGAGACTAAATACTAGAGGGTTGAAAGGAGCTCTAGCCCTCTTGAGACAGAAAGAAGTTGAGTTGGCAGAGAAACTCACTCCAAGTGAGCTACTTGCCCTTGAGATTAGCAGGGATAAAGAGTCATGACTTGATAGTGCCAATTTACATTTGGAGAGCTTGCTAGAGAATTAAAATAAGGACAATGATATTCAAAGGAAAATGGAAAAACATTATGCCATGAGAAACAAAATTGCAAGGGCTAAGCTCAAAAGAGCCCATGCAAAAATTCAAGCTTTGATTGAGAAAAATGAGAAGGATAGGTTAGACGTACTTGCTGAGGTGTTTTTTCATGCCTAAATCCCTTTATTAGTAGGTAACGTCACACATTTTGGCTTTTTTTTGGCAGATTTGGCACTTTACTGCATTTTTGAGTTTTTGAGCAATTTTGGCACATAGAAATTCTACCAAATGCGCAAGGCCACTAGCGCTGCACTCTTTTTTGGAGCCCTAAATGGAAAAATGGCCACCAACATCATGTTAATAATGATGAATACATCAACCCTATCAAGTTTCAAAAAATTTGGAGGAGAAATGGTCCCTCAAAAGTTCAAAAAACTACCTAATTTTCATGTTTCTGCCTTCTTTTTTTATCTTGGCGCTGCGCGTTTACCAGTCTTGGGAGAACAAGTTTTTTATGTGGCAGATGGAACCCATTTTGGAAAATGGAGGCAAATTTGGAAACTAGAATTAGGGATATTTCTAATGAGCTATCATGGAGCTGATTTGGACACCGAGAAGGCCTGCAAAGGTTTCTTGCAAAAGGGTCTATTTTTTTTGTCATGGCGTTGCGCGTTTGCCAGGAAAATGTAATTTTCATCATCTTTAGAAAATTTTGAATTTTTGACTTTTTTATCTTCGGAAATGAGAAATTACTGATGTAAAAGGTTAGGATAAATGTAATTGTAATGTTTTTATTGCTATCTAGGGTAGATACATCAGATAAGTCCTCTATTTAGAGGCAAATTGTTGGGTTTTCCTAGTCTTCAGATTCTTGTTTGGGAGTAGGTGAAACTGATCCCTATCTCATGAATTCAACTCCCTGAGTCTATGAAGAGTGGCTTTTAGGCCTATATCATTTATTTCCTCATTCATTGTAATGGCTGGACTCATTTGGAGCTTTGGCATCTCAAGGACATAATTTTCTATGAGTTTGGCCTCGACATTATCGATAAATTTGCAGCTATTTCTTTGGGATCCATGTGGTATGAATGGTTTGACATATTTTTTCCTTTTAGATCATTTTTATGAATTTATTGTAAACTCATAAACCATTTTCATGTCTATAATATGCTTAATTTCAAGTTGAAAGGCATAATTGACGTTTTCATGCTCTGTTTTGGGGAATTTGGCATAATTTGTCTATTTTCTTCAGTTAAGGTAGAATTCATATCATATTCTCTTCCTAACTCCTCACCAGTATATTAATCTCACCATAATCATCATTTAAATGTCAAAAACCTTCTACCTACCTTGCCCCATAGAACACCCTAGAAATTTTGATCTACTCTCCTTGCCCTAGTTGTTTGACTCCTCCTGATCCAACAAAACCCTACACAATCGAAATAAAAAACCTTGAGCTACTATACCTATCCTAATATCTTCTTTCCTCAGTGATTTTGACTATGATCCATATGGAGAGAGCCCTCTCTTGGCCTAGTAGGCCTAGCTACTTGGCTAAGCGTCATTTGAGGTTACCTCGAATTTGCCTTCTTCAGCCTAATGTTCAATCCGAGTGATAACATAGTGGAGACTAAAGCCTACGTGTTTTGGTCTAATGGAAATCGTGATTCCAACAAAGGCCCTTCAGCCAAAATCAGACACACTTTAGGCTGGCATGGATTAGGCCAAGCAGACTCAAGCAATCCAGCCAGCTATAGTTACTGTCTTGGCCACGATGATGGAAATTTGAATATGCCCCCTACCCGGTGCAAATTTTACTATGGTTCCCTCGGTATTGTGCGACCAAGTCTGCGTGTGCTCTTCGGTCGACGTCAACGTTGCGCGACTGATGGGTGTGCAGTTGCACGACCAGTTTATCTCCATCACTAGTGTGATTCAACACATAGAATTACGGGCCCAGCAACAACTCAGTGATGCCGAGAAAAATATTGTGACTAAAGCTTCCAAAACATCCTAAGCCCAGGCAGCACACATCACCAGCATCGCATAGCACATTGAATTAGAGCAGTTGATAGACCAGCTCTACAAGGATACGCCAGAAATAATTCCTCCCTCTGCTATGCCATAGGTGAAGGTCGAAGGCTTGGTCACTGCTTTGAAGGCATTGCGGACCGAAGTGCAGGTTGTTAAGGAAAATTTGGAAATACATACAGCATCGCTACAGGCCAAAATACAGCCCGAGACCCCTCCAGAGGTGCACTCCTAGTGAGCTTCACTTTTCACGGAAGCTACAAACAATATTACCACACATATCACAAAGGGCACCGAATTGTTCAAGAATGCTATGAGGCTATGGTCCTAGGTGCAACATGATCCCCTCCTTCGCTAAATAAATCAGGAGTTGCACCAAAAGGAGAAATATTTTGAGCAAATGGAAGCCACAATGACCACCCTCATCCCAATCAATGACAAGCACGCCTTCAGACCAGCCACGCGATCCAAAGAGAAATTGAGGGGCTCCAACACAAGAGGCAGGTACTCAGTGACCATCTGATGCCATGGCCTGATGAATCTCTCAAGATTTCGCATGAATTATATGGGTTTGTGGAGCAGTTGAATCAGACCTTGGAGAGTGTCACCGTGTAATATTCCCAAATGGGGAATGCAACAATACTAGACATATATGTAGGAAAATAATGCAGTTCATATAAAGCCAAGAAGGAGGCCAATAAAGATACATTTAAAAAGTATTTAAAACAGAAAAATAGATGTATAATGAGGCCCATAATATGCATAGCTAGAAATATAAATCACCAACATAAGAAAATCCTCAAAAGTAGGTGCTGCAACCACATTTATAGACTGAAAACTCCTTGACAACATCATTTTATTAGGCTGCAACAACTATTGATTACGATTCATATCTAGAGAAAATGAGTGCATGAAAATTCAGATCTATAATATATCCATACATTATATAAGCTCCTCTTTCAATTCCCCTTGGGGTTTTCAGCAGTACACCACATATAAGTAGTAGATCTAAGATTTAAGTTTCCAGATCTGCAGAAATATTCAGTGATTTAGAAATATTTAGAAACATGCAGATCAGATATGATATGAACAATAAATATATCTCTTCCAACGGATCTCCAAAGTGAAGGGAAGATCCCCAACACTTGAAAACCAGCTCTCCCAATGATGTGCCAAAACATGCTGCAACAACACCTATAAAAATAACACAGATCTAGAAGGGAAACTATGTTGTAGGGTTTAGAATATAGTTGGCCACATGCCAAGATCTAAAAATGATGCCCAAGAACTCCAATACACTCCTCCCAATGGGGTAGAAGCCTAATCCACTGAAAAAGGGAACTGAAATGATCTAGATCTGAGTAGATCTAGCCTCCACTTGCTACAGCTTGCAAAGACAACCAAACCCTCAACAGGATCTACATTGTAGTTGAAAGAAGAAGATTGGCCTTCAGCTAGATAGTGGACAATACAAAGCAAAATCTTCCAAGAGGCCTCTCAAGGAAAGAGGTGGGATTCCCGATCAGGAACACCCAGTGCTAAACAACACTATTCTCAGCTAAACAAAAAGGGAATGATATATGTCTAAACAAACAATATATATAGAGATATAATCTCATCAACAACCTTCTCATGCTGCTATCCTCTTCCTTTTATAACTTGAAAGCTTGTAAACCCTAAACCACCTTCAATGATATAACTTCTTCCACACCAAGCATCTCCATCTAAAACTGTGTTGTGCCTCATTGATGGCCACTCCTCCATGAAAACACTATAGATTTGATCAAGGTTGACGCAGTCAAAATATCGAGCCCCTTTCACACCTAAGGGTGCTTCTTTAAACAACCAAGATTTATCCTTTTTACATTTGGCATTGGTTTATTCATTGTTTAGGAGTATTATGGACCTCCTTTACACTTTTATTCTTCAACAAAAAAATAAAAAAAAAATGAATAATCCAATGAGCTTAGGACTAGTTGGGAATATTACAGTCCTCCCCTCCCAAATGTTGCTTGTCCTCAAGGAATTGATAAGGTGAGTGCTACAACACTTCTCCTCATCCATTGGTGACACCATCATGTGATAAGCTCCCTCCATAAGCTAAGTTTTCACCAATCTAGCCCTCCATGAATTGTTCCTCCAAAGTTCTCATGAGATGTAAAAAGTCCATCCCATAAGGAGACAATAACTCAAATGAAGCAAACATGGCTTGCCCAATGTCCTCCATGAAACATGTAGCATAAGATACGTGAAGAACCTCCATCCCATAGCGCACATACATACCTCCCATCCTCCCTCCATACATTTCCATAAAAAGTACAATTATATCATCAATGTATGGGAGAAAAACTACATACATACAAACAGAAATTTGTGCATATGGAGGCGAGTCATAGTCCCACATGTGGAACTAGTGCAGTGCATATCCTACCTCCATCTAATAAAGATGTGGTAAGTGGTTTTCCCACCACTTAATTGCTACCCATGTCATCTCACTATGGCTCAAAGTGTGAGATATATTTAGTGCCTTAGGAATGCACCCATCATGCAACAAGAACTCCCTTTGTCCACCAAGGGAGTGGCCTGCATAAATATAGTGCAAGAATACATACATTCAGAAAATAAAACATGATTTACATGAGTATGTTCTTCTTCAAAAATCCTCATACACATGAAGTGGTGCATAGATATATCTCCTCTCTCAAAAGTAGGAAGAGATGTCTGAAATAACTCTTTCATAGAGTCATGTTGCTGTCCCAACTCCACATGGTCCATGCATTCTTGAAAATGCTGATGTAGTTATCCTTCAATGCCTTCCCAATCAAAGCTCCTCATGATGATGTTCTAGATCTTCATGGAATATATGTGGCTGAAACATAACTCTTTATAATCTCTTTGTAGCAACTTCTCCTTGAGCTTGGAGGCTCTAGACAAGAATATCATACAATGATGGTAGATGACTCCTCTTTGGAATAAATAGCCCTCTTCATGCAACTGGTCATCAAGTATAATACAAGTGTGAAGATCATTGGAATAATCCACCAACAATTGGGATTTCCAATGTGGATCTAGATCGCCCAACAATGACAACACTGATGATGTATCAACAGAAATGTCTGTCATGTGGCTGCTCTCCTCCTTGACATCTACCATTCTAAAGGTATGTGTTGGAAGGTCATTCCTTCCCTTCTTCTCCTCCTAGAGCGTAGAATCAGAATTGAGAGTGGGTGATGATGATAAGGTGAGAAGATCTTCCTCCTCCTTGAGCCTACCCAAGACTCCCAACACTGTATTATTATCTTCCAATGCTCCCATCCCTCCAGGATCTGAATTTGAAGCATCATGTTGTGATAAATCTCTCACAAAAATAGAATTAGGTGGCCTCCCAGGTGGTTTTCCACTAGATAAAACTGTCCCATGCAGCAACCTCATGAGCATGATAGATGGGACTGTAAGGTCCTTTTTTCCACTGCGCAAATCCATCTCTCATATTTTTGTGGAAGTGGTATGTGAGGGATATGTATGCATGCATTTGATCATTTTAGCTTCACCACTCTTCTTGTCCACCCATTCCATTCGCAAAGCCTCCCATCAATGGTGACTTTTCCCAATGTAATCAGCCATTGAACACCAAAAATCACATTGGTGGCAAGTATTTCAACCACAAAAAAGTGATAGACCAATGTATAAGTCCCCATGGTGACTGAAAGTGACGGGACATAATGTATATATTGGATTTTTCTATCTCCTTTGACCAAAACAGAGAATCCCTCAAAATTATCAATGGGTATTTTCCCCCTTTTCACTAGATGGGCATCAATGAAATTGTGGGTTTCCCCACTATCAATCAAAACAGAGACCCTCTGATTCAAGATGGAACCTTGAAATCTTAATTTAAAGCACTTAGGTACTCCTCTCAAATATGAAAGAGCCCCTCCAATAGGAGAAAATGATCCATTCCCATATCCTGATGGTGTTGGCTCTCCTCCTGCAGTGTCAGCGCTGTGACCCCTTCTTGGTTCATCTTCTTCTTTCTCCTCAACATCTGAGAATAACTCTATCTAATGTGATTTTCCAGTGGCACATCTATGTCTAAGTGCCCATGATTCTTGGAAAGTGAAGCATAGCTTCCTTTTCCTTAGATCTCTCCAGACTTCATCATCAAGAGACTTATTGTATGAGCTCTGCTTGGAAGGAGCAGCTTTTTCTTCCTTTCCCTTTGAAAGAAAAGAGGGCTTATGTTGAAAATTTTCCTTTGCTTTTGGCAAGGCATGTTGAAGGTCTCTAGCCCTTTCAATAGCATCATGTAGGGTAGTGGGCTTGGTAGATTTAACCAACCCATGAACAGGTTCATCTAAACCATCAATGAACAGGTACACCCTTATTGCAGCAGACAAATCACGAACCATAACAGATAATCTTAAAAATCATAAATATAAGACTCTGTATTACCTAATTGTTTCAACTTTGCAAGGATCATGAATGGTGCATCTGGATCTCTTCTATACAATATTTCCACCATCCTTCTAGTGAACTCTCAATAAGTAGTCACATTGGAGTGACCCAATGTAGGCATGACATGTAACCACCAATCATGTGCTTCACCTTCAAAGTGCAGCGCTGCAATATTGATAGCCTCCATCTATGGAACCTTGTTCAATTGAAACTAGATGTCAAGTTTTTCTACCCATGATTTGGAAGAACACTTGGATGACCCATCAAAGTTGGGTAAAAATAATTCGCCCATAGAGTGATGTTGATCATGATTTTGAATGAATCCACAACCTCTATGATGATGCCCTGGTCTTCTTTTGTCCTTGAGGTAACAAAACTCCTAAAAAATCAAGTGATCTTTGAATCTCTGATTCTGAGACTCATATTCTTCAAAATAGTCTTCAAGGGATTCTTTCTCTTGAAACCCTTCATTTCCCACAACCAAGAAGGTAGGCATGGTAGAGCGTTGGGAAACTTGTGGCTAATGCACTGGTTGATCATTCTAGTGGTGATACATGCTAGATATTTCTCCAAGATGGAATCATTTAGGGGATTCTTTTATTCTTTCCAATCTAATCTCTTTGATCTCTCTAGCAATATCTTGCATGGTTCTCAAAAGGATCTTAGGAAAATCCTTTTCTTCTTCTTCAGTTCCAGATACAAGGGCTTTACCCTTCTCTTCATTTTCATTGGTGTAATCAAATTTCTTCTTCTGTATTCTCTTTAGATACCTCTTCTCTCTATCAGTAAGAGGTTCTTCTTCTTCAAAATACATATTGGCTTCTCAGAATGCACAGGCTGTGCGAAGATGATGCTTCAATACTAGTGTAATATTCCCAAATGGGGAATGCAACAATACTAGACAGATATGCAGGAAAATAATGCAGTTCATCTAAAGCCAAGTAAGAGGCCAATAAAGATACCTTTAAAAAGTAATTACAGTATCAAAATAGATGTATAATGAGGCCCATAAGATGCATAGCTGGAAATACAAATCACCAACAGAAGAAAATATTCAAAAGGAGGTGTTGCAATCACATGTATAGACTGAAAATGCCTTGACAACGTTATTTTATTAGACTACAACAACTGTCAATTACACTTCAGATCTAGAGAAAATGAGTGCATGAAAATTCAGATCTATAATAGATCAATACACTACAGAGGCTCCTCTTTCAATTCCCCTTGGGGTTTTCATCATTACACCATGTAAAAGAAGTAGATCTAAGATCCAAGTTTGTAGATATGTAGAAATATTCAGTGATTCAGAAATAATCAGAAACATTCAGATCAAATCTGATATGAACAAGAAATAGATCTCTTCCAATGGATCTCCAAAGTGAATGGAAGATCCCCAACACTTGAAAACCAGCTTTCCAATGATGTGCCAAAGCACCCTGCAACAACACGTACAGGAATAACGCAGATCTGGAAGGGAAAACTTGCTATAGGGTTTATAATATAGTTGGCCACATGCTAAGATATGAAAATGATGCCCAAGAACTCCAATACACTCCTCCCAATGGAGTAGAAGCCTCCTCTATTGAAAAAGGGCATTGAAGTGATCTAGATTTGAGTAGATCTAGCCTCCACTTGCTACAGCTTGCAAAGACAATCAAACCCTCAACAGGATTTGTGCTGTAGTTGAAAGAAGAAGCTTGGCCTTCAGCTAGATAGTGGAAAATACAAAGAAAACTCTTCCAAGAGGCCTCTCAAGGAAGGAGGTGGGATTCCCGATCAGGAACACCTAGTGCTAAACAACACTATTCTCAGTTAAACAACAAGAGAATGATATATGTCTAAACAGACAATATATTCAAAAATATAATTTCATCAACAACCTTCTCATGTTGCTATCCTCTTCCTTTTATAATTTGAGAGCTTGTAAACCCTAAACCACCTTCAATGAGATAAATTCTTCCACACCAAGCATCTCCATCTAAAACTGCGTTATGCCTCATTGATGGCCACTCCTCCATGACAATGCTATAGATTTGGTCAAGGTTGACCAGTCAAAATATCCAGCCCCTTTCACACCTAAGGGTGCTTCTTTAAATATCCAAGATTTAGCCTTTTGACATTTGGCATTCATTTATTCATTATTTAGGAGTATTATAGACCTCTCCACTTTTATTCTTCAATAAAAAAATAAAACGAAAATGAATATTCCCATTAGCTTAGGACTAATTGGGAATATTACATAGCGCAGCTACTGAAGGCCAAACTTAACAAAATTTGGTTGATACTGTGAAAAATGCAGCCATAGAGAGCATATGTATTCTTCCCCCTTTGCCTGCCACTATCAAACATCTCCATGAAATGATGCAGACCCCGTCGATGTGACTCAGGATGAGTCATAAGATTGTGTTGGGGGCTTGCTGGAGCGAGGTCCCCTAACCACATTTTTGGTCCAATTTTGTAACATTTTGTGATATTTGGTGTAGTGCGGGGGCTTTGGGGTGGGTCAAAGCCCCCAATGAGTTGTAATGGGTAAAAGGGGTAGACCAAGAGTCTGGTTTGCGGACCATAGAGTAGCGCAGGATAATATGTTATAAATAGTTGGATAAATCGAGCCTAGAGGTAGGCTAAGTTTTGGATTAAGCTTGGATATGAACTTGTAGATATTTTTTGTTGATTTCCTGGGTAAGGGCTCCTCCTGGCTATGTGCGCGGTGACCCTGAGTCCTGTTGTGTGCGGACCCCGCTGGCTGTGTACGCAGGCTGGTAGATAGAGTCTGTAAGTTGGAACTGGATACGAATAAATGATAATACTATTTTTTGATATCTAAGTGTTTATGTGTTATGATTATTAGCTACGCTTTATGTTATTTCTGATATTATATCTTCTAGCTGAATACTAATGATTTACTAGTGTGGACATGGATGCGATATTATGAACGCATAGATCTGGTTTAAGTTATTTGCTATGGTTATATGTTATCTGATGATTTATGTTACTAACATAAGTGACTCTGCCGATATACTATTAAGGGTTTCTGTGTTAGGGCTTCCCTTGCGCCAGTCTGTCAGATCTGAAGGGACCCACTTTAATTAACTTTCTCTCTCTCATGGTGTAGAAACCTGGTTCCAACACTCTCCCATACTACTTCAGGTGAGACCTTTAACTCCACAATCAGGCCATTACTAAAAGGGCCAGTAGTACAGGGGATTTTTTGGCAAACCTTAAAACTGAACCTGGGTCAAGACCCCTCAAGCCAACATGTCCCAAAACAAGTTTATAATGACTTAGCTATTAATGGTGCAACATAGGGTTTAGATAGGGAATCCTTGTGCATGGAGTGAAATAAGGGTTTGGAAAAGGAAAAAAATGAATTATGATGACCTTCTTGAAGTTCAAAAATCTTAGAGAGGGATTTTTCCTTCACAAATGAGTTTGGTATAGCATTTGCAGGAGTTTCTTGTAGTGCTACAGGAATCCTGTAGCTGCCTAATTTTCCTATAGAAATTATATTTTAGGAAAAAAAATGAAATTGTTGCCGATCTGATGGGTGAAATGGATGAACGGATGTGCAATGGAGTGGATTATGGAGTGTGCAAGTAGATAATAAGAAAAAATGAAGAGAAATTTATCCTCTGGATCCAAAAATCCATCTTTAATTAAAACCTGTAAAACTGAAAAACACATAAGTGCATAAATATTATTCTTATTTTTTCCTTATTTTTTTTGAAGGAAAATGGGCCACCTCCACAGAGGTTTTCAACCCACAAGACTGCCTTGGGAACCTCAAAGATTTTTTCACCCAAGGATATTTTATTCTATGTTTTTTCTTTTTCTTTCTTTTTTTTTTCTCCAGGACTTCCTCATGGAGGTTTTCAGCCCTAGAGTTTGGCTAGGGCACCTCAGAGAGGTTTTCACCCTTTCATCTTTATTTATTTATCTATTTTGATCTTCTTTCTTTAGGAAGCATAAAAAACAATGGAGTTTCCCAGGAAATACACCTCCCTATTTATTGAATTTATAAATTTTTCCCTAGACATGGGCTTCTTGTAAACCTTAATTCTGTAACCATTGACAAGTATGGGAATTCCTTCCTCATCTATGGTTTTGATCTGAATTGCACTATTATAATAAAAAATTTCCACTTTCTAGGGTCCCAATCATCTTGTCATCAATTTTCCTTTGAGATCCTTAAACCTTAGGTCACACAATAGTGCCTAGTCTCCTTCTTGGAAGGTCTTTTCCTTAATGTACTTATCATTTCAGACCTTCCTTTACAGCTGAATTACCTCTGTGTGAAGGAGTGCTTGCATCCTCAACTCATCCAACCCATTTAATTGCAACAACCTCTCTTTCTAGGCATTTGATATATCTAGTTCTAACTCAGCTGCCATCCTTAAAGTGTTGAATTCAAATTCAATTGAAAGCATAGGTTTCTTGCCATATACCAGGTCATAAGGAGTGAATATTATTGTTGTTTTCCAAGTAGTGTTGTAGGCCCAAGTAGATTCTTCTAATATACTCACCAAATCTTTCCTATTTCTGCTCACAACCTTGGTGACGATATTGTCCAAGGCTTAATTGGTCACTTCCACTTGGTTGTTTGCTTGAGGGTGGTAGGCAATATAATTCTTTTGATTTATCTTGTGCCTCCCCACAAGATTCTCAATGAGATGAGATGTGAATTGTGCCCCCTGACCAGTGACTATTTGTGTAGGGTATACAAATTTTTAAAACATGTTCTCCCTCAGAAATTTTGCTACTTTATCCTCCGTTGCTACCTTCACAGATTTTGTTTTAGCCCACTTTGTCCGGTAGTCAGTGTAGACTATGATATACTTTTTCTATCCATATGGTGGATCAACAAGTCCATGCCCCATTTTTCGAATGGATCAAGATCCAATTGAGGGTGTAAAGTCATCTCATCCCTTTGTGTAGGTTTCCCCATCCTTTGGCACTGGTCACACCTACTAGTGTATCTTCTAGAATCCTTGTGAAGGGTAGGCCAATAATATCTTGCCTGCAAAACTTTGAAGGCAATCCTTTTTTCCGCAAAGTGGCCTCCATAAGGGCTATAATGACATGAAGAGAGGATATTAAAAAGTTCTCCCCCCCTCACACATCTTCTGAGAATTTCGCCAAGGCCTAGCTTGAATATATTTCCCCCAATCCATGTCAAAGGGGTACTTTTTTGGATGATCTTGTTTTTCTCCTTGAATGAGAAATTAGCAGGGAAATTTCTAGCAATGAAGTAGTTAGGCATTTCAGAAAACCATGCTGAGAGTGCCAATATAGTGAAGATATGTTCATTTGGCAGCTGGTCACCCACCATTCCTTCTTCATCTACATATAGAGCTAACCTAGATAAATAATCTGCAACAACATTCCCATTTGGAGGTTGATCAGCAATGGTTAGGTCAAACTGTTGTAATGGTAACAACCATCTAATTATCCTAGCATTAACATTTGGTTTTTTCATTCAACATTTGATGGCTACATGGTCAGTGTGTACAAAGGTCGGATACCCAGTGACATAATGTGTATTTTTTTTTAAATCATGGACAATGGCTAACATCTCCTTCTTTGTGACAATATTATTGGGTTCGGCCTTAGAAATTTTTTTACTGATGAAGCATATTGCAAAAGGTAATTTGTCTTCTAATTTCCCTAATGCTTCGCCCACAACTTTCTCGGATGCATTTGTGTGGATGTGGAGAGGCAGAGTCCAATTTGGACCTTGGATAATGGGAGTAGTAGGTAAATTTCCCTTAGTGAGCTCAAAAGCTTCTTGACAAATACTAGACCAGGTAAACTCAAAATATTTGGCCAATATACCAAATAGGGGAGAAGCCATGTTATTGAAATCTTTGCTAAATATTCTATAATAGCCATGTAACCCTAACAAGCTCATGACATATCTCTACTTTTGAGGAGTAGGTAACTTTTTATAATAGTGATTTTTCTCAGGTCCACTTGTATTGATGCTTTGGAGATTTATTGCCCCAATACAACTCCTGCTATTTTAAAAAATTCACACTTTTCTGGGCTCAGGGAGAGATGCATCTCAATTCACCTTCTAAGAAATATTTCCAAGCTGGAGAGAGCTTCTTTGAATTCATCCCCATAGGGTGTGAAATCATCCATGTAGATTTCAACTGAGTCATGGAATAGCTTAGAGAAAATGCTCAAGACACCTCTTTGGAAGGTAGCTCGAGCATTGCAAAACCCAAAGGGTGGGACTTTGTAAGCAAATATAGCCCAAGGCCAGGTGAAGGTAGTCTTGTCTTGGCCTTTAGGGCTGATTTGGATCTCTTCATACCCAGTGAACCCATCTAAGAAGGAAAATAAATTCTTTCCTGCAAGGTCATCTAGGACTCCATCTATAAAGGGAAAAGGGAAACGGTCCTTCTTGGTGGCTTTGTTAAGTTCCCAATAATAAACACATATTCACCATTTTCCATTTTTGTTCGGGACTAGGATAAGAGGAGATACCCACTCAATGTCTGATACAGGATAAATGAAACCTGCATCCAATAGTTTCAAAATTTCTTCCTTGACTATATCCTTTAGATCTGGGTTCATCCTTATTTGGGATTATCACAAAGTATTGCATCCTTCCTTAATGTAAATATGATGTGTGTGTACTGAAGGATTCACCCCTTTCATGTCCTTGTAATCCTAAGCAAATGCATCTAGGATTTCTTTCGGAAGTTTTCATAGTTGCTTTTATTCTTCATCTTAGAAGTTTGAGTTTATTTTCATAGATTTGGATGGGAAAAAATCTACAGCCTTGGTGGTTTCAGAGGTTCAATTCACTGAGTGCAATTCCATCCAAGGTTGGCTTTCAGGTTGTTTGACTAGGTTTCCAAGCGGGATGTTACTAGGGACTAGTTTTGAATGACATGGTTGATGAGTTCATCTTCATCAAGCTGCCTCCCTCTAAGAACAACATCTATGGTACAAATGGGGGTAGTTTTATATAATTCGTCTTCTTCATCCTCCAACCATATAGGAGATCATGATAAATGGAACGTTGGGCTAGAGGATATAATAGAAACTGTTTAGACAAGGGCCCATTCTTAATATTCATGTTTCCAGCTTAATAGTTTCTATAAGCATATACAATGGCTAACCAAGGTATCCCTACGATGAGAGGATATCCATTGAAGTTTTTCTTTTTGGCTATAGAACAAGAAGTTGATCAATTGAAACCATAACATCCGCAACAGTTTATTTTGGAGTTATTGCGACTGATATGCAAGTTGTAGAAATATTGTGGTTTTCCTCAAAGTCCCTCGGCGGTTGAGTTTCAAGTTGAATCAACATAGTTTCCTTGGTCATGCACTAGTACATACAATCAATTTTCCGACACTTTAGTTTCAAAACTTTTTATGTATTGTTGGAAAGTTCCCAAATTTTTCTCAATTTTTTTAATCTAGCCAAAAAGCGTCAGAATTACGTGTTGGAATTGTGGTGCAATGCTTGAAACATCAGAATTATGATGACACAGCTTTAAATTTTTGAATAGCGACGTTTTTCTCCAATGTTAGACTTGCGTTGAAAATGTGTGGACGTCAGAATAATGACGATCCTTCTCTAAACATTGGAATAACGATGAAAGAGTCCAAATGTTGAAAACGTCGGAAAAGAGATGAAACTATGTGAGGGCAGGTCAGGTTAAGGTCGGGTCGTGTCAGGTCGGGTCATGTTAGGTCGGGTAGTGTGAGGTCGAGTTGTGTGAGGGCACCTATGGAAACATGTTTGGGTGGGTCGGGTCAGGTCATGTCATTTGAGTGTGCCAATGGAAACATGTTTAGGTAGGTCGGGTCGGGGTCGTGCCATGCTATGTGAGGATGACTATGGAAATGCATTTGGGTGGATCGGTTTGGGTCAAGTCATGTGAGGGTGCCCAAGGAAACATGTTCGGGCGGGCTGGGTTAGTTTGGGTCGAGTCATGTGGGGGCACCCTACAAGGAAACACATTTGTGCACTGGGTCGGGTGATCGGGTACTCGTGTGAGGGCACCTAATAAGGAAATGCATTTGGGCAGCAGGTTGGGGCGGGTTATGTGAGGGCACGCAGGGAAACATGTTCGCACGGATTGGGTCAGGTCATATTGGGCCATGTGAAGGCACCCAAGGAAACACGTTCGGGTGAGTCGGGTCGGGTCATGCGCCCATGTGATATCGGCTAATGAAACATGTTCAGGTGGGTCGGGTTGGGTCATGTCGTGTGAGGGCACCCAAGGAAATTCATTTGGGTGGGTTGAGGCAGGTCGGGTCATATCATGTGAGGGCGCTGAGGAAAACACATTCTGGAAGGTTGGGTCGGGTTGTGTCGTTTACTTAGGGCGCCTAAGGAAAAACGTTTAGGCAGGTCGGGTTAGGTTAGGTCAAGTGAGGGTGCCCAAGCAAATCACACGTTCGGGAGGGTCAGGTCTATTCGGGTCGGGTCATGTGAGGGTGCCCAAGGAAACGTTTTCATGCTAGTCGGGTCAGGTCGTGTGAGGTTGAAACCTAAGGAAACACGTTCGATTGGGTCAGGCTAGTTCGTCATGTTGTGTGAGGGCGCCCAAGGAAACACATTTGGGTGGGTCAGGGTGTGTCATTTTAAGGCACACAGGGAAACTCATTCGAGCTGGTCGGGTCGAGTCGGGTTCTTTGAGGGTGCCCAGGGACCCATGTTCGGGCGGGTCGAGTCGAGTTAGGTCAGGTCGTGTGAGGGTGGTCATATCAAAAATGCTAAGTTGTGACCACCTATGTTTCTTGTGGACGTTTGTGCAACCCATTTTCCATTTTTTCCCTCGTGCCTTCATTCGAGAAGTTCAGGTCATGCTGTGTGTGGGCACCACAGGAAAAGCATTCAGGTCAGATTGTGTGAGAGCGGCCATTAAGGAACGTGTCCAGGTTGAGTCATTTGGGATCATGTGAGAGCGCTTAGAGAAACGATTTTGAGTGGGTCGGGTTGTGTGAGGGTGGCCATATAAAAAATGCTAATTAGTTGTGACCAACCATGTTCCTTGTGCATGTTTGTGTGATCCATTTTTTGTTTTTTTGTCTTGTGCCTTCATTCGGGTGTGTCAAGTCATGTCATGTGAGGGCTCCACAGGAAAAGTGTTCGGGTCAGATCATGTGAGGGTGCCCAAGGAACGCATCCGAGTCGGATCGGGTTGTGTCGGGTCATGTGAGGGCACCCAAGGAAACGTGTTCGGGTAGGTCAAATTGGGTCATGTCGTGTGAGTCCACCCAAGGAAACGCATCCGAGAGGGTTTGGTCAAGTTTTGTCATGTGAGGGGCGCCCAAGGAAATGCGTTCGGGTGGGTCGAGTCACGTCGGGTCGGGTCTGGTCATTCCATGTGAGGGCGCTAGAGGAAACACATTTGGGTAGGTCAGTTCAGGTAAGGTCGTGTGAGGGCGCCAAAGGAAACACATTTGAGTGGGTCGAGTTGGTTTAGGTTGGGTTGTGTGAGGGTGCCCAGGGTAACGCATTGATCGTGTAGGTTGGGTTGGGTCACGTGAGGGCACCTAAGGAAACGTGTTCAGGCGGGTCAAGTCGGTTAATCATGCCATGTGAGGGCGCCCAAAGAAATTCATTCAGGCAGTTCGATCGGGGCAGGTTGGTTTGGGTCATGTGGGGGTGCCGCACTAGGAATTAACACGTTCGGGCTGGTCAGGTCGGGTTGAGTTGTGTCGGGTCAGGTCAGGTCATGTCGGGTCAGGTCGAGTCATGTGAGGGCATTGAGGGAAACACGTTCGGATGGGTTGGGTGGGGTCGTGTGAGGGTGGCTGTATAAAAAATACTAATTTGTGACTTCCTGTGTTCCTTGCGCATGTTTGTGTGACCCGTTCTCTATTTCCTCCCTCTTGCGTTCGTTCGAGTGGGTCAGGTCATGTTGGGTGAGGGCACCACAGGAAAATAATTCGGGTCAGATCGTGTGATGAGGGCGCCCAAGGAACGCGTTCAGGTCGGGTCCGGTAAAGTCAGGTCGTGTCGTGTGAGGCCACCCACGGAAACACGTTTGGGCTAGTTGGGTCGTGTCGTGTGAGGGCGCCCAATTAGGAAACACATTCAGGTGGGTTGGGTTGTGTCGTGTGAGTGTGCCCAATTAGGAAACACATTTGGGTAGTTTGGGTCATGTCGTTTCGTGTCGTGTGAGGGTTACAAGGAAAACACGTTTGGGTGGGTCGGGTCAGGTCATGTCATGTGAGGGTGCCCGAGGAAACATGTTCGGGCAAGTTGGGTTAGGTCAAGGCATGTGAGGGCACCCAAAGAAACATGATCGGGTGGGTCGAGTCGGTTAGGGTCAGGTCATGTGAAGGCACCCAAGGAAACATGTTGATCATGCGGGTCGGGTCGGGTCATGTGAGGGCACCTAAGGAAATGCATTAAGGAAAGTCAATTCAGGTCATGTTGTGTGAGGGCACCCAAGGAAACGCATTTAGGCAGGTCGGGGTGGATCTGGTCGAGTCATGTGAGGGTGCCTAACAGGGAATTAACACATTCAGACGGGTCAAGTCCGGTTGATGTGTTAGGTCTTGACGGGTTGTGTGAGGGTGCTCAGGGAAACATGTTCAGGATGGTCGATTCAGGTCGTGTGAGGGTGGACGTATCAAAAATTCTGAGTTGCGACCGCCCATGTTCCTTGTGCACGCTTCTGAGATCCATTTTTCATTTTCTCCCTCATACCTTTATTTAGGCGGGTCGGGTTGTGACGTGTGATGGTGCCACAAGAAACGCATTTGGGTTAAACTTATTTGAACTCAAAAATATGAATAAAAGTCAACTTAACAGGGAGAGGAGAGAGAAAAATAACAGCTAACTATTGCAAATTAGGGACAAAATGCATACTCACTCTAGAAAGGTCTTTGAATTAGGTAGTATGAACCAATGGAGTGGAATTATCCATTCAATCCTCCAACTAGAGTCTAGTAAGTGCCACATGTCATTCTATGTGGCACCCCCTATTAAAATAGAAAACCCTAAAAATAGAAAATTCAAAAAATGATGGGGAATTCCCGATAGTTAATGAAAAGTGCTCATATGTGCCCCTAATAATGTATGGAAGAGGGTCTAATGATGGCCACAGTGTGTGCCCTATTGAACTAATGAGTGTAATGTACCCCAACATCACCCCACAACCCAACTAAGGAGTATGATATTGAACGAGTCCTAGAAATTCTTAGCCATGTTAAGTACTCATGTACAAAAAAAAAAATCAATAAGTCCCAATAATTTTCGGCCATGTCAAGTACTCATGAAATAAAAATTTATACATTAATACAAAATATCAGAAGAGTGATGTAAAGAGGGACAACTTATTGGGAATAAAACCACCCCTCAAAATAAAATGCATACTATGTCAACTATGTAGTTGTTATGAAGAAGGATGGTGTTGCGACCCATTTTCCATTTTCTCCCTTGTGCATTGGATGTTCAGGAGGGTCGGTTCGAGTCGGGTCATGTGATGGCACCCAAAGAAACGTGTTCGGGTCAGGTCGGGTCAGATTGTGTCGTACTAAGAGGGCACACAACAAAACCCATTCGATCAGGTCACGTCGGGTCTAGTTGTGTGAGGGCACACAAGGAATGCATCTTGGTTATCTCAAGTTAGGTCATGTGAGGGCGCCCAAGGAAATGCGTTCGGGCGTGTTAGGTTGGGTCGTGTTGTGTGAGGGCACCCAAGGAAACACATTTGGATGGGTTGGGTCAGGTTGGTTCATGTCGTATCCAAGGGTCTTCTTTACTTGGGGTTATCCTTAGTTAATGGTGCTCCATAGGATCTGCATTGGGTCATCATACTTGTTTCTTTCCTTTATTAAACAATGAACATTAATGTCTTCCAAAAGCAACCCAAAACAGAAGCAAACAAGTCTCCATTCTTATCAAGTCATGATGGGGCACTATGTAGCTGAATATAATCTATAAAAGAAAACACCTCCAACATTTTTGAATGAAGTATGAACAAAATGAACCTTTACTTAGATTGAATTGTAAGCCAAGAAACCAAATTTATCAATGCGAGGATCTACAATCCAAGTTTTGTGCAGTCTACTCCATATAACATTATAAGAATACTAGCCATTTACAAATGGAGCATGTTGACATAAATTGAAGATTCCTTGATGTGAGTTCATGATATGCCAATTTAGTACAACAAAAATAGGAATATGATAGAATCAAGGTCAATTGTGTAATTACATATTTTAATTTCTTTCTTGATCTATTTATGACAAGTTTTTGTGGTGCATCAATTGTTTTTTTTTTCTTTTAAATAATTTTTTCCTAATTGGTAACTTGAGGTCTCCTGTAGAGCTACTCTATAGTTTGGTGGGTAGCAGGCTCCAATATTATTATTATTATATCTTCTTTGTAAATGATACGCACTCTTTTCTGGGCTAGCTTCTTACGGGCACCTCATAGCCCTCTCACTTTTTCGAAGCTAGAATTTTCATGGGTGAACTATATTTGAGCCTCTCTATTGCTCTAAGCCTCCATTTCATAGTCATACTTCTTTTTCCCTCTATCCCCAAATATTCCTTTTGAGATTTTTCCACAATTGGTTTTAATTTTTAATCAATAGATTCTTGCCTTCCACTTTGTGTTATGTTCCCTCCATCTTTCAAGATGAACTACTTGCCACGAATACAACTTTGGAATCTTATATCCAATGGGGTTTTTCTATCAAGAAAGGTATTTTAGAAAATTATTCCAAACCATTAAGGTTTTTGATGACTTTAGATTTTTCCATAGAGCTTGAATCCTTAGCCACAATTACCAACCCCTAACCCATTTAATCCCTAAACCTTTAAACCCCTAACCCATTTAACCCCCTAAACCCTAAACCTATAAAACCTTAACCCCTAACTCCTAAAACCTTAACCCCTAACCCATTTAACCCCCTAAACCCCTAAAACCCTAGCTTATTTAACCCCTAAACCCTAACCCCATTAACCCCTAACTCCTAATCCCTCGAAGGAACAAGGGAGAAAACGATAAACGGGTCGCATGAATGTGCACAAGGCACATGGGCCATCACAATTTAGCATTTTTGATACAGCCTCCCTCACACGACCTGACCTGACCTGACACGAACGAGTTTCGTTGGGTGCCCTCCCATGAACTGACCCAAACCGATCACCCTCCTGAATGAAGGCACAAGGGAGCAAAAAAAAAACTAGTCACACAAATGTGCACAAGGCACACAGGTGGTCAGAAATTAGCAATTTTTTATACGACCGCCCTCACATGACCCGAACTGACCTGCCCCGAATGTGTTTTCACCTTGAGCACCCTCACACGACCCGACCCGACCCAACCCGAACCACCCGAACGAAGGCACAAGGGATAAAATGGAAAAAAAATTGCATGTACGTTGAGTACAAGCCCTATTGTAAGAAGGCGTTGACTTAAGTGGCTTACAAAATTTAATGCACCCTCTTATTTCTGCGAGGTGAACTATGAAAAAAATCCCCTTTTCTATGATTTTTTATAGGGAAATGAAACCCTCCTCTACAGGAGGTTTCTCCCAAATTTATGCATAAATAAGAGGCTTGAGTATCCAAGTGAGGATAGAGAGAATAATGAAGAATAAAAAGAAACATTAGGCATTTTTCATTCTCAAGCAAGTTTTTTATTCTTGTAATGCAAGAAAAATTTCTTACTTAAAGGTAGAAATTTTTTATTTCAGCTCTTAGCTTTATTCCCATTTAAGGACTCACAACATCCTTAGGCTAGGACCACCCTAAGGAGCTTCATATCCCTCCCATACTTCTCTAAATGTTATTATTTTTATTTGTTTACTTTTTAGTAATTATGAAAGTTACATTTTCATGACTCTTATGCATATTTAAGTACAAGGTTCTTTGGACAAGTATTTATTATAGGTTCTTTACGCAGTTTTTAGATATTGTATTGCTTAATAGTGCCATTTAAAGTCTTCATTAATTTAATTTATCTTGTTATTATAAAAAAAATTGTTCACTATTTTTTTGTGTAACTAGTTTTATAAGTACAAGAAACACACTAAGATTTATTTCATAGGAATAATCATGAATCAAGTTTGCCTCAGCTTTGACTAATCGAATATTATCATTTCCAAACAATTCGATAACTTTTCCTCATATTAGGTTCATTTCATGTTTGGTTTACATGCATGTTGTACTATCTACTATAGAAAAACAAATATTCTTGTAGAATACTGTAACCAACTTTGTTTTCTCACTCAAATTCAAAATAAATGCATTATTTTATCTCTTTTGTGTATTGCAACACCTCTGGGACATTGATAATGAGACTTGGAAGTATTGAGACCTCAAATATTCCTTTTTCAACTATTTTATGAATATTTTTTCTACAAATTAGGGCTTTGACTCTCAAAATTTTATTTCAGGAAGTGTGATGTTCCATATATTATAAAAAACATAGAAGCCTTGTGCCATTCAGAAATTGATCTTTCTTTCATTGCAAATAGCATAGATGTGTGTGTCATTTCCATTTTCTACAAATATATTTTCCCTTTAGAATATGTTAGTTAGCTTGGTCTTTGTGCATCTAACCTTCATTTCAAAACTTCCCACTTGCATAAATATCAACAAGAGAAGAAGGTAGTTCCTAGTGAACATAAAATGTTGCCTCCTCTTAAGTTTGTACAAAACCTAGATTGATAATTATAGGTGTTACCCTTGGGATTTGTATCATTATTGTTGCAATACAAAGGTCCGTCACTTTTTGACATCATTTTCAGGTAGGTGTCAAAGTATGTACTTCCTTTTTCTTTAGTTGATTTAATCTTTCTCTCATTTCATATTATGCAAAAAAGTAAAAACCACATTAGAATATTTTTAGAAAGTACAAGATAAAATATAATTTTTCATTTTTCATTCTTTTATGCATTGAATAATTATGGACAAGATAGTAAAATTTCTACAAAAAACCCCCGATTCCACTCTAGGCCAACCCTTTTTATCTCATTATGAGTATCATTCCTTATAAACAGGGACCTTTGAGGCCATTTTTGGTGAGCAAGTAGGCATATTTGAGGAGCTTGCAGAAGGAGAAAACCCCTTACACCCCACCAATACCATGGATGAATATAGAAAACCTAAAGTGTTTACATCTTGAATTAGAGAAACAAATGGAGAAGAAAAAATGAGAAGCATTAACCCATCTGTGATCCCACACTTTCATGTTTGAGTTTTTTTATTGTATGCATGACTTATGATTACACCACCAATGATAAAAATCTCAATTGTTTCCTTCCACCCTGAAGAATGAAACCTTTTGACTGTTCATGAGCCTTGAAGGAAATAACATCACCACTGGGATTAAATTAGACAAGATTTGAGAAAAAACTATAAATATTACTCCAGAGAAAGGGATAAGAGAGATGAAATATTCATAATGATTCAAGGAGAAAATGAGTCTCTAGAAAACTATGAGGAGATATTTAAGATAAGTTATAGAATGGCACATAATTTCACTTTAGACCCAGCGTCCTTAAAAATAGCACCATTGAAGGGAGTCATATAAGATCTTAAAAAAACCATCAATTTGTAAAAAAATCGATATACCTACAACCTCACATACGACGAAATTAAATAGGTTTTCAAAAATCATTTGAGAACCCCTATTAAAAGAGGTAGATCCAACAAAAGATCAGGAAGTCCTTCTTCCTCCTCCTTTCTTACTAATAGTGAAATAGGAGGGATGTTACAAGACATGAAAACTGACATTAGGGGAATTTTGAGGTCTAAAATGGGCCTCCTAAGGAAGTTATAAAATAATAGTGGAAATAAAAGAATAAGATTTGATTACACCATTAAATTTTAGAGGGAAAAAAGGAAAAACTATTTTTTCAACTCATATTTTCAACTTATCTCCCTATGGGTTTACTCAATTTTCGAGCAAAAATAGTCGTTAAATGCGGAATTTTATTTCCCATCCAACGAGTATCCATGTTGCATACTTTTTATGGAAAATACTACATGAAAAATGAGAAATACATGAAAAACATGATTGTAAACAAGTTTTTTCATGTATTTCTCATTTTTCATGTAGAAGCGTCTATCGAAAGTATGCAACATGGGTACTCCTTCGATGAAGAATTAAATTTTGAATCCAAGGAGTACTCTCGATTGAAATTTGAGTAGAAAAATAGAGATATAAGTTGAAAATATGAGTTCAAAAAGTAGTTTTATTATTTTATCATTTTTTAATATTTTACTTTTTTACTCCAAAAATGGTGAATCATCGCCCATGGTTGACATCATCATCTTGAATCCTATTGGTTCTTATAAATTTTATTTTTTTTGTACATTTTTCTTAGGAGGCCCATTTTGGACCTCAAAATTCCCCTAATGTATATTGCATAATTTTTCTATGCATATGGGTACATTTCAAAAAAAAAAAAAGAGGAAGCATAAAAGGAAATGGACATATTTTTCCCACAATGCACTAAAGATACCCTAGGAACTAATGTCGTTTGAATGCCATAGAAGTTTTCCCTGTATGTGAAGAAAATAATTCCACTAATAAGTGTCCATATTTTCCAATTTATAAGGTTATGTGGGAAGGAGTAGAAGGGATCATGGAGTAGTTGTTCCTTTTTAGTGAAAAGAGGCCACCAGCTCCAAGACAATTCATACAAAGTATCATATTCCCTTCTCATTTTAATCCTATTTATAATACCCAATATGAACATTGGTTCCCTATTAATCCTTCACCATGGCCTATGCCCACTCCTTGGCCATATCCTCCTCAATATTTTTTTCCTCCCTTCCAACCATATTCCAATCAACCTCATCAATGTTATAATCCATCACAAGAATGGAGGCCTCTAGTTTCCCAAACACCTACTCAGATGCCTCCTTCTTAGCAAAAAACGTAAACCAGAATGTTCCTTTGAAATAACCCTAGATTCCTGATCAACCAAGTTCCAATCCCTATAAGAAGCAAGCTCGCCCAATCTAAAGTGGAAATACAACGTACCAAACTTATGTTATATAAATATTGTAAGTCAACTTTAGGTCAGAGAAGGTTCTCCTATATTTCCATCCACCTTCCCGAAATGAATATCTAAATAAATAGGAGGATCATATGCCTCAGGTAATTAGCAAGGAAGCCCCATATCCCAAAAGGTTAACACCCTAGAAGAAGCTAAAATTCTAGGAGAATTGAATAATTTGTGTCAAAATTACTCTCCTCCGAGCCAATAAATAATTTCCCACACAAAATATGTTCACTGAGGAATATTTTATTAGAAGGCCTAAAAGGAAAGAAGGATTACCCCTACTATTAATGTCATCAGGAAACTATCCAATTTAAAGGTTGGGATAGTAACCATCCACAAGTATCTAGATCTTATAATCCCAATAGTATATGCGTATAAAAATGACATTGCAATTCCAAAAAATATTATTGACCAGGGAGCTACAGTCATTATCATGACGAAGGAAACCATATTTAAAATTAACCTCCATGATTCCTTGAGAAAGACCACTATTGTGTTGCAAATTGCTAACAAATCCATAGTAGCATCAAAAGGATTAATCGAAGATGTAATGGTCTCTAAAACTCATGGGAGTATCCCAGAGAATTAAATGTCCTCCAGCCCAAAACCAAGTTCAATGGATATCCACTCATATTTTGAATACCATAGTTAGCTACTACTGATGCATATATCAAATTCATGGCTAAAAACATGACAATCACAAATGGGCAATCCCCCAAAAAAATTGTATTATATCCCCCAACTCCATCTGTTTTTGAGATCGAATTTCCTACATGGGTAGAAGAAAAATAAGACTATGATTCCCACTTCTCATAATCCTACCATATTGGTACAATAGATACCACCTTGAGCAGCAGACATGCTGATGAAGATGATTTAATTGATAATTTTCTGAAAACCACTATCATATTATTATCAATATTTCTGAGCTAAAATAAGGGTCATCCATAGTACATCCTATCTATACCCAATAAAATCCATGGGAATAATTATTGATTGTTGGTTCTAATAAAAACAACATAAATATGGTAGAAATCAACCCCTCCAAAATATTAAAATCATCTCCTCAATTTCAATTGATTAATAGGATCAATCGATCACTATCTTAGGGTAGCACATTAATGTATGTGTATGGTTTTAAAAGGGGATGAAATGGGTACATACTTATGTGTGAACTCACCACATATACATAAAGGATGTTCAGAAAAAATATCACCAACCTAAAATGATAACGAGTCCTCTCTTAAAAGATATGATGAAGGAATAATCACAAAAATCACTAGATGTCGGATTCATCTAGAAAATTTCAAATAGTGAATTGGTATCTCCTTTGATTATGTTCCTATGAAAAATGGAATGTGGATAATATTTTTTTATTACATGGAACTCAATAAATCCATAAGGAAATATGATTTTCCCTCGCACTCCGTTGACCAAGTCGTTGATGTGTTTGCTAGGAAAAAGTTCTTTCCCTTGTTGGATGGGCTTAGAGGATATAATTAGATCCAAACAAGTATTGAAGTTCAACATAATAGCACCTCCACTTGTCCTTGGGAGAATTTTTCTTACAAATTCCTCCCACTTGGCTTATGTAATGCACTTGCCACTTTTGAGAGGGTTCCAAATTTTAATCTTGTACATGACTCAATAGAGATCTACATGGAGCTTTCAAGAATATCCCTCCAACATAAGAAATTTCTTGGAAAGGTCTGGGGAGATGAACCTCTGCTTGAGCCATGAAAAATGCTTTTTCCTAATGAATGAGGGAATTTTCATAAGACATTTCCTCTCCTAAAAATGAATCCAAGTAGAACTTCGTAAGATTGAAATCATTAAATACCTTCATATTCCTCAAAGAAAAGAGATGTTAGAATATTCTTAGGGCTTTTAGGAAACTATCAAATATTTATAAAATATTTTAGTAAAATTTCCTCTCCTTTGTTATCCTCGATAAGCAAATATGTTATGTTTTGTTGGAAATATCCATTCCAATAAGTATTTTAGAGTATAAAAGAAAGTTTAATGACAAAACATATGTTCAAAGTTCCTAATTGGACCTTTATCTTTGACATCCACATGGATGAATTAGAGAAGGAAATTGGGACATATCTAAGTAAAATGGAAGGTGATCTCCATTGTACGGTATATTTCAATAGAAAAAAAAAATTCCAAGGTTAAATTAAAACTAATGTAACTAAATAAGACTTCCTTGCTATTGCATATTCGTTAAATAAGTTTAGGCATTATATCATTGGTTACCAAGTCTTTGTCCATATCAACCACGGACAAATTATGTATTTAATGAATAAACTAGAGGTGAATGCTCACATAATTAGGTGGTTATTGATTTTTCAACAATTCAATCTAACCATTGTCGACAAACCAATGAAAGAGAATGTTGTTGAAAATTTATTTTCAATATAACATTTCTTGTATATGAAGAGATGGTAGATGATCAAATCCTAGATAAGCATCATTTTTTCATATCACTTCTTTCTCCATGGTTTTTCAATATTATCAGCTATATAACCACTAAAAAAGTCCCTGCTCACCTATCTTCAAAAGAGAAGAGCAAGATTCTCAAAAAAGTGCCTCCCATACTTGGATTGGGGGAAACCTCTTTAATTTGGGACCAGATCATATTTTAGGAATATGTGTTAGGGAGGATGAAACATATGGTATCCTCTCATCTTGTCAATATGGAACCTATGGAGGCCATTTTGTTTTAAAAAGGACATCCTAAAAAATACTACAAGAATGAAAACTTTTGTATAACTCTTCATAAGGATACCTAGAGATACACTGCACAATGTGATGAGTGCTAATGTATGGTAGATCCTACTCATACGGATGAAATTCCCATTTGACCTCAAGTGTCTTTTGATCCATTTGAGAAATGGGGCACAAAATTCATTGCCCCTATTGATCTCCCATTCAGACAAAAAAATTACATCATTGTACGCACTTATTACCTAACCAAATGGGATAAAGTGAAGGTAGTAAAGGAATAAACATAAAATAGATTGGTTGAGTTCTTAAGGGAAAATATCTTCTATAAGTTTGGTTTTCCAAGAGAATTAGTGAGAGATAAATGGTTCATATTCACCTCAAATATAACTTGAGTTATAATTAAACAACACCACATTCACCATCGAAATTATAATCCATACTACCCTCAAAAAAATAGTAAGGTAGAGGTCGTTGATAGGGCATTATAGAACACTCTTACTAAAGTGATTAGTGGAAAAAATAAGGACTAGGTATAAAATCTTGTTGAAGCCACTTAGGCCTACAACGCTACCTGGAAAACCACAATAGGGATTACTCCCTATGATTTATTCTACGGAAAGAAGGATTTTTTATCAATTGAATTTGCGTACAACACATTAAGGATGGAAACCTAACTACACACTGATTTTTCGAAAGAATAGGTTGATAGGATACAATAGTTAAATGTATTAGATGAGTATAAAATCACATATTTGTTACATAATGAGGTCATTCAACTACAGAAGAAAATCTGGCATGATAAATACATTAACAATAGGGCCTTCCAAGAGGGTAATTGGTCTCTCTTGTATGAATATATGTTATAGGAATTGAAGGGAAAGCTCGTGACTAAATTTGTAGGACATTGACTCATGGAGATATGCTATGATAATGGATCTATCAATATCAAAACTATAGATGAGGAACAAAAATCACTTCAAGTGAATGGATAATGGCTAAATATTTTCAAGAAGTCATTTTCTAGGGTTTTTTTCCCACATTTAATAAGAAAGGAATTGAATGTGATTAAGAGCATCAATTTTCCCAACCCATTTAGCCCCTGGCCAAAAAGAATAAAAGGAAAAAATAAATAATAAAATATCTCTAGTGAAAACCTCCTTTGAGTAACTTGACATAGACTCATGAGCTGAAAACCTCCATGAGGTAGTTATTAAGTTTGAAGAAAAGAAATAATAAATATCTAGGTGAAAAATTCTTCCAAAGCCGATGAAGCAGGTTCAATAGCTAAAAACCTCCATAAGGAAGCCAATAAGCCTGAGAAAAAAAAGAAAAAGAAATAAATGAAAAAGAAAAAGAAAAAATAAAAGTAATAAAACAACAAGAGAATTTTTGTCTCTCAAATTTGTTTATGTGTAGGTACAATAAGGATAAAAGAAATCATGTCAAAGGACCAACCTACGTCACAATCCAAGTCATCAACACAATTACTCCAAAAAGGACCCAAATGACATCCTTACACCATAATATATTTCTATTCATAAAATAAAACATCATCCATCACATATCATCTCCTTTCCATATGTTTTCTGCAAATTTCATAAATTGCTACAAGAAATTCCAAAACTACCAAAGGAAAGACCAATTTGTAGAAAAAGTTACAAATTCAAAACAATTTAATCATCTAGCCCAAGAAAGAGCACGAAGGGAATCCTAGAATTTATCTTTCTATCATCATGCATCACAACTTGGTTTCTCCCTTGTTTTTCACCTCATTTAACCTTGTAGTTGGCCACTTCTTTCATTTTCCCATCACAATCGAACTAAAATTTTTTTCCATCACCATTTCCTTCATTTCCATGAATTATCAAGCAATTATTCCACTTCATAAAGTATATTTATTGAGCATTAAGGGCCTTTAATCCTACTACATGAGATTACATATGTTAATTTTGCATCTCAGTGATAAATTCCAATCATGGGACTATATTCCTCTTTTCGAGAGGACCAATTTTGAGTATTGAAGCACTCAATTTAGACAAGGGAAAGTGTATTTTTGAAGAAACATCCACATGTGCACAGAAGGATAGGTCAACCTAAAAGAGAGATTAGACAACCATGGATGGATATAAATACAAGAAAATTGACCCTCATTTGGATATCATCATGATCATTCTTCTTTCTTTGGTTTGGATTGCACAGGTCTGAGGTTTTCGCTAATATGGGTTTGTACAGGTCTGAAATTCTATGGTATGAAGCTTTCATGTGAGATCTACGGTTTTGTCTTCCAGCCGTAGGGATGACACAATCAATTTTCGGTCAAAACTACAGGCTCACAGGCTCATGTATTTGGTTTGAGGGCTTCAACCACACACACATACTCTCTCTGTGTGTGGTTGGAAAATAGGGTTTCAATTTTATAGTTGACTACACTTTTCGTTAGTTGACCGTAGAGTTTTCCAATTAAGCACAAGCTTCTGAATCATGGTTTTGATTAAGCATAGTGTTCGGTTCATATATTGTATATGGTTTATTTAATTTTTTATTGATAGTCTTATGGATAATCAAATGGATCATTGTACTCTGTTTTGTTGAATCATTCAACAAAAATCTAATAAGAAGAAAAAATTGAAAGGTTTTTCCCTAGTCTCTGACCAATTCTAGTGTATCTATGTGTGAATGTGTGATTTCTATTGTTCATTTATGTTTTGTTGCATTTATGATGATATTTTTCTTTCTATATAATCGCATATGTTACTGAAGAATGCTACAAATATGAATACTAGTATAATTTTGAGGGTTGACTTTAATATGAAAATGAGAAATTGCAATTATAAAGTAAAGAAAAATATAGCCTTAAGAAAAAATTAACATGGTATGAAAGTTGGGATGAAGAAAATTCATTAATATCACCCACGTGAAGACAACATTGATGGAAGCAAGAGAATATGTAGGAGACCTTTAATAATATTAGGGTTTGAAGTAAACCCTAACGAATCTACTTATTAGGGTTTGATGAATATTATGAGGTTAGGGTTCAGAAGAAACCCTGGATTATGATGAAGATTTGAGATATGAAACCTAGAAACCCTAGCATCATTAGTAGGAATATGTTCTACCACTTGTGACATGTTTTATATAGCATTAGATGGGATTGTCTCAATTACGCCTCATTGCTTGTGAATTTGGCTGAAATATAATGAAGGAAAAAATGTTATATGGATAATGGACAATCATGAATCTCGAAGGTTGGTTCAAAAGGGAGACGATCAACTCTCATTGAAGATAAATACTTTTCAGAATCATGTTACTTCTTTATGTCTTTACTTTTTTTTTAGATTTATTGATTTGATCATTGATTATACACCATGCATGTATATTTGATTATTTGGACACTTTTAACCTCATGATGAGATGTGATAACTCGATCATGCTTGAGGATTATATAAGGTGTAGTAAAATATTGTTAGTGCATGACGAGAAGAGCTACAATCTCCCATGACAAGTAACTGATACAAAGTGCAAAGATATATGGATGTTATAAGGTATGTATAGTAAAATTTTTCAACTACAATATTGGATGGAATGGTAAGCCCTAAGTTATGATGGGAATATAACCTTCGTGAATGACTCATTTATTAATATGAAATTAAGTTTGATTATGTTACATGTGATATATATTGGTACACTTGATATTTTACAAGTATCTTACATTTTACACACGATGTATTTCTTGATTTTGTGAAGCAAGAAAGATACTTTGTTTTTTTTAATATATATGGTAACTTAATACTATTGTTAATGCTTTTGATAATAATGGTAACCTTGATAGTAAAATTGTAGTAATAAGATTGATAATCAAGACATTCTTGTTAAGATTTGATAATATTTTTAATTTTTACTGTGAGGTAAATTTGGATTATGTGTCTTGAGGGTTGGATAATGTGATAAATAAGTGATTTAGTGATTATGATCCTTGAAGTAAGATGAAGCTCTTTTCATCTTCCCTATTTATATGACTGTAACCCTCGATGAAAGTTTTATGTCATGATGAAATGGTTGATGTTGATTTGTTATGATTATATGTGTAAGAATATAATGTAGTTTGATTTCATGACTTAATAGTTTTGTTGATGCATGAAAATATTATGATAGCCATGATATATTTATTAATATTGATTGGCATGGCTTCTCATTAATAGGGATAAAATATTCATAAAATACCTACACCTATTATAATTTGCATTAAATGTATAGAATACGCTTTATTGTGAAAGTAATATTTTTTGACATGAATATACAAATATTTGATGTTTTTAGTCCGTAGCAAGTTCTAGTAGGAGAATATAAGTTTTTTCCTAGTATAAGCCCCAACTGTTGGGATAAAGTCTTAAGAGTGCGGCTATAGGCCTCCCAAATGCACAAAAAAAAGACTATTGGTGTGCTTGTGCTTGTAGGATTAAAAAATTAAATCCCTATGCATAAAACTAGGAGTGCACTAGGAGTATGACAATCCTACAAATATGGAGTAGAAAATAGAAATTCCTATGAGAAGTGAAGTTTGAAAGTTTGACGTACTACAAAGAATGTGAATGTGTTTAATAAACCCATGTTTGTAGGGGATTAAAATATTCATATCAGTGTGTCATTTTTATTTTATCATTGAAGGTATTATATGAAAGTAATTGATAACAATTACAAAGTTTTGGCAACACCTATATTATTGGTGTTTATAGATGAGTAATATTGTAGTTTTTACATGACGCTTGATAGTTAATACATAGTTTTTGGCTTATGGATTGATTGAATTCAGAGTGATAATTAATTATCGTTTCTACTTGATAATCGATGTTTTTCCTTGAAAAAAGTGTTATACGGTCATAGTGACTTTCAATGATCAATATTGGTATTCAATAGTGATTAGGTATTGCCCTCATGGGATTTGGAAAATTGGTTGAGGTATAAAGAGTTGTGATTCAATATGTAGTGATCTCAAAAATAAATGCATGAAACTTATATGAATTTTCCTTGATGTATAATGAAAATAATAATTTATATTATGATTATACGGATGGTCTGATGGAGTTTCATAAAAAAAATTTGAAATGACAATAGATGAATTCATAACTTCGTGTTTGGATGTGAGCTCTACTAGACATCTATTCTAAAGGGTTTGTCATAGTGATATTGGTAGAAAATTTTATGACTTTGATATTAATTTTGATTTAGCATCTAAGGCTTGATAAGTTGACTTAGTTGATTTGATTGCACAATATTGATCTATGTAGGGATGAGAATATTGGTTTGATCATTATATTTTTTACAAATAGCATTGTATGGTTTGAAGGAAGCTTCCCAAGCCTGTTATGTCAGCTTTGATAGTTACTTGGTGAAGCTAGGAACATGTGTCGATGCAACCTTTACTTCAAAGTGGTCCAAGGTATGCCTTTGATTTTGATTTGATATATTGATGGTCTATTATTGATATGTAATTAACATCTGATGATCAAAGTGACATGGAGTTGGATTTTGAAGTCTTAAATGAAGAATCTTGGCATCATGAATTACTCTGTGAAGATTGGAAAATAAATTATATATCATGAAGCTATACAAATTTTTTTGGAAAATGGAAATGAAAATCCTTGGGCTCTTTGGTTGAATTTGAAGAATTTATACAAAGATATTGATGGACCTAACCTGGTAACCATTAGTGGATTAATAAAGTAATGTTCCTTGTGTTCACCCATCTAGACGTAGGTTTTGAAGAGAAAAAATTAAGTCAATTCATTATTGAGTCGCTTCATGCACAATGGTTTTCTATTGAGCACACTTCTAGATATTTTCATGAGACGATAAATTTTTGGTCTAATATACACATCCTATGATATATGGCTGCATGGATATATTGATGTTCTTAGGGATCATTATTGACGTGATGAGAACATTTGGGTGCTACTTTAGTATGATATTTTCCATGATATTCTGCATGAAAATTCCATAGCTTTAAGCACGACCGAGGTTGAGTATGATGTTGCTAGCATGGATAGATGTGAGGTCGGTCGAAGAAAATCTTTGGAGAAGTATTTTTAATATGTTCTTGATGTGACAATGATACATTGTGATGATAAACACCGAGTTCCATTTGGAATATAATACTGTAAATAGCTAGAACTAAGATATATCCATATATTGAGACAATGTTTTTGTATGAGACAAGCTCAGGCTTGCAGTTTTCGCCTCCATGAGAGGGAGGATAAATAAGGTATAATTTTTGTGATATATATTTCTTATAATATAATATTTGATTTTATGTCCTACATGAACAAGAGACTGATACTATTGACACATTATTATTGAACTCTTCAATGATTTGTTTAAGTTGGTACCAGATATGAACATGATGATATGTTTCTTATGTGTAGAGTTTAGGACTGATCAAGGATATTCAGCTAGCTCTTCCCCCATGTCTGAGCTCCGAGGGTGAGGAATTGAGATAGAGTTATATTGGGTTGAGGGATCTCTGGATAGTAGGGTATCATCCCTATCTATTTCTCATAGGGCCAAATATGTTTCTCCCCTATATTGGTCTATGAAGAGTATACCATAGTTGGCATCATACCCACTGTTTGGGCTTGTTGGGATTACCGCTGCCCATCTGGCCAACAAGTTGAGAGAGAGCTTGGAGTTTTATAACCCAATATGATTATAATTTAGGTGTTCTACCACATGAATTTTTAGGGTCATTGGGAGGAATATCAGTGGGAAATATTTTGGATGAGATATTTTTGATCGACATAGAGTGGAAGATGTTCTCTTCCATAAGTTATAAATCCTATTGATCGACATAGGGTGGAATATGTTTCCTCCCCTATGAGATGATATGAGGTACAAATGTCCCATAGGACTTTCCTCAGTGTCATTGGATTCTTAGCTGAGATTGAGATCCCTGATGTAGTTTCAGGTTGAGAGGTTCTCCCTAATGATAATCTCTGTAATGTTTCTTGGGTTGTAGCATTGAGCTCCCTATAGGAAGATGATTTTGGGTTGTAGCAGTTGTTCCCCAATGAATAGAGGGTGGTAGCTTGGAATCCCCTCATATGTTAAATTATTTTTATTTCAGATTAGGGAATGTTAAACATATGAGAAAAGACAATCAAGAGATAAGGAGGTATAAACAAATATGAGCATAAATGAGTAGTAATGGCATTTTATGAAAGGATAGATGAGATAAGATATGATTTGATGATAGGATACTTGTGATGATTACATGATGAAATTGTAATTTCTACCTATATGAGAGGGAGTGTTAATTTGGTATGTTAATGAAAAATCCCAATCATGGGATTAGAATCCTCTCTTTGAGAGGACCAATTTTGACTATTGAATCACTTAATTTGGATAAGGGAAAGTATGTTTTTAAAGAAAACCCCAGATGTGCACAAAAGCATAGGTTGACCCAAAAGACAAATTAGACACCCATGGATGAATATAAACACAAGTCAGCTAAACCTCATTTGGAAATTTTCATGATCATTCTTCTTTATTTGGTTTTGGTCACACGGGTCTAGGGTGGTTGGTGGAGATGGGTTCGTATAGGTCCAAAGTTGTAGGGTCTCGAGCTCGCATGTGAGATCTAGGGTTTTGGTTTCTAGTAGTAGGGATGACACAAGTATTTTTCGATCACAATCGTAGGATCACAAGCTCATGCGTACTGTTGGAGGGCTTCAACCAAACACACATACATTCTATACATGCGGTTGGAAAATAGGGTTTGAATTTTGCAGTTGACTGTAGATTTTTTTAGTTTACCGTATACTTTTGAATCAAGGTTTTTATTAAGAGTATTTTTGGGTTCATATATTTGATATGGTTTAGTTAATTTTTGATGGATAGTCTTGTGGATAAAGGAATAGATCATTGTAATATCTTTTGATGAATCATTTAATGAAAATATAATAAGTAGAAAATTTTGAAATGGTTTTCCAAATAGTGCGTTTTCCCCAAGTCTTCGACCAATCCTGGCATTTCTATCTATGAGTGATTTTATTCTATTCTTCCTTTATGTTATTCTGCATCGATACTGATATTGTTCTTTCTATATAATTGAATATGTTACTGAATAATGTTGTAAATATTTATAGTGGTTTAATATTTTTGGATGAGTTTAATATGAAAATGATAAAATGTATTCATCTAAAGCAAGGAAAATTATATCCCTAAGAAAATTATAACAACATAACCTTGTATTAGGATGTAGAAACCTTATAGGAATAATTTTCAAATCAATATAAAAAACCCTCTGAGAATACTTCAACATCCAACTACTCATGAGCTTTAATAACTCACTCTAGATTTGGTGAAGGAATCCTGAGCAAGTACAAGATCACCTATATGTTTTTATAGGATCAACTTTCCATTACACTCAAAATTTGAAGATACATGTAACCATGATAGAAAGTAGGTTCCAATTTCTCTTCTCTTTTATTTCTCTTCGATTTCATTTGAGCTTAGGAGAAAATATATTTTGTTCAAAATAATGGTACAAATTGTTGGAAATACTGAGAGGGGGGAGTGATTTAGTATTTCTTTCAATTAGAGAATTAGTTAATCTTCAATTATTATCAGTGTTTGTATAATGATAGCAGCAAACAAGAGGAACACAAATGCACACAGTTTTTAAGGTGGAAACCCACTCCGGGACAAAAACCACCTAATGTTTTTCTAATAATTCTTTTCAACTCCAATTGAAAATAAAGTCTAACTTCCTAGGAACTCAGAAAGCATTTTCCTCTCACTCTCCCATCGGATGGACGCTCCAACGTCGAGATTCTTCTTCGTAGTCACCCAACAGACAAGTTCCCAAACACCCAATGAGCACAACTCACCCTAGCACCACCCTACCACCCTACATAATAATAAAAGAAGAATGAATCCCATACCAGGGAAATGGTCCACTTTACAATGATATAGAATGATGCAGAAGAAGAAGATATATCAGACCATAACCCAAATTTATTAAGCAATCACCTTAATTATGATCCTAGACTTCCCAACACCGCCTCTTCAACTCATGGCAGACACTAGTACAATTTGTACAATAATGTATTTACAATGACTAAGTACAATGATACCTTTATAATGATTGTATGCAGTGCTGCCCACTTGAAGACTTCATATGATGAACTTCTTGCTGCTGTTATGCACCTTGGTTATTGCTCTTGTCATGCTACCCTCTGCTGCACCTTTTTTTGCTTTTTTGTCATAGAAAGTTTGGTCCTTTGCAATCCTTGACAACACATGATCTAGCTTTTTCTTGCCTTCTAGGAGCTTGATATTGAATCTGGTGTATCTCTGTTATTTCAGATCCTCAATATCTAATTTTTGGTCCTGTAGTATTCCTCTGAGTTTTCTTTCCAATGCCATAGGTCTGACCCAATTTGGATTCTTCAAGAGATAATTATACCCAATTTCTCACACTACCCTAATTATGAACTATTTCAGCAGAGCACACTTGTACGGCATGCCATGTGTCACTATTTCTTCATTTTCCTCTGAAATTGATAGAGAAAAAACTAAAAGCTGTGCGCTATTTGCCACTTTTTACAAAATTTCAATCTGATACTCAGAGAGAGAGTTATGATGATTTTACCAAGGTCACTTCTTTGAGATGAATTTCAGGAGCCTGCACAAACCCTTACTTCCACAGATCATATCTCCACAAATATTGCGTAGCTTGATCTGAAATTTTTACTGCTACTTCCTCAGGATTTCGGCTTCTCCTCATAAAATTTCAGCTTCTGAGCCTTCGCAGAAAACAAGTTAGAGCTAAAATTCCACGATGACCTGTTTCAGACGGCCAAATCCCATACATAAGGAGGAAATGAAGATCACAATTTATATGAATGCTTAAGTTGAAAGGGGCTTCAACAAGTGAACGTGGGATGGATCTTATGAGCTTAAAAAATATTAATTATGACTTTTCAATGACCCATGCCCCAACCCCATGGGGTTTTAGCCCACTAACTAAGGGTACAAACTTCAAACATGAATATCTCTCAAACCGTGAAGAATTACATGGCGTGCCATATATCAACGAAAACATCTCGACAAGTAAAAACCATCAAAATCATTATTGACCCAGAATATATTAATTTGGTAGGTAAAAATTCCCATGCAATATTGGGTTAGCCCCTTGTGATACTTGGGTTGACATCAATGACAACCGCTGATCAACAATACCCCCCTTTGGCATTGATGGCAACACAAGTACTCCCCCTGCAATCATGACACGTCTTCCTACAAAATTCTCTCCCCATTTCACATAAATGGAAAAGGGTAATTCCCCCTGAAACACAACCATCCTAGGGACCTATACAGACTTCCACTCACGCTGACACACAACCGTCCTGCAGACTTTTACACAATTCCACTCCCCCTTTATATTCTGAAAAATGAAAATCTAATGAGAACTTGGGAGAATCCCAAGCTTTTGGCAAAGATATTCCAATGCTGAAGAATATTTAATATGTGATTATTTTGGTGCTGCTTGAAATCTTGCTACTTGTCCAACTACTTGCATAACATTTGGTCGGGAGGCTGTTACATATAGAAGACTACTAATCATAGATCTGTACAACCTTTGATCCACATCCTTAGATGAGTTGTCAATGCTCAATTTGCAACCAAGTAAAGACATCTCTAAATCACTTTGCACCTTTGTAGCAAAATTCTTATTTAGTCGATCATCATTGCTACCAATTACTGTATCATCTTCTTTAGCTATTAGACATGCTTTAGTTGCTTCATCTAGAACATATATGTCGTTTGGAGCTCGACTTGCTGTAGCCACAATTTTACCATACATGCCTTTCCTGATTTCACATTTCATGGAGTTGAATAGTATTTTGTGTCCTTGATCACACATTTGTCCAACACTGAGCAGATTGTGATTCATGTTTTCAACCAATAGAACATTCTTGGCTAGAAAATATTTGCTTCTGAGAGTGACAGTACATGATGCTATAACATTTGAAGATCCATCATTTCCAAAGGACACGGTTCCATCCTTCTTCTCTATCAGAGATACAAATTTATTTCTATCTCCAGTCATATGCGTTGAGCAACCGTTATCAACATACCACACATATTTGCTCTTTTGAGCCTTGAGAGCGAGAGCACAATTATCATTCTTCTTCTTCTTCCATGTTCGTTCATTTTGTGGCTTCGAAGATTCTTTTGGAGGATTTTCAATTATGCATTCATTGGCTATGTGTTCAAAGTTTCGACATTTGTAACATTCAATATTATTTCGTAAATGTTCAAATCTATTGATATTTTGCTGAGCCCTGGGAGGTTCATATTTGACAGATCTCCTGGAATTGTGTGCGTTCCTAGGGTACGTGTGACATTCTACAACTTTATGACCAAATTTTCCACATGAATAACAGTAGCCATAAAAAATATGTTGGTACCTGGATGGAAATTTTCATCGAGGAATTGTCTTCCAAGGTTGTTCTTGCGAATCTTGTCCAATGAATTCTACATGCATGTCAGATCTCATAGGTTCATTGTATTTTGTTGTAAAAGGTCCTGCTTCTTCTTCTTTGTAACTGATGCCAGTTTTGTCATTGTAAGATCGTTGATTGTTGATGAGTTCTTCCAATGCCCTTGAGCTGCTAAGAAGAAGCCAGATAGTTTTCATTTTCACTTTCACGCAACAGTGGTAGGCATCGATGAACCCTTTCTTGCTGTTTTCTTTTTCCAACTTTTAAAGGACCTTTCAATGCATTTTGTTTGTTTTCAAGAGTTTTGGGAATGGATCTTCTTCTCCGCCTGGATATGTTTTATAAGCTTGATTTCTTCCTCATAAAATTCGTCTATGGTCCATCCTTCTTCTTCATTGTTTGATACCTTTTTCTTATTGTGCTTGCGTTTATTGTGCTTGGCCATAAACAATACTCTTTCATTGGCTTCTTCTTCACTAGCATTGTCTTCATCGGATGATGAGCTATCTTCTTTAGAGAGAAATTTCCTTTTGTTGAATTTCTTAAAGCCTTTCTTTCTTTTTGAGTTTCCATTACTTTTGTTTGGACATTTTGCTGCAAAATTCCCAACCTCATTACAGCTGAAACATATCAATGGAATTTTACCTTTGAATTGTCCCTTACCAATTTGTAGTTTTCTCGTGAAGTAAGCATATTCTTCATCTGAAAGACCTTCTTCACCATCTCCCTTTTCTTCACACTTGTAGGTGCATGTCTTTTCAATTGAAGGTTGTTTATCCTTATTGGTTTTCTTAGACACAATGAACACAGTTTCTAGATGCGAAGTACCCTCTTCTTCATCAAGTCTCATTTCATATGCTATGAGAACTCCATGTAATTCATATTTGTTGAGTTTGTCCATATTTTCACTGTATTCTAAGACCGATACCTTTGGGTTGAATCTCCCTGGTAACGTAAGAATCTTCCATATAATAGTCTTCTCGTCAATTGGCTCTCCCAATCCTTCCAGAGTATTGGTTATTTCATCAACGTATTGAAAGTATGTAGCAATGTTTCAATCTTCTTTCATTATGAGTTTCTAAAAATTTTCTCTATAGATTTGAAGCTTTGCTTCTTTGACATTTGAGTCACCTGCATATATATTCTCAAGCTTGTCCCATACATTTTTGGCAGTTTTACAACCCAACACCTTATGATAAGCAGATTCGATAATTCCACTGATAATAATATTCTTTTCTTTTGCATCATTTACCAAATTCTTCTTACCTTGTTCATCCGCAGTTGATGTAAATCCATTTTGAACAGTGTCCCATACTTCGTAACCTTGCGCCAAGAGATAGACCTCCATTCTTCCTTTCCAAAGTGCATAATTATTTTCATTGAATAGAGGTACACTATTCTTGGTATGCTCCATGACCTTCAATCGTTAAACTTATTCATGAACTAAGATTCGATACCAATTACAAACATCGTAGAGAGGGGGTGAATCAATATTTCTTTTCAATCAGAGCATTAAGTTAATTTTCAATTACACGTGTTTTCTGCAATGACAGTGAAAACAAGAGAACACAATGAACATGGGCTTTTTTGCATAGAAACCTACTCATATTAAAAGCTAATTTAATTCTTTTTCTAACAATTCTTTTCAACTTGATCAGTAGGAAAAGCTCCAATCTTCCCAGTTCCCAGAATCTAGAAAAGATTTCTTCTCCAGCTCCCACTAGATGGAAACTCCAACGCCCGAGATTCTTCAGTAGTCAACTGAATGGATGCCCCAACACCCAAGGAGCTACAACTCACCCTAGCACCACCCTATAGAAGAATAAAAGAAGAATGGACTCTCGTACTTAGATGAACAATTAATTTTACAATGATACAGAATGATGTAGAAGAAGTTAGAAGATATACTAGACCATAACCCCCAATCATTACCAACCACCTAATGATGACCCTAGACCCTCCAACACTCCTTCAACCCTTAAGGCGAGACACTAGTAAATTTGTGTCATCTATGTATTTACAATGACTACACAATGATACCTTTACAATGATTGTATATGGTCGCCATTTTTTGAAGACTCTTCATATGATGAACTTTCTGTTAACAGCACCTTGCTGCTCTTGTCATGCTACCCTCTGCTTCACCTTTTTTTTCTTTTCTGCCGTAGAAAGTCTGGTCCTTTGCAATCCTTGACAACACATGATCTAGCTTTTTCTTGCCTTCTAGGAGCTTGATATTGAATCTGGTGTATCTTTGTTATTTTAGATCCTCAATATCTGATTTTCGGCCCTGTAGTATTCCTCTAATTCTTCTTTCCAATGCCATAGGTCTAACCTAATTTGGAATCTTCAAGAGAGATTTATACCCAATTTCTCACACTGCCCTAATTATGGATTGTTTTAGAATAGCGCACTTGTACAGCATGCCACGTGTCACTGTTTCTTCATTTGCCTCTAAAATTGATAGAGAACAAACTAAATACTGTGCACTATCTACCACTTTTTACAGAATTCCAATCCGATACTCATAGAGAGAGTTATGACGATTTTACCAAGGTCGCTTATTTGAGATGAATTTCAGGAGCCTGCACAAACCCTTATTTCCACAGATCATATCTCCACAAATTTTGTGCAACTTGATCTAAAATTTTTATTCAAGCTTTCTCAGGCTGTTAGCTTCAACTCCTAAAACTTTCACCTTCTGAGCCTTCATAGAAAAAAATTTAGAGCGAAAATTCCACGATGACTTGTTTCAGATGGCCAAATCCCATACATAAGGAGGAAATGAAGATCACAATTTATATGAATGCTTAAGTTGAGAGGGGCTTCAACAAGTGAACGAGTAAGGATCTAGAGCTAAAAACATACTATTACTAATGACCCATGCCCCAACCCCATGGGGTTTTAGCCCACTAACTGGGGGTACAAACTTCAAACATGAATATCTCTCAAACCATGAAAAATTACATGGTGTGCCATATATGAACAGAAAAATATCGACAAGTAGAAACCATCAAAAGCATCATTGACCCAGAATATATTAATTTTTTAGGTAAAAATTCCCATGCAATATTGGGTTAGCCCCTGGTGCTGCTTGGGTTGACATCAATGACAACCATTGATCAACAAAAATAAATTCACCGAACTAAAAAAAACATTTTCCGAACTAGTAGTTATCTCTCACTTTTATCCAAAGTCTCTTCCCACGTGTGGGGAGTGAGTAAGACCGAAAAATTATATTTTAAAATGTTGTTCATTGTCTTTGAGGATCGAAAGATGATATGGAGTGTATGAGAAAGTATTTTGTATGGAATTGAGTAAGTAGGTGGGATAGATTAGCATTGGTTGCTAAGCCCCCATCTCCATTATGTTAAATTTGATTCATATATTCACTTAAGTCATGAAAAAACCTAAGTAAACCATAATTTTCCTTTCAATGCTTTTTAATCAAGAATTCAGAAGGTCCATCACGAGTGTGCCAAATAATATAGTAATCGGAAGCTCTATGAAACTACAGATCACAGAAAGGTACAAGAAGTTATATGGTTTGATACAGGGACACAATTTCATTACCATAATCACTCACATAGTCTTATACATATACTATAGTGGTAGGTGCTTTAAAAATAACCTTTTATATTCCTACCATAACATTGTTTGAGTAGCCATAGGTTTTTGATATGTTTAATTAAAAGGAATAATCTATTTTTGAGAATCTTCTCATGTCTATGATAAGAAATAAAATAAAGGAAGGTTCACTAGTTTTTTCTTCCATAATTTGATTCTTGGTCTGATAGAAAAAATGATATAAAAATGTGTTTCTCCTACCCATTAAAAGAAAAAACCCCTATTGCAACAAGAAACTTCATTTTCTATAGTAGCACACACACAAAAAATTTGTTTCTTCTTCCTACAAAAGTAAATAATAAGCTTGACCAAGTTTTTGGGAGAGGAGCTCTAAAATTGAAATCCAAAACATGTATGAAATATCCTTACAAGATAAAATGGGGTTTAGTTTCAATCGGAGGGAACCTCCCAATACTAGTAGAATTTACCAATACCTTGAGGTTGTCACAATCCTCATGATTTGTTATTGGTCAATATTCTTTGACAAACATAGAGGATTTGATGTTTCGGTAGCCATAGAGTTTGTAATGAGCCTACAAAATCCTAAACTAAAATAGTTTTTCACTGTAGTGAAAGGGTTGGTGATTTATATCAATGAGGATTCAATTATCCCTAGGGATTTGCATTGGAACAAGAAGGAAAGGAAGGAAGCCATCACTGTTAGGAGGGGATTTATCCTTCCAAATGAGAAACTTGATGAAGAAAAAAATGGGGTAAGGAGAGAAATTATTCATATCCCTTAAGATGAAGTCACTTACCACATTATTAAGTATATCTCCTATGAATTCAAACTAAGCATATTTTATTCCTATCAATTCATATTGTTGTACTAGTTCAGGTTTCAGACCCACCTTCTAGTCAATGAGCTACTAAGTATTCTGTTTTTCATCCAAAAGTCCCTAAAATAACTTAGTCCAAAGGTAAATGAGGTAAAAAACAACTACCTAAACCCAGGAGGGCTTCACTCAATGGACCTGGGACATAACACATGCATTTGTGGCATAGTAAACAATACCCTTAATTTTACTACATATTGGAAAATGCCTCTAGAAATCGCTTTATTTAACCCCCTACTAATACAAGCCCAATAGACCTTCCTAGTTTAAGAAAGCCCTACCTTCACTAGATATTATAGGTATTGATTTTTTCACTAACATTTTTTATACCTTTTTATATTTTTTCATTAACTTTGAGCTGCAATTTTTTATAAACAACATATAAAAAAATTCTACCACCCTATTATATGCTCAATATATTATGTAATTTTCTCGTTAATATATATCCCCCATATGAATGCACATGGTATGGTATTGCTCCTGTAGTGGAGCTCTCATGCCTAGCCCATCGTACCCTAATCAAATTATTTGTTACAGATGCATTTGAGAAACTACACCATCATATTCCTTGATCTCAAAATGTACATATGTCTTGGAAGGAATTTTGAGAGGCCTAAGAAAATATTAGTAAACAAAATAAGAATTTGATTCTTAAGGGTGGGTAGTAGTTCTAGTAGGGGGTATTATGAGCCTCCAAACTCGGTAAATTATAAGGCACATCCATCCAATCCTAAAATTTTATGCAACCAAATCATTAAATATAAGAAAATATAGATCATAAACTTAAAAATTAGCCTCTTCAAGGGGGAAACCTTCTTCAGATTACATAAATGAGCAGTTCTTTGATGATACAAATTGTTATCATAAATTCTTAACGAAAGTGTACAAAAAGAGCTCACTTTAGCTGTGTGTGACAAACAACCCTAACAAAAGAAATGGTTTCCTAAATTCTTTAGATATGCAATAAATAATTGAAACAAATGTTGTAAAAACCTAGATCTATGTAGTAAAAGTAGCTAAACAGTAAAAGGGAATAATAATTTCTCCATGCATCTAATGAACAAGAAAAGATTTAAAGAATTTTGAATATACCATAACACTTGGGAAGGGAACAAATAATATTTTTACCAATCCCCCTCAATGGGATGGGTCCTTGGCTATCCTCAATGCTTCAGATCCAAATGTTTCTCTCTCTCAATGGTGCAGAAAACCCAAAAATTCGTTGAAATCCATGGGATATCAAGAAGAAAATAAAATAGTAGCAACAATGAGAATGATCAAAGCACGACGATGAAAGTGATCAAAGTGATGAATGAATGGAAAACCATCCTATTTATAACAAAATATTGATTTATCCTCGATAATGGAAAATAATAAAATATTATTAACCAATATCTAGATCTAACCATTTGGAATATTTTATTATATTTTGTTGGATGGAAAATATGTTTAAATTGGTTAAATAAATTTATTTGGAAATAATAAAAAAATAGATGGTTTATTTATCATTTCAAGAATTTTGTTAAGGAATAATTAACAAATAATGATTTGTTTAATTATTTTTAGTTGATTTAGTCGAATTTAAATAGGAATAATAACTAAGCAATGATTTAATTAATTATTCCTAGAGAAAAATAAGAAAAATAATAATTTATCTAATTATTTCTCATAATTGGATTGAATATGACCAAGAATATTATTTAAACAATGTTTTAATTAATTTTCCCTAGACGAAAATCAAATAAATAAGGATTTATTTAATTATTCCTCATCGGGTTTCTTATTTTAAGAAGAAATAAATTAATAAAATATGGTTTATTAAATTATTTCTTATAGTGAAAGCAATTTTACTATGATAAAATTGGTCTTACATAGTGTACTTTGATCAATATAATTGTGAATGGTTCGATGACCAAATTTTGGTGATGAAAGATTCCCCCCCCCCCCAACGTGCGAGCGTTAGGTGCTAATCATATGCCCGAAGTACATTGTAAGAACACAATCACTAGACACCGAAGGAGAATCAGAGAGAGGGAGAGATACAGAGCTAGAGAAAAGAAAGAGAGGAAAATGACGAAGAGGCGAGACCTAAAAATGATATAAGTCTCTTTTAATGTTTAGGTACTTCTTCTTAGTGAGGTCTGGGAGGCATACCTATGCCCGCCAAGATGAAAAAGTACAAATAATAATTTTCTACCCAACAAAATGAAATTGAGAAATAAATTACATGATAAATGGCAGATGACACTCACATAAAATGGTCCAGAAAAAATATAATGGATCCCACATACATACTGCAACTAGAGCAACATGAGATGAGACTGAATACAATAATATCTAAGTACATGAGACATCATAACAACCAAAGAAGCCCTACTAAATAGGAAAGGCCTTTGAAAATATGAATGGATAATCTGAATGATACATGCACGTTATGTCTGCTGCAAGGTGTTGAAACCGAATGCATCAAATCTGTAGAACCGTATCTGAGGCTGTAGCATAAAATAAGGTCATACATGCATGAGGGGAGCTACCTAAACGGACACCCCTCATGAGGTCTGAAACATCTCACACACACTCGAGAATCATTGGTACAATCTACTGGATTGCTAGACCATCGAGTATACGAATCTTGATCATGTAATAATGAGTTGAGGTCGAGCAGATGAGAAACAACCAAATCAAATGGAAATGATGAGTCCCTTTTCCATATCTGAGGCATCCAACAAGAATGGAAGTTGGAACCAAGGTACAACGCCCTCTAGCCCTTTCTTACGGAATGAATTTTCTGATGTAAACATAAGGAGGTCCACCATATAAGAGGCAATGATGAATCCTAAAATAAGGCACGAGGGATCATAGTAAAGTCATTGATGGAATTACACTAGGGATGATGATGGAAGAGGGGCTAATGAGTAGCGGACATATGACTTCCCTTGTCAGAGCATAAAAAGCATGGATGACCTGGTAGCGATTGACTCGACTTTGAAGGGGATGGGGGATAGTATGAATGGAGTCAAAAATGTGTGACACAAGAGAGATACGAGGAAAAAATGGATGGAATATTGCAGCAAGAGGCAAAGGGACTCGTGAGAGACTCCATGAATGTGATGATAACTCAAATCGAATGTTCTGAACAAGGTTTTATTGATGATGCTACCACACAGAATAGGTCCAATGGGGACCATAAAAACATGATAAAAATATGGTTACTCATGACGCAAATAAACACATGCATTAACAAGTATGAAGGAAAAGTGGTGCCCCAAGTACAAGTAGCTCATGTGCAAAACTTCGATTTTAAGAGGCAACAAAGTGACCCTTCATGGAAAAATAACTTCTTGGTGAAGTATCAAATTACCAAAAATGAAGGAAGAGACCCATTATGGTGCTTGGTGAGAGCTTTCCAATGGTGTTGAAGGTTCATCAAACCGAGATATGGTTTTCTTGCAATTGGCGAAGCAAAATTTAGAGATTTTCATTTAAAAGGGTGATTTCCCTCCAATTTAATTCATTTTCTACGTGAGATATGGTGAATTTGGAGAGAAGGAGAGGGCCCTAAATCTTACGATGATCATAGCAGGAAAACCTAACAAGGAAAATATGATATGATAATTCCATGAAGGTGGCCTTATTTTTCTAAGGATGGCCTCAATGCTTCATGGAAGAATGGTTCCTTGTGAATAATCAAGGTAAGAAAGGAATACAGGAATGAACTACTAGAGAAGGTCTAGAATCATGCCCGCCATCCAAGTCAAACATGGGGACCAAGTGGTAAGTGTGGTAGAACATAAATTAGAATATTTTGAGATGTTGTATCAAACATCTATGATATATGGCTCGTCAGAGAGACCAGTAGGAAAATCTATCTAAGGAATGGGAGGAAAATTGACCATACCTAGATCAGTGGGGTCTAGACTGAGACTTATCTAAATTAAGTGAGAAAATGGCCTGGGGCCGTCATGCCCCCAAGCATGGGATACTGCCCCCCAACATATGTGATGGAGGGGAGTGATCTACTATGAAAAGGTGGGAATGATGCTCCTAGATAGAAGAGTTTATGGAGTGCCATGGTGTTCCAAGTGTTGAAATAATGGATTCAAGAATTCAGTATCATAGGAACTAAATCCTGAAGAGGATGGTGAGAATATATAGGGGCATATGTTTCCCAAAGCATGCTATGGGCATTCCAAATTTATTTATAATAGTGGAATCTGAACACATTTTTACGATACAGTTCTCCATTTAATTATCTTATGCTTATCTTCTTATGGGAAGAATGGATAGAAATAGTTATAGAAAGGAAAAATTGGATTTCCAATCACATTTGGCACTGCATATATGAATCAAATGAAGTAAATTTATGGGTTTGCATACTTAGGTCACTAAACCAAAGAATGGCTTCGGAGATAATGAACTAGTTCTCAACGATAGAACATAGAGGTTGGTCAAGAACAATGTCTAAGGGATTGGGTTGTTGATTTAAGTTGAAGGAATAATTAAGTGTATCATCCATCTAAAGTGATATGAGACTCTAGAGGTTCTTACAAATGGGGAGGAATAATGGTACTAGAGTCGACACTACCATATGCACTAGGAGGGTTGTGGATAATTTCTTCTCTCGGACTCTCAAATATGGGTGCCCCCTTACCCAAACATTGGGTGTCAATGTAATGGCCAAAAGGTGTGTGTGGTTGAAATGGATGGGTTTGAAGTAAGGGGTTATTGAACAAATTGAACTCGCTATGGATGACGTCTTTCGACACCACAACATACTGATCATGGGTGTGCTGCAGAAGGAATTACACACAATGGTGCATATCATCCGAAGGATAATCAGAGGTGGTCATGGCTTCCATATTGTATTCATCTAAATGGGAGATGGGAGGACTAGAGGAAAGGAGACCACATGATGTGATGGAGCTACCTAGTGGATCTTGTTGGTTCTTAAGAGACAATCCCTTGGTTGTGAAAATTAATTAGTGCTTAATACATTTTAAAAGTGTTTTATGGAAACTATTTTTATCATTCGGTCTTTGTTCTATTCCTTTGGGAATTAGTTATTTAAAACCCTTGATGCATTGGAGTAATAAAATATTAGGCAATGCCTTTAATTGTCGAAATGTGAATGAAAAAGGTGAACTATAGGGAAGCTTGAAATAATATGATCTAGACAGAGAATCTATTAACTAAATTTTCAGAGAGAATTTATGAAAAGAGAGGAGTTGGAGTGGAGGAGCGCATTTAAGGTTATTTAACTCTTGATTACAAATGTAATTCAGAGACCAACAACTTATTTACTTCACTTCATTCATAATAAGAAATAACACAAGATGACACAGGAAATACAATCACTATCGAAAGTTGCAGGAAACTTGAGGCTTCTTTCATTAACTCTTTAGAGAAATAAGTAAATAAATATTGTCTTCCAGAGGTCCAAAACTCCGAACCCCCACCCAATCCAATTTCTGGGCATTATCTTTTTCCCCTAGAGCCATCTATCTAATCAGTTATAAAAATGATTTTTAAAATAGTTAATAAACTATTTTTGACATTATTCCTTTCAAAATTCTCTTCAAAATAATGAAATTACATTTTTTATTTAACATTATGTATATTATTAATAATAATATATATAATATATTTAAAGGTAATTTTTTACAAGCTTTATTAATTCGAATGCAACATTTAATTTGACTCCTAATACATGGAATAAATTAATGAAGGAGGATCAAATTTTCAATGTACGACTGTAGAGATAATGAATATGGATGTCGTGTGGGTCTCATTATCATGTCCGCACATAAATTCCCAAAAACCATAAACCGCTTAAGGTGGCACCTTTGGTTGTTTCCAGAAATTAATAGAGTGATGCCGCATTGAATATCAATCATCGATTTATTCGATGGCAGTTTGGGAAAAACGTTTTACGGGATCACTTCTTCACGTATGTCTCATACAGCTTATGCTTCCGGGTTGTCATTTATCGGAGGAACTAATAACATGGACCATCAATTTAGTGTGATTTGTTTTAATGATAATATTGGTTTGTCTGGTTCAGTTTATTTAATAACCACTGCCATTTCCAAAGCTTATGAACAATATGGAAGCTAAAGAAAGAATTACAATCTCCTGAATTAGAATATATAAATCTTGAAATCCAGCTTGCTAGTAAGTTATCAAGAATTTTAGTGGCCAACACTGAGAAATTTCAGTTATTTTAGTCAACTTCCAACTCTTGTTCTTATCTATCAATTCTTTCTAGGAACCCTTTTGTTGATATGTTGCAGAAAAACATTCCCGCAAATATGATAATGTTCTAGGGTAAATTATTGATACCCTTAACCAAGAACTTTTACTTCAGCTAATAAATTAGAATTTCATTTAGTTAATGCATTAACAAACATAAATGAACAAGTGCATGCTGTAAAGAAGAGGAAAATAACATGTCAAGATTAGCAATCATAAAAGCACGTCGTTTGATAACAGAGTTTGTCTAGAAGGGACTACATCTCCGGGCCTCGGTGTAAACATGGTGTAGGTCTCTAGATTAAGTGTTGTAAGAAGAAGATGTACATGGATGGGTTTCTCTGACATACAAGTAAAATTCCCTCACGCAGGAATGACTAGACCTCTCTACGAGATGTTCCACTATAGAACTCTAATGCATAAAAAAGGACTCCTATCAGTATGACAATAGCTCACACATAAAGATTGTGAGTATCCCGCTGACATAAATAATGGATTTGAATGACATACATGTGACATGGAGAATTTTGCCAATATGACATAAAAGGGATCTCAAAAACATACATAAGTATCCCGCCAATATGGCATCAATGGATCTCAAACATAATACAAATCCATGACAGAAAGTACATCAATAACAAAACAGGAAAATATCCCACGACTCGTACATCAACAACGATCTGTACAACACTATACATCTCAGGGAAAAAGAAGTACATGAAATAAGCACATCATATACGTCAAGATGAAGATGAATAAATAATGGGTTGCTACATTACTGGATCCGAAATCACCATCACAATCGTTGCATCGAAAGGTGTGAAATCGACTCCTCACTCGCTGAAAGATGACACCTGCAACTTCACTTCAAAACGTGACCGAAAAAAGAAAGCTCAGATGGAAAATCTGAATATGCCATCAGATTCGTGACATCGAATAGTGCAAAATTGACTATCCATTTGATGGATTCATAGAAAGTGAAAATCTGCAGCAAAAAGGAATCTTTTAGATTCCCCCTAGATTCCTCCACGTAGCTGGTCGATGGGTGGGCTAGAAATTTGCAACTCAAAAGGAAAATCTCATCTCGCCATCACATTCCCTGTGAAAAACCATGAAAAATTACTGTAAACTTGACTATATTCCGACATGGAGAAAAGTTACCTCCCCAGGAAAATTTCAAGGCTCATGGTTCCGCCTGCATAATTACTAACCCACACTCATGGTTCCACATGCATCGCGATTTGTACATGCCTCAAAATATGTACACTCTCCTTCTCTTGTATGGCTTGGACACACTAGGCACATGATGGGTTTATATATCTGTAGGTGGGTGAAATTACCAACATAAGGCCATTTTCCTAGTGGTACAAGTTGCAATTGGTTGAGGGGTCTGGGGGTCAAATCTCGTCCCTCCCATTCTCGGCGTATTAACCAAAATATTATTTTTTTAAACAAACTGCATACATTTTCAAATGTTAAGTGGGGGGTCGGGCCCGCATTGGGCAGCTTGCCCCGCCCTCTCCGTTGGCACTTGTTGTAATGATGGGCACGCGGAAATCTTGGTAGGTTTGGCAGTTTTTAATAGTTGTGAATGGCTAGGGTGGCGAGGTTGACTTCCGACCACCCCACCATATATTCATATATGGTTCACGATTATTACAACTGTTGCACGGTGGTGACTCGTGTTCTATAGGTCGCGGCCCGTCGTCCCGTAATTTATATTTTTATATGTTATTCTCTGAGGGTCCGATGGGGGTGTCGGGGGCCACAGCCCTCACCCCCCTTTTTTTTAATATTTTTTTGTTTAATTAAAATAATATGGACATTTTTGAAAATTCAGTTTTAGACCATAGGAGTCATTTTAGGGAGGCCAGAATTTTTCTTGGAATCTGGCCTGAGTTGGCAGGAATATGGTGGCCAGAAAAGGTAAAATTTGTCACTTCCTTAACCTTCTTAGTCACCAAGTCAACCCAAAACTTTTATTGCTCCTAACTCCATCATATGGACTCGGTTTGACAAACCGTTCACACCACTGCGATTAGGACGAAGAGATCTACGCTTTGGTCCTAGTTCGAAAGCAATCTGAACAATTTGATTTTTGAGCTTCCCTCAGCCGTCTTTTCCCTTTGTGTGTCCCTAGAGCCACTTGGATCAATCCTCTGCACTAAGGAATTTTTTTTCCTCCAAAAGCATCAAAATAATCTACACTACTATGTACTATGTCTGCACCACAGGCGTCCTGAAAAATTCACCTTTCCTTCTCCTTCACCTGCGTCCTTCGGAGCCATAAGTGATGAAATGACACCTGCATCCCCTACAAACCTATATTACAATATTCTGCAAATGCATGCTCAAATTGACCAATATATGACCCAAATATTCCCATACTTTCCATGAGTTTATAAGATATACTCGGTGGTCAAGTTTACAAGAAGGGAATCATACCCCAGACAAGACATCATCGTCGCATTTCGAAGTGATGGCAAACACCTCATCACTTTTACATGAAAGAAATTCATCACACGACTCATAAAACATGACCAACAAACATTATCATGGCATTTCAAAGTGATGGCGAACACCTCATCACTTTTACATGAAATAAATGCATCACACAACTCATAAAACAAGGCCAAAAAATATCATTGTCATTTAAACAAGTGATGGAAAACACATCATCACTTTCACACTTAAAAATGAGAAAAATGATTTACAAACACGTCCATGAAAAGCTAACATATCTAAAAAAAACAATCTAGAAGAAACATCGCTCACTTATCAAAGTGAGTGGATAATTTCCTTGTGGTGAAATTTCTTTTCGATCGACTCTTTCGAATGGTGTATGCACAGGCGCTTTGTCTTTAAGGTGCAGCTCTAGATGTAGTCTCCAACATGTGGCTCTTTGGTGGCCACTTTGGTCACAATGGGGGAAAAATATATTTTTCCTCCAAACCTTCTTAACCGGTTTCTTTTCTTGTTGGGGAGAAGGCTTTCCATGCCTCATCCTCCTTTGTGCTACTATCCTTTTCGAGCACTTAGAAAACACATGGTTATTTAAACCAAAAAAATGAAATGTTTTGCGATGCCATGATTTACGACTATGGTTATCGACACTTTTATAATCAAAATACGCTCTGGAATAATGAGACTTATTATACCTTCTATGGTGGTCTCCGGTGCGATCATGTTGACGGGAGCTCGCCTCAGCTCTTTCACTACAAAATGCTTTACCATGGAACGATGGCGAAGTGTTCGCATCATTCCTCTTCTCTGGAGAGTTTATCAATATTTGTTTTCCCTTGATTTCCTTCGAATATCCTTCTTCAGTGTACCCCAAACCAACATAAGGAGGTCATTGCACAACCTCCAATGGTTTGGTTATGCCTTGGCCACGAACACCAAGTCCTCCTCCTTTGAACCCCATCTTGGTGAGGAGTCTCATGTCGATACCTATGATGGGTATCTCCACACTTCCAACTGAAATGATATCATGTGAAGAAACTGAAGAAAAATCAACACTGTTTACCTTAGTTGTCTCTTGCGAAATAGATGAAGAAGGCTTCTGTAATCCTTCATTGTTCTTCACTTCCTCCAATGCCTCTGTTACGACTTGTAGCTGAAGTTGCAACTGTTTCTTCTCCTCCTTCACTTCTCGTAGGAATTCCTTCAAAGCAACATGATCTACTTGAAGAATTTCATTTTTGCGCTTCAATCCTTCCCATGCCTCTGCCGTGGCTTAAAACTGAAGCTGAAACTGATGTTTGTCCTCCCTTTGTTCCTGTAGGAGTGTCTTCAATTCATCATGTTCTACTACTTATTTTTCATAAGCCTCCTACAACATGTCCGCTTTCTCGAACACCCTGAGCATGGTTTTGTACATGTTCTTGACATTCTCTGTGGTTCAACTCAATGAACGTTCAATTTTCACGCCTACAATCCAATTAGCAAGAATACCTACTCTGATACCACTTGATCCAGGGTAAATTATTGATACCCATAACCAAGACCTTTTACTTCAGTTGATAAATTAGAATTTCATTTAGTTAAGGTGTTAATGAACATAAATGAAAAAGTGCATGCTGTAAAGAAGAGGAACATAACATGTCAAGATCAGCAATCATAAGAACACATCGTTTGATAACGGAGTTCATCTAGGAGGGACTACATATCTGGGCCTCGGTGTCAAGATGGTGTAGGTTGTTTCATTAGGTGTTGTAAGAAGGAGATGTACATGGATGGGTTTCACTCACATACAAGGAAAATTCCCTCACGCAGGAGTGGCTAGACCTCTCTATGAGATGTTCCACTACAGAACGCTCATGCATAAAAAAGGACTCCTATCAGTATGACAATAGCTCATAGATAAAGACTGTGAGTATCATGGCGACATGGCAAAAAAGGATCTCAATGACATATGTGTGACATGGAGTATCCCACCAACATGGCATAAAAGGGATCTCAAAAACATACATTATTATCCCACCAATATGGCATCAAGGGATCTCAAACATAATACAAGTCCATGACAGAAAGTACATCAATAACAAAGAAAGACAAGATCCCATGACTCATACATCAACAGGGATTTGTAAGACACTATGCATCTCAGGGAAAAAGAAGTACATGAAATCAACACATCATATACCTCATGATGAAGATGACTAAAGAATGGGTTGCTGCAATGCTAGATCTGAAATAACCATCACAATCATGGCACCGAAAGGTGTGAAATTCACTGCTCACTCGCTGAAAGATGACACCTGCAGCTTCACTTCCAAAAATGATAAAAAATAGATAGCTTATATAGAAAGTTTGAATGTGCCATCAGATTCGTGACATTGAATAGTGCAAAATCAACTATCCATTTTCTGAATTTTGAGAAAATGAAGATCTGGAGCAAAAAGGAATCTTTTGGATTCCCCCTAGATTCCTCCAGTAGCTACCCCATGGGTGGCTTGGAAATATGCAACTGAAAGGGTGAATCTGACCTCGCCATTACGTTCCCTGCGAAAAACCATGAAAAATGACTATAAACTTGACTATATCCCGACATGGAGAAAAATTACCTCCGAGGAAAATTTCAAGGATCATGGTTCCATCTGCATAATTACTGCTCCACCCTCATGGTTCCACCTACATCGAGATCGGTACCTACCCCGAAAAGCGTGCACACTCCTTCTCTGGTCTGGCCTAGGCACATTGGGAAAATTATGGGTTTATATATCTATAGGTGGGAAAAGTTACCAACAGAAGGTTGTTGGCCTAGTGGTAAAGGTTGTAATTGGCTGAGGAGGGGTCGGGGGGTCAAATCCTGCCCATCCCTTTCTCAGAGTATTAACCAAAACATAATTTTTTTCAACAAACCGGATACATTTTAAAATGTCAAGTGGGGGGTTGTGCCCGCATTGGGCTGCCCACCCTACCCTCTCCATCGATGCTTGTTGTAACAATAGACACGCGAAAATCTTGGCAACATTGGCAGTTTTTAATAATGGTGAATGGTTGGGGTGGTGGGGTTGACCGTCGACCACCCCACTGTATATTCATATACGGTTCACGATGATTATAGCCATTGCACGGTGGTGACTCCATGGGGTCTTGCGGGGGTCACGACTCACCATCCCATAATTTATATTTTTTTATGTTATTATTTGAGGGTTCCAAAGGGGTGGCGGGGTTTACGGCCCCCACCCTCCTTTTTTTTAATATTTTTTTGTTTAATTAAAATAGTATGGAAATTTTTGAAAATTTATTTTTAGACCATAGGAGACATTTTATGGAGGCCACAATTTTGACCAGACTTTTTCTTGAGCTGGCTGGAATCTAGTGGTCAGAAAAGGTCAAATTTTTGCCTTCCTTAACGTGCTTAGTGACCAAGTCAACCCAAAAATTTGACTTTTCCTAACTCCACCATACAGACTCGGTTTGATGAGTCCTTCACATCACTGTGATTAGGATGACGAGATCTATGCTCTAGTTCTAGTTCGAAGGAAATCTGAACACTTTGATTTTTGAGCTTCCCTCAGCCCTCCTTGTCCTAGTGTGTCTCTGGAGCCACCTGGATCAGATAAGGCATAATATTTCCTCCAGCTTCATTAAAAAGCTTCGTTCGCAGAAAATTCAAGGCAATATAGAGCATGTTGGATAGGGCTACATAAATATGCAATCGAAGAGGAGGTAACCCATCCTTAACTAGGGAATTCATATTTGTTTTAGGCAACTAAAATTTCTTCAATGTAGTTAGATTTATCGTCCTTATCCACCTTCATGAAGACTCAAACTTCCATGCCTGTACCTTTTAATTTGTTGACTCATTGAGCCACAAAACACATTCATGACATGACATGAGGAGAATCATTAAGCAACATATCTTGAGATTGTGGTTATTCTCTTGAACATGTTGCAGTTCTTCTTAAACTTTTAATAAATGTCCCTCAATAACCTTTAATTTCTTAGAACCTCTCTTGACTTTTAGCTGAGTCAAATTATGTGACAACAGATCTCATGGATAAAAATAGATAGAGAATAGCAACTAAAGAGTTCATCATATTGACATTGGGGGGAGGTATCACAAAGGATGTAGAAATTTCCTTCGGTTTTGCTGAAGAAAAACTCAAAAGTAGAGGGGAACAATATCCACTATGAGTAGCCACTATTTCGTGAACTTCCTCAAGGATATCACGAAAGTCTTCAATATGGGGAAAAAGATGGAATAGTGGCCATAAAGATAACACAAATCACAAGGGGTAGTTTATGTGAAAAAATTTGAGTTTCTTAGTTGAATCAAGTAACGTAGCATGGACCTCCAGGATGTTAGATTCAGGAAACGTCTCGTTGACCACATTTTTGAGATGAGGAAGCTCAGGACAGTTATGGGTGGCATACCCAACAACATCACACAAAGCACATGGAGGTGACTGCTTTGGAGGCTTCATAGGAGCAGGAGCTATTTCGGGGGCCTTTTCCTCAGGTTCCTTCATTTTTTATTTCCCCCCTCACCATATGCTTTCAAAACAGGAGTGGGTTCCTCTTGAGGTGGCTATGGCACTGAAGCTAGGGGGCTTCATGGTGATCGATTGAACTGAGGACAAAGCAGTATATGGTTTGAGCTGACCAGATAGAGTGTTTGTTTGGGATCAATGTACCCGAATGGGATCCACAGGGTAAAATTAGGAACAATCAGGAGGGGGGAGATAAAAATGGTATCTAACTAGAAAGGTAATGGCGTGGTGGAATGGCTCCTAAATGGTTAAGGCTAGGGGGAAATGTTCCTAGTTGAAAAAGGTTGAGAGAGACATTGACAGAAGGAGGAGGTCCTTGAGGAGAAGGTCCTGAAGGATATGTCAAGTGAACGATATCAAGTTTCGAAGGCACTAGCTACTAGCTATTCAAACTGTACTAATTGTGGCTAGCCCGAGAAGCTTGAAACATGTAAACACTCGATGAGCTAGGCTCAGTCATAAGAGAGGGGGGACCAGGGAATGAACCAAGTAAGGTATAATATTTATAGAATCTTAGTGAAACATTGATGAGAGGTGTGATTGATTGGTTATCAACCACCGAAGATATCGTGGGCTCAAGGGAGGTCTGAGACTTCAATTCGTAATATGGCAATTGATTGATGGTGATGATCTATCCATTTTTGGGGAAGCACATATTATAGTGAAAAGCAGATGAAATAGCTGGAATCGCATAGGTGTAGCTACGACCCAAGAGGATGTTATAATATAAGGAGGCCTTGATGAATTCTATGTCAATACAAATAGTCTTGCTAGCAAGCGTGATAAGACAATGGCAGAACATGCCAAGGGGCTGAGAAGGGTGACAAACCCATGGACGCAAAGTGATGGTGTATGGGGCTAATTCATGTGATCCAAGCTTATTCCAAACATAGGAGGACATCACACAGGTAGATATGCCCTCATCAATGATACATCTCTTGTAATATTCCCAATTAGCCATGAGCTTGTTGGAATATTAATTTTTTTCTTTTTCTTTATTGTTTAATGAATAAGAGGATAATGGAGATCCATAGATATCCTTAATATGAATAAAATCAATGTCAATGTGGAAACAAGACATCTTGGTAGCTTAATTGAGCACCCTTAGGTGTGAAAAGGGGCTGGAACACCTTGATTGGATCAACTTTGACCAAATCAACAACACTGTCATGGAGTAGCGACATTCAATGAGGGACAACGCAATTTTAGATGGATAATATTTGCATGGAAGTAGTTTCATTAATGGATGGGGCTTAGGGTTAGAAAGCTCATTTCTTATATAAGGAGGATGATGGCATCCCTATTAGGGGATCAATTGGTATTTGATATTTTTGAATATATGGTCTGTTTAGAGATATAGCTTTCTTCACCTGTTTAGCTAGGATTGCAGTGTTGTTTATCATAGGGTGTTCATGATCAGGAATCCCACCTCTTTCCTTGAGAGGCATTCTAGAAGAGCATTTTAATTTACTTCCACATTTAGGATTTAGGCCAAGCTTCATCTTTCATCTACAACAGAGATCATGATGAGGGCTTACTTGTGTTGCAGGTTGTAATAGGGGAGAACATCTCTGGGTAACTTCAGTGCTTATTTTCAGTGGAGAATGGTTCCTTTTCCTTGGAAGGACATTAAATAAGGCCCTTGAGCCTTATTGCAGCATTTGGCATCAGACCACTTCTTTATTTTCCCCTACAGTGCGGTTTCTATCTTGGACTGTGTTATTTTGAGGGAGGAGTTGCAGGGTGCTCTCAGTACACCACTTGGGGAGGAGGCTTTCTAGTGAAGGGATCAACCTTTCATATAAAGGATATATTGGAGGAGGTTGCATTATTTATCATATTATATCAGCCCCATATTTCCAGTTTATATGTTGCAGTGAATATTCAACCCTAGAGATTTTATTCAAATCCTGTACATTGGTGTATTGTTGAAAACCCTTTGGGGATTCTTCATTGGAGGTTGTATAGAGCCTAGATCTATATGTGTTGTATCTATTGAGGCATATATCAGCCCATGATATTTGTGTGTTCATTTTCTGTAGTGGTGCACTTTACGACTGCGTTGTAGTAGTTTTCCATCATTTTGATATATAGTAGCAGCACCTCTTTTGAAGGTTTTTCCTATAGGAGGCTTGTTCTATCTTGTTGTACATTTTTTGGCCCATTAGTTTACATATATATGTTTTTTTTATGATGAATGGAAGTTCTCCAGATTGGCCTCATGTTCTTATTTAATGTTTACACTGCTATTTCCATGTTTTTGGTCTATATTCTTGATTTTCCCATTTGGGAATATTACATCTCTGAACATGGGCATTACAAATCTTGATTGGTATTTGGAAGACAACGTATGAAGGTAAAGGGGGATGTTATGTCTTGTCAACATAAAAGAAAATAAAATGATCAACTGAAGGATCCATAGCACCAAAGAAAAGAGTAGATATTTTCAGGGAGATGGGCATGACTAGAGGGCGTCCAATGTTGACATGGCAGCAACAGACTGCGCCAAGTCATATACTATGATGTACGTGTGGGCGACTTTGGTGGAAGCAACACTTCGATCAAATTGCCCTTTGGGGATCTTGTGAGTGACCTTCAACTTCGGCTAAGGGATCTTTAAGGGAATTTTCTATCAAAATGGGCTCTATGGTTACCTTGGTTTCAGACTCGGTTGCTGACGTAGCGGGTTTCTTGTCATATTGGGATGACCAAGTCTAAAGGTTGACATCAGTAGTATTGAACTCCTTAGAATTCATCATAAGAATTGGGTAATCAGGGGTACAAGACTATGGAGGTTGAGGAGGAGCCTGAACTTGAGGGGTTTGGGTAGTAACATATCCTTGTTGAGGTTAAGGATTCGTGAACACAGCTAGTTAAGCAGGCACAATGTTTGGAGGAAGCGAAGCGGTGGCTTGTTCTCCTCTAGACGCTACTTGTGCTCCCCACAACTGGCGCATTTTCGGTCAAAGGGGACAATCATGAGTATAATGACCATGGAGAACATAACATGAACAAGGATTTTTCATACGAAGAGGGTTGTTCTACTTGGATTGATATCCCTCTTGCTGCTTTGCAGTGTTAGGCTGGTTCCCTTGGGGTGCATTTGGTTGATTACCTTGGCACCTGCTGTAACATTATTTGGTTTTGATAGAGTAGTATTTTTTGGAAAAAATTAAAATATTAAAAAATGTTAAGTTTCGATATGAATAGACAAAAAACAAAAAAAATTTAGGGTTCACAAAAACTAAATTATTCATATCAAGAAAATGATAGGAATAGTTGCCCTAAAAATAATAAAAGAATTGATTTTATTAGTTTGAATAAAAATAGAATGGATGCTTGTTTAAATGCACCAAATATTTAATTTAGGAGTTATATTTTGTTTTAATTATGTTAATTTCTTCATTAAGAAATTAAACTTTATTGTAATAAATAAGCGCGTGTTTTTATCCCAAGTCCACTAAAAGACAAAAAGATTTTTTGCATTGTGATATCTCCTGAGCAACTTTAAATGGAAGATCTCTTCCCCATCGAGATCAACGTCGAGGGAGTATTTTCGCACCCCCCTTGCCCATTTCTCATTGGGGGGGGGGGGGGGGGGGTGTGAGTCTGAAAATAATTTTTCCCAATGGCGGGTTGTTACACGTCATTTTGTCACCATGACAATTGAATGTTGATATGGGTCCATTACCATCCATATCATGTTCCCTTAGAGGTCAAAAACATTGATGTTCTTGAATCAAGTCTTGGAATTGGAGAAAAGCTCTATAAAACCCTTAAATGTCTACCTGCATGGTTTTACTAGCCTTTCCCTGCGCATGTGCTGATGATCATTCCATTAGCTGCAGCAACTACCGCATTGTTTTCCACTAAAACCTGCGCACTCCCATGAAAATCAAGTAAAAGAAAAAAATGAGTTCTAGAAGCCTATTTGGTCAAATATTCTCCCAAGTGGAAGCCTCTAGAGTCATGCTGGTTTGAGCTTTATCCCTTTACGCATGGAGCTTATCCCTTGGTCCAAGGAACTCAAATCCCTTCATGAGAGGAATCCATCCCCCTCTTCATGGAATTGAAACTACCTCAATCTCATTATCAATTGAGCTTAGGTTTCAGGTTGAAGGGTAGATACCAATGTGAGTAGAGACTCATCTATATACTTTCTAATTTGAAAAGAGTTCATAGAGGGAATACTTTCTATACTCGTGATTTGTTGTCGACACACTGAAGATCACACCTTTCTGCACATAACTTCATCATGGTTATTCTAGAGAGGAAGGATTATCATACTGATGGAGAAAGATTGCTTAGGACCTGGGAGAAATCTGTACAACATCAAGGCATCCGGTTGTAAGATTTCTCTTTCTAGTTTATGATAATGCATATGGATCTCTTTTTATTGTTGTCTTTTTTATGTATTTATGGTAATACTCCTTGATCACTAAGTTGGATTATTAGCTCTTTTATTATTATATATTTCAGATGCTTTGATTATTTGTTTCGTCTTTGATCACAGGTTCTACTCATTGGAGAACTACTTTCAAGCGATGGGACAAAGGACTATATCAAACGTTTGGATTTTACGGTAGGAGCATGTCCTCTCTACTTTTCTATTATAATGGTCTTAAAATACAATTAATCTAGAGAAATACAAATGGATCTTTGTTTCTAGCTACTTGTTGGAGCACTAGGGAAATCGCTATTGTCCACAAGAGGGATTAATCCTCGTAACAAATTAGCGACTATACTGGGGGTTAGAGCTTATATTTAGTCTATATTCAGTTTGAAACTTTTCTGATTTTGACTTATCTGAGTATGGTTGGGTAGATAAATATTTATAATCTCTAAGAAAGAAAGTTTATATTTTATTTTTTCCAAATTTTTTCTTGCCTGCACGATTCTCTTTGGAAGACCGAGCAGAAAGCAGTGCAACTTGTTAGTTCAATGTAGTGCACATGCACACTGTTGTCAACTGATAAGCTACACACCCCCTGGAAAATTTTGAAAAAATTAAATTCCTCTCTTCCAAGGGTAGATAACCAAATTCTTCAAGTTTTCCCTGATCCATTCCAGTTGTCAGATGCTGTGTGAGAACTCCCTTTTAGTAATTTTGATTCTTTTATGATTGATAATCCTATTTTCATTTTACAAGTTAGGTTTTTCCCTGGTTTACTGTTGCTCTGTATGGAAGATATCTTCATTTGCCTTATCTCAATTATTTTATGATCTTGTCCTTTTGATCCATCACTATTGTAGCTAACCTTACTTTTATGAATATTCATTCACTATTCATTTGCAAACCTGGAAAAGCTTCTAGCTCACTGAAGCCTGATTCAATACCAAGTACTCTTGGATGAATTCATTTTTGTTGAGATAAGTGGAAACCTTCTTAGTATGATCACAAATAAGAGAAATCATCCACAAAACATTCATAAGTATCCTAGTTAGGATTCAAAATTACAATTTTGTTTTGATTTTTAAATTTATACTTTTTATGGTTTTTTAGGAATTTTTTTCTTTTGGGAATTGATTGATTGTTTGAAATTGTGATTTTTTTCTTGGTTATCATAGAATTTCATTTGAAAAGAGAAGTTGATCATTGTTGCAAATTTAGTTTTTAATGAAATTGTCTTTTTTTCAAAAAGGATTTTGTTTATGAATGAGGAAGTTTGTGTTTTGAAAATCAATAAATCTCTCAACTTTTTCCTAAATAGAATTCATTGAAAAGAAAGAGTTGAATTTGTCACATAGATGCATATAGAGTATTTTTCGTTGTGTTACAACATCATTAACTTTTCAACTCCATACCCTTTGTGTTAAATAACATCCAAATCAAATCAATACCTAATAAAATCAATCTAGACATTTTTACATTTTCTAGGGCTAATTCCACCAAAATAGCTTAGGCTAGTGTTTTGGAATAGGTTTTAATAAACTTTCCAAAGAAGCTTAAACAAAAAAGTATAATTTGGCGGTAGGGAAATCCAATTGTTGCATTCGTACTCTGGGAAGATGTTGTTAAAAAAGTCAAGCACGAGATCCTTTCAGACCCAGTGAGGTAATCATACCTATCTCATTGACAAAGATAGAATATGTACATGTAATACAAATGGTAAACCTCAGGTTAACCATTGTCGAGGAGCCTGGGGTCACTTGTTGGAAAACCTCAGATTTACCATGTCAAGGAGCCTTCAAGGGGATTTAGCTTGATACTCTACCCTTGCATGTACATCGGATCATAGACTGTTCCCCCAGGTGCATTTGTCTTCATTGGTGACCTTAGTGGCCATAATATTTAGGATTTTTCCCAATGTGATGGTGGAGGGAAGGTCCCATTGTACCTGGAATAGATGTTGTCTAGACTCACTTTGAATTTCCTAAGGGTACTCTTCACTTCGAGATGGCATAAGTGGAGGGACTTTCACTGGACTGTTTCATTAAGCAAGTTGTGTGGGAAATAGTTCCAACTACTATTTTTTCCACATTAACTTCTATGACATTGGATTTCATCACCAAATAGTATTTTTAGTGTGGAAAAATATTTTTTGTGCGTGGTTTGTCTCTTAGATTTTGTAGACATGTGTTCAAATTGCTTGTTTTATTAGCGACCTTAGGTCTATTTTGTTGAAACATTTTTTAATTTTGTGTGTTAAACATTAACAGTGGTTGAATTACCAAGACAGTCTCATAGAATCCAGGGCAAACCCTTTCAGTATAGACTGAGTCCATTGGAAAAACTTAAATTTGAAAGAGGTCAACAATCAGGAATTAGGTCTACTGAAAAAGGGGAAAAATCTGTAATAATACATCCCGATTATGAAGTAAGTCAACCTCAAACAGTAGGAAGAAATCAAGAACAACCAAAAATTTCAGAAGTAACCACATTTATGTCTGTGACCAGTGAATTATCAGATACTCAGCATATTGAACCCAAAATATATGACTCTGAATGTGAATCTACTTCGTCTAAGTCAATTTCGGAGTTCATAGCCCTAACTCCTAGTCATCCTCGTTCACCTCGAGTGAAGCTTCACATTACTAAGAGCCTTACTCCTGGCCTGATTAATATCGAAGAGATCACTGACAAGGAAGAAGAGATCACAATTCCTTCACATCAAGAATATTTAGATCTAAGGTATAGTGAACGGATTTACCCTTACAATCCTTTTAAATCAGACCCTTGGTATCAATAATTCACCAACTTTCTACATAGTACTATTCTCTATTATTCACCAAGATGCATTCCTTTTTACAACATACCCAGAGGTAGTTACATGTCTTCATCAAGCATGTCAGGTGAGTCATCCATGTTTTCTTCATCACCATAAATATTTTTGTATGGTGGTCCATCAGTTCTTGCTGGATATCAGTCACTCTCTGGTACATTCTTAGGAGAATCTCCCTCTTCTGAAAACCATACACAATCAACTGGTCTTAATGAATCTAATACCTAAAATTTGACAATGGAACAAGTTTACATGATGACAAGAAATATTCCGTCAACTGACTCTCAAGGTGGCAATTTACTGCTTGGAGGGCAGTATACTCCCCAAGGACCATCTCTTCAAGGTAAATACCCTATGCCAGGGACACAACCTATTCAAGGGCAGTACCCTATGTCAAGGCCACAACCTATTCAAGGACAACCATATCTTCAAGGGAAACAGTTCTATCAAGAGAAATTGTCCTTTCAAGGAGGCCAACCTTTTACTACAAATTATCCAGAAAATTATCAAAATTACGTTCTAATACCTCAAACCGGTTATGGTCAACCTTATGAACCGCAAAATTTAATGGCAGCTCCTTAACTCGATGCTAATATAGTGTGGAACCCGTTTAGTCGAATTAATGTCTTAAATTTCTTGTATTAATTATCAACCGAGGTTTGTAAACTGATGAAGTGTGGCGCACTATATGTGCTTAATTAACCTTTCTCTTACTTCATTGTTTTGTATTTTATGTTGTTTTGGGGGATTTTTTGTTCTTTGATGTCTAAGAATGTTTAATCTAAAAATATGAAAAGATTTAAATGAATCTGATGAATTTTAAGAAGGAATAAAAGGAAGTGTTCCTAAGTTAGTCTAATTTTCATAAAAATAAACCAAAAACTGTTGGCTAGTTACGACCTAATCTGGAAAAAAGAGCATCTATATTACCTTATCATTAGTACTATTCCATGTAGTTAATTCTAAAAACTAAGATTGAAATTGTAGTGCTTGTCTTAAAGTAGAAAATGAAAATAACTAATGTAATTTTGGTTACTCCAGCATTCAATTATGAGGTATGGCCTTCTCGAGATGATGTGTAAGAAAATGTCTATACTTTAAGTTATGATGTCCTAGAACAGTAAGAAAAAGATGCAAAGGAAAACATCTAATGTATATTTATCTACTCCAACATTCAATTATGAAGTGTGATCTTCTTGAGATGGTGTTAAGTAACCAATTATACCTTAATGATCTAGAAAAATAAGTAAAGTATGCAGAAGGTAACTCAGTAATGGCATTCATAAAACATTCAATCATTCAGTCTTAAAATATTATTAAATCAACCTCCCTGGAATGATCTTTAGGAATATTAGTGATGCAATTAAGTGAGGATCTGAAAGAAAAATGTGAAATCATGTAAAACTCACTGTAAAAAACTAATGTATATTTGACTTTATCCAACATTCAATGTGAAGTATTACCCTCTTGAGATGCTATGTGAGAAGTAAATTATGCCTTAGTTTCTAAATTCCTAGAAAAAAAATAACAATATGCAGAGTAAATTCAATCACTATATGAATTAGACATTCAACTATTTAGTTTAGAATCGTCATCTTGAAATGGCTTTTGAAAACATCCATTGACACAGTTAATTAACAATTTTTTTCTAAGAAAATGGATGAAAAAACAGTAAGGAAACTAAGCAATTGTGTATTCTTATTACTTCAATCTTAATTCGATTTGAAAACATAATTATATATCTTCACGAAATATATTAGTAGCACAAGGCTATACAATTGTGATTTAATGTTATTCTGTTGCTCAAAAACTGGAATGAAACATTAACCTAATTCGAAAACAGATTTGCTAAAAACAGAGTGATGGAAGTTGAACTAAAAACAACAAATGAAAAACCTCCTCCAGTGCAGGGGCCCTCTGCAGCTGATTTGGTTGAACTGCTAGCTGGTTAAGGATGCACTTAAATAGTCATTGGAAACATGAACTTTGTATTATGATAAAATGAAGTCTTAATAGAGAGTATCAACAAAAAGCTTAAACTTAACACTTAATTTCTGAACTATCTTCTCAGTTCTGTACAAATGGTTTTTAAAGGACAATAACATAACTATTTGTGAGATAAACTTGGTACAAGGTGGATAATTCAAATTAGAATTGCAATAGGACTGTTAAACTGTCGATTTTTTACGATAGAGAAAATCAAGAGTCCTGCTACTTTCAGATAACGTACATTGACCGCACCTTTGATCATGATCTTAAGCCTTCTTTTCTGTGAATCTCAACTGAGTGAATAGGATAGAATCCATGTGGAGATGATTCTAGAAATTCCCATGTGGCCCAATTATTTATTTGAGACCTAGAACCTCCCAGACCATGAGAGTAGCTACGGAATCAACGGTTAGCTATAGAATAGGCTACATTTTGTAGATAAATTGCAAAAATATATTCAAATAGCAAGAACATGAAAATATAATATGGAAATAATTTTAATCCATTACTTAAGACAAAACCTAGAATTTATCATTGATTGGGGTTTGTGATCTTATGAGAAAGTGAGGGAAAAAGGTGAGAAAAACTGTCAAAGAGAGGGTAATTCTGAGGTTGAAAAAAACCCGTTGTTGAATCAAAAACATTTGCAACCTACTATACAAGTACCTTATAATCAACCTGGTCAGCTAAATGGTAAATTTTTTTATACCCAGGTCTAGAAACCTTCTTAGCTTGCACTTCAAATTACACCTCAAGTATCTATACCTAGTAGTCAGCAAGCTGGTCTGAGGACTTGAAGAACTCTTGTCTAATCTGTTATGCAAACTTATGTTCATCAACCAGGTAGAAATATCACCAAAGTTTCTCAAGTCCCTGTTTCTACAACCTTTGAAATAATGGTAGCAAATATAACACAGGAAATCCCTCAAGTCATTGCTCATCAAACTTGACCTATTTTTCATTCTATTGTTCAAACCTCTACAGGAAAACCTGGTGCAACTACAATTCCAAGAAGCTAACCTTTTGTAGGTCAGTTTGTGAGTCAACCCTTTCAAGGGAAGTTTCAATATGGATCAACAGGATAAAATACAGTCTACCAAGGTCAACCATACCCTAGTTATACATATACAATAATAGCTCAACCTCAGTTTGGTATGGCTAACCCTAGATACCCCGGAGGTATTCCAATCCAATCTGCACAGGCTATTCCAGGTTATCCTTGATATCCTCCTCCAGGTACTGGTATTTTTCCTCAAGGTTATCAGTTCTCTCAACAAGACCCTAACTGTCAATTATAATTCATTGCAACGTTAGACTTACCAGATCTGTCACTCCTCGTGAATGATCCAATTTATTTTCTTCCATTTTGGCTGGCAATTCTAACTAAGTTACCCAGTGATATACCTAATTTTGAAGGAAAATTAGGAGAAGAGCCCTCAAATGAGGTGATGAATTATCATCTTTAGTGTGCATCCAACTCCTTGAGTGATGATTCCATTCGATTGAGACTTTTTCAAAGAACATTGATATGCTTAGCTGCAAAGAGCTATATTGAATTACCACGTGGCTCTTTCAATAATTTCAACGCATTAGAAACAACTTTCCTAAATCACTTTCAATTTCTGGTCCGTTATGGTAATGACAGAGAAATCTTAACTTCATTAAAACATAGTACATCTACATACATTTTAGATCACATACATTAATGGATATGTAGACGAAATTTAGTGAAAGTTTTCGTTTCGGATCAAATTTTAGCAGAATGGTTCATTAAATCACTACTTCCAAAGATCACTGAAGACGTAACCAATGGAGGTGTTGTTACAGAAAAACAGGTCATAGCTCAAGCACAGTGATTAGACCTTGTATACACACAGTCCGGTACTCTATATGAAAAAAATCATGAATTACCACACCCAGGTCAAATTACTACAACTCCTTCTGGTTCTAATTCTGCAGATGGTATAACTGGTATAGTTAGTACTACCAAGAGTTAGAAGAAGTCATCTAAACCTAATTCTCCCATTATAACTTTACCAGATTCACTTAAAGGAGATTATTCCCTTGAAAATTTTTTGGACATTCACATTGTAGATTCGTCCATGACCAGAGCTAAAACCGGCAGTGAGAAGAAAGGAAAGAATAAAAATAAACAAAACACATGCCCTAAAGAGAATATAGAAAAAAATGAACTATATGATGAAAAGTGGAAACCTCATTATCCTTGTCTTATCTGTGATGAGGATCATTATAAAAATAGTGTCCACATCGAGTCAAGGTATCCAAAATTTTCAAAGGTTGACGCACACCTGCTGTCTTGAAGTATCCTTTTCCATCTCAAGATAGTAAAATGATCGAATCTTCTTCCAATTCATCGGAAAATATTTTAATGATGTCTTAGGTCATGGTTGCGAAACAATATGAAGACTATGTATCTAAGAGTCCTGTAACTAGTAAAGAGATTGAATATTCTAGTCAAACACTAGCCATACCTCCTTTAGATTCTGAACCAATTCAAATCGAGAAACCTAACCCTGATTTAGTGATTAAACCACCTACGAAAGGTCTACTTCTAAAATTGGATATCAATACACATGTGAGAGCTTCTCAGAATTACAACATTGTTGAAGATTTTTCCATATCCCCTCTAGCCATGTCAGCCTTAGAAGTCCTCCAATAATGTCTAGCACAAAGGAAATTATTATTATCAACCATTGGAGCTATTGATCCTCAAGACTTGAAGCTAATGGTCTTTGATATCGAAAATTTTGTACCTAGACTCCCCCATCAAATGGCTTTTCATATTACAGTATTAGTCAAATAAAGATGAGTTTTTCATACTGTAATTGATGAAGGGGAATCTACGTGTATAATTTCATTAAACTGTTGGAAAACCATTGGTTCTCCAACACTTAACCAATCACCGAATATCCTTAAAGCCTTTGACAGATGAGCTTTCCATCCATATGGAATACTCCAGGATCTGCCTATAGAAGTAGAAGGAAAAGCCATTAACGTAAAGGTGGAAGTTGTTGATGCCCCTCTTGATTACAACCTTCTTCTAGGTCATAGTTGGTCTTATGCAATGAATGATGTTGTTTCATTAGTCTTTTGGGTAATCATGTTTCCTCACAAAGGAAATATTTTTAAAATCGACAAGTTGTCATATTTCTCTTCAGACCCTACTTCTACAGATAACATTTAGCATGTTAGAAAACAGCTATCCCATACGAAGATGTTGGTGTAGGGTTAATGAAGGATTTCGCACTTATGGGAACTTTCTCTATGCCCTCACCCAACGTATTGCGAGAAATTTCCAATATAAATATGATCACATCAAGCACAATACTCTGATGACACATGGACTATGCCATCAGAATCAAAATTGGACTCTTATAATGGGGAAATGAATTTAAGTCCTTTTGAATCGACATATGTAGTAGTACAATCGTATTCTGAACCCCCATCAAATTTTCCTAATCAAATGAATGTGATCAACAAAGAATCATCTTCTAAATCAAGCACAACTTTGATATAATTTTCGGATCCCTTTCAACATGTATTTGCAATTGATGAAAGTATTCGGGAAATTTTGTCATCGAATGAATTACCATGGGATGATCTACATCATCGATCTTATTTTTTTCCTAATCTTGGTAAGCTTGAAAATTATTTTTCATCTATTTTGACAATTAATTATGTCAAGGAACCACAGAATCCCACATCGATTACACATTCGTATTCAGAGACAAATTTTGGAAATATTTCTACAAAATTTCCTATTGACATATTGATTAAACCTATAATTATTGAAAACATTCATATAGGTGCTTCGTGTTTAATGGAAGAGATTAACACTTACAAAGACCTATTTCAAGAATTTCGAGACAATTTTTGCTTGGTCTTATGAACAGATGCCATGTATTGATCTTAAGATTGTTATTGATGAAATTAAGACATACCTAGATGCTAAGCCTATTAGATAGAGATTACATCTAGTACATCCGCAGAAAGATGTAGAAGTCAAAACTGAAGTTGAGAAGCTATTACGAGCAAGATTTATTTATCCTATTCCTTTGACGGATTGGGTATCTAACATATTTTCCGTAATAAAGAAACAAGGGACTATCAGAGTATGTGTCAATTATTTGGACATTAACAAGGCATGTCCAAAAGGAAACTATCCTACACCCTATATTGATCAAATTGTTGACGATTGTACCCGAAACTAAATATTCTCATTTATGGCTGGTTTTTCTGGATACAATCAAATCAACATATTCACTATCGATCAACCTAAAAGAACATTTATATGTCCTTGGGGCACATTTGCATATCGAAAGCTACCTTTTGGACTAAAAAATGTTGTTTTAACTTTCCAAAGAGCTATGTCTTGTGTTTCATGATATCAAACATATTGTATAGCCTTATCTGGGTGACATACCTACTCATTATTTGTGTAGAGAAGATCATCCTATACAATGAAAAGCTATCTTCATGAGATGTAGGCACTACAAAATTTGTTTGAATCCACATAATTTTTTTTTGGTATACAATCAGGCTGATTACTTCGGTTCATCATTTCGAAATATGGCATTCGTGTCGATCTATCGAAGGTTGAGGCTATCATCAACTTACCTCGTCCTTCCACTCTTCGACAACTCCAGAGCTTGGAAGGGAAAGAAAACTTTTTACGTAGGTTTATCCCGAACTATGCTGAGTTAACAAAAGGTTTTACCTAGTTGTTGAAAAAAAATGTTCCATTAGTTGGGATGATATTTCTGATAAATATTTTGATTCACTTAAAAACATGTTGACCCATGGACCATTATTTCATCCGCCCAATTACCACCAAGATTACTTTTTATAGTTAGCTACCTCTGATTCCACGATTGGAATGTTTTTGGTTCAAGAAGACGAATCTCACAACGAACATGTGATCTATTACCTAAGTTGAGATATTAACTCGACAAAAATCAAGTATTCACATGTGGAGAAATTGGCCTTTGCGGGAATCCAAATTGTCCAATGATTCCATCATTACATATTGTTACAAAAAAATAGAGTGATATGTAATTTGAACTTGATGATGTACATATTGAAAAAACAATTGCTTGGGGGAAAATAATCCAAATGGATTGTTACCCTGCAAGAGTTTGATTTGGAGTTCAAGAAGTGCAAGTCATAGAAATCACTAGTGTTTTCCAAACTTATTTGTGACCTTCCGAATATTAAGTCTGAAACGGTGGCAGAAAATCCTATCATGGATGAATCTCTATTTCTAATCAGTACTTTAGATCCCTGGTATGGAGATATCATTCTATATCTTCAGACCCAAAATTTTCGCTTAGAGATTTTACGATCAGATCAACAGAGAATCAGATACCCATCCCAGCAATACAATATTGTTGGCGACACTCTTTATCGTCGTGGTGTTCATTCTATTTTTTGACGATGTATAACTCACGAAGAGTATGAAAAGGTTTGAGTCACTACCACTCTAGAGTGTGTGGTGGTCATATGTCTGGGTTTGCCACAACCCAAAAGATATTGAGTGTTTGTTAATTTTGGTCGTCCTTTTTCAAATATTGTATTATCGTGGTTTGAAAATGCCACAATTGCCAGATTTTTGATCCAAGGATGCGATCATCCCCGGATCTTCTTCACCCAATCATTTTTGTTTGTCCTTTTTCCAAATGTGGTGTTGATTTCATTACATGTAACCCTCACTCGGCCAGGGGGCATGGGTATATTATTCTCACCATAGATTAATTTCCCAAATGGGCCGAGGCGATGCCTACATTAGCGACTGATGGAAAAACTATAGCTACTTTCATATTCAATCATGTGATTGCTCGGCTCGGTGTCCCTCAAGTTATTATTATGGACAATGGGATCCATTTTCGAAATATTATGATGACCTAATTTTCTGATAATCTTGGCATGCCCGGGATAATTATACACCATATTACCCACATGCTAATGGTCAAGTTGAGGCCGTCAAGAACGTTTTAACCACTATGATTAAATGGATTGTCGGGACTCATAAATATAATTGGCATACCATGATTTTTTCGACATTATGGGCATACTGTACCTCTGAAAAAACTGCTACAGTGCTCACTCCTTTTCAACTTGTTTATGTTTTGGAGGTTGTGTTACCCATTGAATGTGAAATACCATCACTCAAATTAGCCATTGAGTTGTTACCAGCTAACTCTAAAGAGGAGAAAAAATTTCTATACCTACCACAATTAGATGAGACTCGTTGCACCACTGCATTAGCTATCGTAGCTCAGAAGAAATGTGTTAAAGTTTAGTATGATCAAATTGTTAACCCTCACATTCCTTGGGAAGGTGGCCTAGTTTTAGTATATGATAAAGCTAATGATAAGCTAGGTGCTTGTAAATTTGAATCAATGTGGCATGGTCCCTATATTTTCAAGTGTGTGCTTGCAAAAGGAGCCTATGAATTAATTGATTATGACAGGGTCTCTTTAGATAAACCCATAAATGGTCTTTATCTTAAGAGATATTATGCATGAATTTTCATGTGAAGATCTCACTTGTAGATTAGTTACATTTTAGAATAGTATCCCTTAGATTAGGCAAGTGTGCCTAGATTAGTTTTTGTTGTTACTACTATCGCTGCTTATCTTGATTACTCTTGACATTGCACATGTCGACATCCCCTCAAACTTAATTGGTTTTGATGATGGTGCCTGTCATAGTACACAAAACATCTCTTCTGCAGCTTGGCTTATCTATTCACCCACCATTGAGTTAGTCTCTATTCATGGTATATGCCTTGGTCAAACAACGAAAAATATTTCAGAATATAGCACAATCATTGAGTTATTATCTGATGCCATTACATTTGGTATTTGACGTTTGATCATTAGGTTAGATTCACAACTCATTGCATTACATTTAAACAAATTTTATGTTATAATCCATGTCGAACAAGATACTTAGAGAACAAAAGTAGTAATATCATTAGGATATATAAATTTGTGTAAAGAGATATTAAATAATCTGTGATCATAGGTTCAAAAAGACTTATGATATAAGAGATATCGATACAAAAAAAATTGTTGATCTACATTGACCATCAGCTATCCATGATGATGATCATGATAACAAACTATGGCATGCACCACCTTGCACAGAAATCTCCTAAGTGGACCTGAAACACTAGTCACGTGTCTATGGAGCCTAAGAGGGATATCATCAGTTCTTGTCTTAGGAATATCAATATTAAACCCCTCAATATTGTGCTCCATCTCCTCCAGGATTTATATTGCATCACCCTATGGGGGTGCTATGGGTTGTGCCTCTCACCTGTTAAAGTGACGAAGCGCTGCTGGTCGTGTCGGGATGACATTTACATTTAAATTTTTTCTCAATATTGGCCACTAAAAAATCAAATAAAAATTATATTAAAAACTTAAAAATTATTCTCTAACTTTTCTCATCCCACTATGCCCCTGGTGGCAGCGATGTTTTAGTATCACCTCTATAGTCCATCCCTAGATAAGGAAAATCTTCAATCGTGAAGATTTGGTTCCTAAGACATGAGAAATAAGATAGAGTGAACCGAATGACTGGACCACCCTTTCCACCATGGTGAGCCATTAGTTCTACCCATCACACCATCTGAGGTTCCTAAGGACTTCCATGATCCAGTGGAGTCAGTTGGGGCACAAGGAGTGGGATCCTCTCTAGAGAAAATGAGATAAGAATGGCACCATATCCGAAGTTTTTCAACTTCCCATTTTTTAGCTCTAGTAGGTTTTCCCTTCATATTGGCCAAATCCTTCATTCCAGTTGAATATTGTCCCTCTGATACACTCAACTACAGTTTTCTTATGTGCTTTGGTAGCCACATGAGGAGCTGCACTCCCGCATAACCTGGTAACTATGAATGCTATGATTTTGAGTTCCAATCTTAATATGGTTTTGATGTATATGTGACCGTCATTTAGCTCTAAATTATTGCTACATGTAATATTCACAATTAGATTTTATCTAGTTAGAATATTATATGTTGCTTCTATTTTCAGTCTAGAGGAATAAGTGGGGTAGGGAGACCCTTAATTCTCTTTATTAGGAATAAATCACTTCCAGTATGGATGTGGATTAGTTTAGATAGTCAAAATAAAGCCGCATTGGGTGTGAAAGGGGGAAATGCATGTAGACTAGATCAAGGTTGACCAAATCAACAGCGCTACCAAAGAAGAGAATGGAGCTAGTGGGGACAACGCAGTTTTGGAGGAGGGGCCTTTGCATGGAAGTAATCTCATAAATGAGTGGGGCCAAGGGTGAGGAAGCTTAGCAAGAATATAAGGGAAGGTACATAAGCCATCAGAGGCATTGAGAATATTGTTTATGTTTGAGTCTTGTGACTTATTTCATGCCTCGGCTATTTAGTTGGGTTTGTTGTACTGTTTAGTACAAGGGTATTTCCATGCGAGAATTCCCCTCTCTTTCCTGGAGGACTTGAGAAGGAAATCTAAGAGGAGTATTTTTGGATTCATTTCCACCATATAGAATTGGGCCAAGTAGTCACCTACAACCACAGTGCAGTCTCCTTGAAAAATTCCATTATTTTTCATGGTGTTGCAGTGGAGGGGTGTAAAACCCTGATTATGAGCTAGTTTCCTAGTGAAAGGGGCAACCTTTCACCTGGAAAGATAGGGAGGAAAATATAAAGACATATATTTTTCATTTCATCCATTTTTTAGCAAAGATTTAGTGATACAATGTGATTCAACCATAGAGTTACAATCTGCACTTTTTGCATCTTGTGTATTTCAAGAAACCCTTGTCGAATTATCTTGGGATTGTGTTTGAGAGACTAGTTCTCCATTTTCAGCTCCTTTTGAGTAATATATCAGCAGATCCATTCATATATTTTTTTTTGTAGCAGTAACCCTCATTGGAATTGTGTTTTCATGTATTCCGACATTTCTGTGTTGCAACATCGCTTGGGATTCTAGTATTTTTGGGCTTTGGAGGCTTGTTTGCCTAGTTTGGGTGATTTGTTCCCCAACACATTGTATATTTCCTGCTCTAATACATAATATTATGGATCTATGATTTTCTCATATGTTTTGGATCATTATTTGCTGTACATTTAAGTTTATTTTTCAATATTTATGTCTTTCTTAATTTGGAATATTACAGTGGTATCAAAGTTCTAATATTGGCTCAGCTTGTGGGGCAATACATCTATAGCTATGGAGGAGAGATAGAGCCCAAAAATTCTTCTCCATACCATGCAGGACATTGAAAAAGATATGAAGAAGATGATATTTGAAAGACAGAAGGAATCTCTTAGAGGGTTTCACCATGGAGAAAATCTGACACTCCAAATTTGTGGTAGGAGAAAATAGTAGCACAACCTTCTTCACAATGCTCCACTATGCCCACATTCCTATCATTGGAAGGTGAGGAAGGAGAAAATTTGTGATAAGAAACCCTTGGTGACTATTTTGTGGAATATGAATCTCAATCCAAGAGGTTCAAGGAGCATTTGAACTTTCAGGAGTTGTGTTGGATCAAGGATGGTAGGAGATCCTTCAATCACCATAAAAATGGAGGGTACATGCGGAACCAAGATCTACAACGCAGTTTGGGCAGGTTATTTTTTCCCTCTTATGATGGATCACCCAAGTGCACAACTAAGGCTTGGGTAGAGAAGTTTGACACTTATTTCCAACTCAACAAAGTTTCAGAATTGGAGGCTATCAAAATAGCAGCACTTCACCTAGAAGGTGAGGCACATGAGTGGTGGTTTCATGGGTTATCTACACTTGGGCATGCTAGTATCACTTCATATTCATATCTCACCCAGAGGTTGGTGGAGAGATTTGATCCCAGGGATCCAGAAGAAAACTTTGTTGGGTTAACCAAGGTCAAGCAATTAGGAGATTTAGAAACTTATATCTCTAAGTTTCTAAAGCTTTCAGTCATGGTTTTTGACCTCACTATGACCTAGAGAGTATGCATGTTCACTAATGGGATGGTTGAACCATTGCATTGGTTGGTGAAATATACTAGACCAGATACATTCCAAGAAGCTATGGAGAGGGCTAGGGACCTACATCATGCTTTACCCAAGGCAAAGACCCCTTTTCAGCAAAAAATCTCCTCTCACACAAAGGAAAATCGGGAGAAGAAATCTCTTGATAATGGTCAGAGAGATCTAAGGAAGGAAAAAAATCGTTTCACTTGTCGGGAGCCATGGGTACCAAAACCCCAATTTGTTGCAGGGAAGGCACATTGCATTGAGATATTTTCTGATGAGGAGAAGGAGACCAACGTTGTAGCAGTAGAAGGAGGTGCACCACCCACGAGGGATGTAGTGGGGGCATTTTATCCAATGGGAGGAACTCTTATAGCTTTAAGGGGAGTTCCCAAGTATCTAACTTTAAGGGTTAGAGGCACTATTTTGGGACAAAGAGTCTTATTATTGGTATATAGTGGAGCTACCCATAACTTTATTGACACACAGTTGGTGCAAAGGAGTGGCATTCACATAGAATATTTTTATAGTTTCTCAGTTTTGGTTCCAGGAGCTAGAACCATCCAGTGTGCAAAATATGTTCCGACATTAACCATCACTATGGGAACCTACACATTGACAAGCCACTCCTTTGTGGTTGATATTTCAGACACCAATGTGATATTGGGTGTCCAGTGGTTAATAAACTTAGGTAAGGTTACCACAGACTGGGAAACATTAGAGATGGAATGGACAGAAAAAGGGAGTGGTAAACATCAAAAAATGAAAGGCATACACACCTATCCACCCTAGATTGTCTCATCACATAGGATGGAAGCTGATTTGCACAGAGGGGACATAGAGTGGGCAGTAGAACTACGTTTTTTAGAAGCAAGGAGCAAGGATTCACCATTACATCTAGATGTACAATCTATTTTGCACCGATACTCCACAGTATTTGGAGATATCCCACCTGGGAGACCTCCTGACCAAGGATTTGAGCACACTATTAAGCTGGAGAAGGGGATCCAAGCAGTGATCACCACACCCCATAGGCATCCCAAATCCTATAGAGATGAGATTGAAAATTCCATTCAGGAGCTTTTGGCCTTGGGACACATTCGGCCTAGTGCCAGTACTTTTTCCTCTTCAGTGGTCTTGGTGAAGAAGAAGGATCACACATTGAGGATGTGCATTTATTATAGAGCTTTGAACAAAAAGACCATGAAAAACATATACCCAATTCCCAGGATTGATGAATTGATGGATGAACTAAGAGGGTCCAAGTATTAATCCAAAATTGACTTGAGATCGGGGTATCATCAAATAAAAGTGAGGGATCTAGACATCCCCAAGACAACATTATGATGTCACTATGGACATTTTGAGTTCTTGGTAATGAATTTTGGGCTAACTAATGCTCTGACAACATTCCAATCTTGCATGAACCACATTTTCTATGGTCACTTGAGGAAGTTTGTATTGGTTTTTTTAATGATATTCTCATTTACAGCCACACATGGGAGGAGCATTTACAACATATTGAGGCAATATTACGCATTCTTAAAGAGCGACAGTTCTATGCTAATATATCTAAGTGTGAGTTTGGGCTCACAAATATGCTTTATCTGGGCCACATCACTGGAGTAGATGGGGTGAGATTTTATGAAGAGAAGATCCATGCTATCAGAGATTGGGCCGAGCCAAAGAATGTCACTGAACTTTGGGGTTTTTAGGCATCTGTACCTATTACCAGAAGTTTGTAAAAGGGTTCTCTCAACTAGCATCATCAATTACAAATATAACTAATAACGGGGATTTTAGTTGGATAGCCACAGTGCAGAGAGTTTTTGATAAGCTCAAGGAGGTGATGAGTAGCCGCTTAGTATTGGTTCTTCCTGATTTTACCCAACACTTTGTGCTGGAATGTGATGCTTTGGGAGAAGGCATTGGTGCAGTATTAATGGAAGGGGGACATGCCATAGCTTTTGAGAGTCGAAATTTACTGCCACATGAGAGTCTATACCCCATATATGACAAGGATATGCTAGATATTATGCATGATTTAGCCAAATTCCGACAATATTTCGTGGTTAATAGATTCCGAGCGAAGACTGATCATAATAGTCTTCGATTCTTTCTTGAGCAGAAGTAGCTTCAGGAGAGGCAATAGAAATGGGTGAGTAAGATCCAAGAATATGACTTTGACATAGAACATGTCAAAGGGAAGAGTAATGTAGTGGAAAATTCTCTATCTTGGAGGCCAACAACGCTATCCTTGATGAGCATGGATACAGATTGGAAGGCTCAATTTCTAGTGGAATACTCCAAAGACCACTTTGCATGTGAGATCCTAGATGGGTTGGTGACCGATGAGAGGTATAGAGTGATGGATGAGGTCATCTACTACCAGGATCAGATCTTTTTGGCTAGATATTCTAAGCTCAATAAGAAAATTTTGCAGGTACCACATAATTCTCCACTTGTGGGGCATCAAGGATTCACCAAGACATACCGAGATATTCAGGAGAGATTCTCATGGATGGGTCTCAAGGAGGATGTACTCGAACACATCCAGGACTATGTAGTTTTCTAGTATAACAAAAGGAGATCACAACCATCCCGCAGGATTATTGCAGCCATTCCCTATTCCAGATGGAAAATGGGAAAGTATTTCCATGGCCTTCATCACCGGTCTACCTACTGTTCAGGGTAAGGATTGTATCTTTGTAGTTGTTGATCGACTAACAAAGTATTCACATTTATTTTCTATTTCTGCATGATATACTGCTTCACAGGTAGCCGAGCTCTTCTTTATGGATGTGTTTAGACTTCATGGTCTTCCAAATACCACAGTCAGTGATCGGGATAGCCACTTCATGGGTGCCTTTTGGAAAGGCCTTTTTCAGTTAGTGGGTACTGAGTTGACACAAAGTACCAGATATCACCCAAAAACTGTGGAAAGACTGAAATCATGAACAAGTGGTTGGAAGGCTACTTGCGAAGCTATGTTTCGAGGCAACAAAGAGCATGGCTGCATTGGATCCATTTGGGGGAGTATTGCTACAACAAAACCTTTCATATGTCCATTGGCATGACCCCATTTCAAGCCCTTTATGGGTATGATTCACTATCATTTGCTGATGTGATGCTTGGAGCATGTAAAGCTCCTACAGCTAAGGAGTGGATTTAAGAGAGTCAGGATATACTTCGAGCCCTCAAGAACAATGTTTCTACAGCAAAAAAACCAACAGAAGATCTATGCAGACCGTGGTCAGGTAGAGAGACAGTCTGAGGTGGATGATTTGGTATATCTTCATCTTCATCCATATAGACAATATACGCTTAAGGAGAAAGGAGCTAAGAAGCTTAAACCTCATGATCCATCATGTTGGGGAAGTAGCATATGAGCTAGAGCTTCCTATTGGGAGCAAGATCCATAACATTTTTCATGCCTCATGCCTCAAGAAGGCCATTGGAAAACATGTGGTTTCCACTATGGATCTCCCACCTATTGATGATGAGGGCCATCTATTTTTGCAACCAGAGGCTATTTTGGATACTCGGGAGAGGCTCCTAAGGAGCAAGGTGATTAAATAATATATGATTCGATGGAGGAATCTTCTTGATGAGGATGCCACTTGGGAAGGAGAGAAGATTTTGTAGCATCCTTCTTTACTTTTGCTTGAGGACAAGCAAATTTTTGGAGGGGAGGGCTGTAATATTCCCAATTAGTTTCAGCTTGTTGGAATATTATATGTTGCTTCTATTTTCAGTCTAGAGGAATAAGTGGGGTAGGGAGACCCTTAAATCTCTTTAGTAGCAATAAATCACTTCTAGTGTGGATGTGGATTAGTTTAGATAGTAAAAATAAAGCCACCTTGGGTTTGAAAGGGGGAAATGCATGTAGAATAGATGAAGGTTGGCCAAATCAACAACGCTTCCAAAGAAGAGAGTGTAGCTAGTGGGGACAACACAATTTTGGAGGAGTCTTTGCATGGAAGTAATCTCATAAATGAGTGCGGCCAAGGGTGAGGAAGCTCACCAGGAATATAAGTGAAGGGATTGAATCCATGAGAGACATTGAGAGTATTATTTATGTTTGATTCTTATGAATTATTGCATGCTTCAGCTGTTTAGTTGGGTTTGCTATACTGTTTAGTACAAGGGAATTTCCATGCAGGAATTCCCCACTCTATCTTGGAGGACTTGAGAAGGAAATCTAAGAGGAGTATTATGGGATTAATTTTCACCATAAAATATTGGGCCAAGTAGTCATCTACAACCACAACGTAGTCTCCTTAAGAAACTGCATTATTTTTCATGGTGTTGCAGTGGAGGGGTGTAAAACCCTATTTATGAGCTAGTTTCCTACTGAAAGGGGAAACGTTTCACCCAGAAAGCTAGGGAGGAGAAGTTACAGCCATATATTTTTCATTTCAGCCATTTTGCAGTAGAGCTTTAGTGATACGGTGTGATTCAGCCATAAATTTGTAGTTTTCACTTTTTACATCTTGTGTATTTCAAGAAACCCTTGCCGGGTTATCTTGGGATTGTGTTTTTGAGAGACTAGTTCTCCTTTTTCAGCTCCTTTTTAGTAATATATCAACAAATACATTCATCTCTATTTTTCTATAGTATTTTCCCTCATTGGGACTGCACTTTCATGTATTCTGGCATTTATGCATTGCAGTATCCCTTGGGATTCTAGTATTTATGGGCTTTGTAGGCTTGTTTGCCTAGTTTGGGTGATTTTCTCCCCAACACATTGTATATTTTGCTGCTCTTATTCATAATCTAATGTATCTATGATTTTCTCATATGTTTTGCATAATTTTTTTTTTACATTTCAATTTATTGTTCAATATTGTTGTCTTTTCTAATTTGGAATATTACATTACAATACTGAGCCTTGTAGCGGGCAATGGGAAGACATCCTTGTCTAGTCCCAAATAAGGAAATTTTTCTCCCTCTCCGATGTAATCCGGTGAGGAAGTATATATCTTATATCTCAATATCAAGCTGGTGGTCCTCAATTATGAAACACTGATCTTGCATGTCCCATGCATTCACAAGCTAAGTCAGCAACTCAACTTGTCCCTTAATTCGCTGAATTTCCCAGAACTTGTATAAGACACAATTTTTTAACGCACGCATGGTTTCCAGATCATCCATGGCTTCATTTTCCATGACCTCATGTTTTCATTCCCACCATTCCAACATGTTTAAATACCTAAAAATTAACAAATTAAACAATAGAAATCAATTGGAGGAAACTTGAAACAATTTCTATGGAAAAATTTAGGTTTTTGAAAAGCTCACGATGCCTACGTAGGTTCTACGTATACAAGTGAATTTTTCCTCACACATCCCACATAGAACCCATGGCAACCCAACAATTTTTCCTTTAAAAAATGGTCGGGGTGCATGGTTTTGGCACAGAGAAACTGTGTACCCCCAAGGGCAGATTTTGAAACATAATTTCCTCTTAAAAAATGCCATGAAAGCTTAAAACGAGAAATGAAATGGATGAAAAGAAAAAAAAGGATGATTTTGATTCCCTAGTTCTAACAGTTCTTGAAATGAACAATTGGTTCTTTTGATATCATATCCGGAATTTTTCGACCAAAAGCTCTCTCTACACTGTTCTGTAAAACAAAAAGTGAAAATTTCTTGTTTTAACTCCTTTTTGTAGTTTTTAATGAATAAAATATTATTATTTTATTTATTTTTACTTTTAAAAGGTAAAATTTAAATATTTTTACTTTTTGAGGACAAATATTTGTAATCATTTGAGTTTTTTGTAGGATACAGGATTTTGGTGAAAATAACTATTTTGACATCGAGTATACTTTTATCACTTTTACGAGCTCTGTAAAAATACGAAAAAGAGAAACCCTGGAGTCCTCTTTTAAGCCCTTTTGAAACTCCTGAAACATGAAAATATCACTGAGTACTTGAGTATTCGGTCGGCAGCGGAAATGTTGAACAAATGCCCATTAAAATATATGCTACTCCCCTTTTGGGGACTGAATTGGACTAATTATGAAAAATGTATATGTTGACTGATTATAGTCAATATAGTTCTCGTCTGCATTATTTTATCATTCTTCAGGCTTGAGGGACTAAATTTATGAAAAATAACAACCATGGAGTTTACTTATGTTTTTCTTTTGACTCCCTAAAACTGAAAAACGCTGAGTTATTCCTATACTGGACTCACTAAAATTAAGCAGTACAAGACTTTTCGATCACAACAAGACCAAACCACTCCTTCTTAGGGTTCTATTTTAATACTAATATGGACTCATTCGAAGGATGAGCTTACAAAAACAAGAAAATTCTATCAGCCTCAAGCTTGACAAAAATAAAGAGGTACTTGCCAGTAATGGTGGGGGAAAAAGAGAGAAAAAAAATCTTGTTGTCTTCCTCATTTTAGAAAGAAGCATGTCGCTCTTGAACACAACACTTTCTCACACTTATATGTGGGTTGGGAAATCCTTTGTCTAACAATTAATCAAACCACATTGAAATTATTAAACTAGTTTCTCGGTAATACCTTTAGGTCAAATGTTGCCAAGTCATCTACAATGTTGTTATGTGTTCAAGACAAAGTTAAATAAACCATTCATTGTAAACATGTCTTCATTCGCGTTGACCATCCCTGAGTCAGTCGTTCCAAAACATTTCTAATGGTTTCGTGTCATATGATATCCTACAACAGATCACTTTCTATCAACATCAACTCATTATCTAGAAAGTTGGTCTAGAATCCTATCATTACCTTGGAATCTGCATGCCCCAATGATAGCTTTCTCGCCTTCGACGATAGGTTTTAATCATTGAACTTTGATCGAACGATTCTATGAGTGTTTTATTGAAAATCATTCGTTCATACTTCATAGATTTTACTGAAGTACTTTGAGAGCCATTTTTATTATTGGTGGTTTCTCTAAGACTTATTAGCGGTTCTCATAATCGACCTGTAATCAAGTGGTTTCTACCATGTTCGGCTTCGACATATTTAATCACATTCATAGATTCGTACTAGTTCGAGAAGCAGAAATCAAGACCCTGGATCTAGTTTCCACCATCCAGGCTACGAAGATTTTATTATTCATGATACAGTAGAATACTTATGGCAGATGGTTGCATCCATACTGTGTCTACTTCCGATGTAATATTGAAACAATATTTGTACTAGAAAATTTAGTTAGTTTTGATATAAGTATGGGCATGCCTACCTCAACAATGATATATATTTTCATTGAATGTTTTTACAATTTTTCGATCGACGTCTCCAATCCAATCCTCGGAATGATAAAGAACTTCTCTCTTCAAAAAACTCCCAGACTTCGCACTTTAGGGGGAAATATATTACATGTAATTTTGTCACCATGACATTTGATTGTTCATATGGGTCCATTACCATCCACATCATGTTCCCTTAGAGATCAAAAAAACTGATGTTCCTGAATCATGTCTTGGAAATTGGAGAAAATCTCTGTAATACCATTAAAATTTCATCTACATGGTTTTACTAGCCTTTCCCTATGCATGCGTTGATGGTCCTTCCATTAGTTGTGGAAACTGCTACATCGTTTTCCACTAAAACCTATGCACCCCCATGAAAATCAAGTAAAAGGAAAAAGTAACTTCTAGAATCCTAGTTGGTCTCCCAATTGGAACCCTCTAGAGTCACGCCAGTTCAAGCTTTATCCCTATACTCATGTAGCTTATCCCTTGGTTGAAGGAACTCAAATCCTTGCATGAGATTAATCCATCCCCCTCTTCATGGAACTGAAACTACCTCAATCTCGCTATAAATTGAGCTCAAGTTTCAGTTTGAAGGGTAGATACCAATGTGATTAGATACTAATCTATATAGTTTCTAAGTTGAACAGAGTTCATAGAGTGCATACTTTATATACTAGAGAGTTGTTGTTGACACACTGAAGATGACACCTTTATGCCCATAACTTCATGATGGTTATTCTAGAGATGAAGGCTTATCAAACTGAAGGAGAGCGATTTCTCAGGATCTCGGGAGAAATATGTACAACATTAAGGCATCTGGTTGTTATATTTCTATTTCTAATTTATGATAATACATATGGATCTCTTTTTCTCATTTTCTTGTTTCTTTATTTATGGGAATAATGTCTATACTTAGACTCCTTGATCACTAAGTTGGATTAGTACTTTTTTATTATTATATATTGGAGATGCTTCGATTATTTGTATTGTCTTTGATTGCAGGTTCTACTCATTGAAAAACTACTTTCAGTCGACGGGACAAAGGAATACATCAAACATTTTAATTTCAAGGTAGGAGCATATCCTCTCTACTTTACTATTATAATGCTCTTAAAATACAATTAATATAGAGAAAGCGGTATTCAAACGGATCTTTGTTTCTAGTTACTCGTTGGAGTACTAGGGAGATCACTCTTGTTCGCAAGATTGATTAATCCTAATAACATGGGCCCTCCTTTATGTGTTTCCTCCATAATACTTCGCATCCCCCCTTTCTAAAAACCATTTACCTCTGCGTACCCCCTCCAAAATTTTCTTTCTCTAGATGATGGTTTCCACTCCCGCCAACAATCAGTTGAATTTTTCTCTTGACCATTTCCCAAAACCAAAAAAGACACTTCCACTTGTGCATTCCATTGCAACTCCGCTCCCTTACCATTATTCCTATTGTGTCATTAGACACACTCCCTTAGCCATTTCCTAGTCATTTCACCATCCCCAGCACCTATATCTTTAGCCATTAAAATGCTATGGTCACATTCCTAATAGTCATTACATAACGGTAATGAAACCAATGTTATAAATAAAACTTCACCCTACCTTCAACCACTTTGCTTAATTCAGTGTTTGCTATTGAATTGCAGGAATTACAGAGCATAATCATGCCACTAATACAACCATTTGTCATTGTGCTACAAATATTTAACTGCGGAAATTACCATTCTTCTCCTTCCTCTTTTCCCTCTGCAGATAACATGGCCCCCAAAGGAAAAAGTTGAAAGGAAACCTATGAAGAAAACCTTTCCACTTCTACACCAGTAGATCTTGACCACATCCCCCTTGTTGATTCATACTTTAAATTTTTTGAACCAAAGTGAGAATTAGAATTTCATAAATTGCATCTGTGGCTGAAACAGAAATACCTCGATCAGAAACATGACATAAATGTTGGAATATTGTCATTGATGGAAAAGGCATTGGCTACAAAGGAGCATCTGATCAAAATAACAGAGGAAGTGTCAATTAATCAAAAGAACAAAGGAAGTATCAGTCAAGGAGCAGAAACAAGCAAAAGAGGAGATATGTTGGAAAATTTCCTGGAACAATGAAACATGGTATGAAAACTGTACATTGGTGCTTTTGGAACCAGAATGGAGCATGAAGAGGCGGAACGACGAATTTAAGGTCAAAAAGGAATCTGGTGTGAATTTCTTGTGTTATATATTAAGGATGTTACGAAGATTGCGTCGAACTGGAGTCAAGCCTCAATAAACAAAATGATGGGTTAATATGTTGATAAAGAGCGCAAGCGATGTCACAGTAAATAAGTCAATTTACAATAATCAAGCAGGGGGAGTGGAACCCTGAGCCAAGAAAGCGGAACCTTGTGAGAGGGACAGTAACAGCGGTTTCCAGTTTTTAACGCACCGCTCTCATCGGGCAAGTGGTATTTCCTGGTGAGGAGCGATTCCATAGAATGCTCAACACGCGTCCCTGTACGACTTCACAAAACCACTTTTCACCATCCGCCATCACGCATTATACTTCGACCCAGGATGCCCAGCGATATCATTGAGCGTCGTTGATCTGGGAAGGGGTCATCGGACATTTGTCATTTGTTGAAGGTGTGCGGAGATTAACACAGGTACGGCGGGCCATCGCACGTTAACGATCGGTATTGGAGGTCGAGCGATATGCATATACGCCATTGATATGGAAGTTTGCTAATCTAATGGTGATCGAATGCTGGACTTGTGCGACTTTTACCTATGGTACCATGCACATATTTGATTGGCTATTGACTATATTTGTGGGCCCAGGGTCAAAGGTTTACCATATTATTTGGAAGAATTAAAATGCAAAGGGTTAACTTTAATTCTAAAGTTCTGTTCAAAATTATTTATTTATCAATTTCTTTAAATTGATAAATAAATTTAAAATAAAAGATCAAAAGCCCCGTGGGATAAACTAAAAGGAATACTATCAGCGGTTCGTGGTTTTTTAACCCATGGTTTTAATAAAGGGAAAACTATATAAGGAGAAGAAATATAAGGAACGAGGTGTGCATTGCAATGGTTGTGAATGAACAATTTATACAAAGGAATATCTATATGGGCGAGCTCTGGTCTTAACTGATAAATCTGAAACTACGATGCACCCATGGATAGAATGATCTGACGATGATAAATCTTTGGTTTGTGTGAGTATATAGAAAGTAAATAAAACTAGTGACCGACAATGTATGTCATATGGAAACTGGTGGATCCAGTATGAAATTGATGAAACATGGTCTATAGTAGTGCTGAAGGTCGAAGCCTTCAGAAATGGGGTTGTAGCTCCCTTCCAGTGGTAGCTGGTAAATGAGAGAAGGTTGTAGCCTTCTGCAGCTGGGTGCCTGCGTGTTGGTATAAATCTGCACCAGCATATATTGTAAGAAGTCTTCTCTATAATAAATATTGAAAACTGAGATTACAGCAGTGGTGGTTTTCTCCCAAATTGGGTTTCCACCTTAAATCCTGGTGTTCATATGTGTTGATGGTTTGTTCTGTTATTTTTGTTCATGCTTAATGCTTATCTGATGCAATGCTCTAAGTAAAGACATAATAAGATATCAGGTCATACCTGTTGGATGCAGTACTGTAACATATGTTTTTAAGAGAAAGAAAAGAAAGATTGTTCAGCCTTTAATACTGATTCACCCCCCTCTTATTATTTTTCCTAACAATTGGTATCAGAGCCAGGTCGTTCTGAAAAAGCTTAGCCGCTAGAAGGAAGATCAAGCAAGATGAGCAATCAAGATGGAATAGAATCTATCAGGCCTCCACTTTTTAACAGAAACAATTTAATCTTCTAGAAAACAAGGATGAGATCCTATCTTCAGTCTCTGGGAGCAGAGGTATGGGCAATTGTTGAACAAGGATATCAATACCCAATTGCAGTACCAACAGATCCAACAGAAAGAAAGAACTATGAAACGAATGCAAAGGCAGTCAATGCTCTATTGGGAAGTCTAACTGAATCTGAATTTGTCAAAGTCATGTAGATGAATACAGCCAAGACAATATGGGACAAAATAATTCTAAGTTATGAAGGAGATGCAAAGGTAAAAAGTGTTAAACTCCAAACTCTCATAATTCAATATGAGAATCTAAAAATGGATAATGAAGAAAGCATTGCAAATTTATTTTTACGTCTTGATGATATTGTAAATCGTATGAGAAATATGGGAGAAACAATAACCGAATCTACCTTGGTTGAGAAAGTCTTAAGATCACTAACAACAAAATTTGAGTCAAAAGTTTCTGCCCTTGAAGAAAAGCAAGATATTCAAAATCTTACTGTGGTGCAACTTCATGGCATACTAGCTGCATATGAAATGAGAAGAGGAGGACCTTCTGAAGTCAAAGAAGAAGTCTTTAGAACTTCTACAAAAGGGAAGGAAGTACAAAAAACAGAAGGATCAGGATATATCTCAGAAGAAGATGAGATAAACTTTGTAAAAAAACTTCAACTTGGCACAGGACAGTTCAGAGGTAAGCTTCCTTTCAAATGTTTTGATTGTGGAAGAGTTGGTCATTATGCTGCTAAGTGTCCTTTTAAAGAAACACATAAAAAAGGGAAGGAAGTAGCAAAAAAGAATAAGAATCGTTTTAGCTCTAGAGAGAGTTACTACACTCATGAAGATATTGATGGGTTATCTGATAGTGAGGAAGAATGTGAACAAGACCTTAGACTTCTCATGGCATTTGAAAAAGAATCCAGAGAAGAAAAAGATACTTTTGTGGATGCTATAGCAGACAGTGATTTTCTTGATAAAAACATTAAACTCAAGACTTGCTTAGAATAAAGTAAAATAATCATAGAAACTCTGAAAAATCAGCTTGAAGAAAAGGAGAAGCACAATGAGAAATTAGAGTGTGAGTTAGTAAGTCTAAGAAAATAACTTGAGAAAGTAAAAACTCTGAATCTTAGATTTGATAAAGGATCTGAAACATTAGATGAGATTATCAAGATACAATGTTCTCCTCTTATAAATACAGGTCTTGGATATATTGGAGAATCTTCTCAGGTTTCAGCACCAAATTATCTAAAAGCTGTTACAGCTGGTCTACAACATGCTGCCACTCAGCAAGGGAATAGAGAATCTTTATAGATAAAACATGATCATCTCAATTCAAAGAACACTAACAGGAATGTCTTTCAAAGAAACACCAATCAACAAGTAAATTCATATAGAAGCTTTTATGATCGCATAAATTTCTTCTTCAATGGACAATGTTTCTCATGTCACAATTTTGGTCATAAAGTTGTTCAATGTGTTGCATATAAAACCATCATGACAAGAGAAGCAAGAAAGGAAAAGTTTGATATTGAAACAAAGAAGAATACTTATAACAAATTTTCTCCTCTTCAAAATGAAGTTGAATGTGCTTATTGCAATAACTTTGGCCATGAAGAATCTGAATGCAGGATCAAAGTTCAGCCAAAAGAACATGTACTTTCAAGCTCCAAAGTATGGAAAAAGAAGGAATTACAAGTTGAAAACTGTGGCACAGCGTTATTTGAAGAAGATGAAGAAAACCAATGGTACATTGACAGTGGATGCTCAAGACACATGACAGGTGATAAAGACAAGCTTCTTGCATATAGTACTCTAGAAAAAGAAAAAAATGTTACGTTTGGGAATGATACTCCTGCGGTCATTGAGGGAAAAGGGTCTGTTTTTCTAAAAAAAAAGGTGAAAGCTAATGAAGTCATGTATGTGGATGGATTAAAACATAATCTGTTAAGTGTAAGTCAAATGTGTGATCAAGGAACTGAAGTTGTCTTTAGTTCAAAAGAATGTGTGGTACGTGATCTTGATACAGGTAAGGCAATTATAAAAGGAAAAATAACTCCAAACAACCTGTATATATTGAAGAACCCCAAAGAAAAATGTTATTTGAGTAAATCTTCAGAAAATTGGCTATGGCATAGAAGGTTGGGGCATCTGAGCTTCTCTCAAATCAACAAATCAAGCAGACTTAAAGCTGTTCGTGATCTTCCCAATATTACTGTACCTGAAAATATCATATGCAAATCTTGCCAATTCGGTAAGCAAACGAGGGTACAATTTAATGACAAGGAAGGATCATCAAGTAAGCCTCTTGAACTCATTCATACTAACATATGTGGACCTATGAGGAAAAATTCACCACGTGGTGAAGAATACTATATCATATTCATTGATGATTTCTCTAGAATGTGTTGGATTGGGCTACTTAAACACAAAGATGAAGCATTTGAGAAATTTCAGATCTTCAAAGCACTAGTTGAGAATGAATTAGATCTAAAAATCAAGTGTCTTAAATCTGATCAAGGAGGAGAATATACATCCAATGAATTTCTTGAATTTTGTGAACAACATGGCATAAAAAGACAGTTCTCTGTAGCTGGCACTCCAAAACAGAATGGTGTTGCAGAAAGAATGAACAAAACAATTCAACAAATGGCTAGAGCTATGCTTGATGATTCTAGAACACCTGACACATTTTGGGGAGAAGCAGCACATACAGCAACAAAAATTCTCAACAAAGCACATGTTCATGTAAACAGTGATAAAACTCCATATGAACTCTAGTATGGTAATCCTCCCACTATAAAGCATTTTAGAATTTTTGGGAGAAAATGCTTTATCAAGAATAATGATGAAAAACTTGGCAAGTTTGAACCCAAAGCAAATGAAGGAATATTTCTTGGTTACTCCTCTAGGAGTAAGGCATATAAATGTTACAATAAAAGACTTCGAAATATTTTTGAATGTATTGATGTTGTTATTGATGAGTCTCCTGCAGCTCCAAAAGAAGAAAAGCAAACAACAGATGAAGATGATGAGGACACATATCCTTCTACATAAAATAGTAATGATACAAATAGTGCACCCAGTGCAGAACCTGAAGAGGATTTGTCTGAAAAGGCTCCATCTATGTATGTTCAAAAGAATCATCCAGAATCTCAAATTTTGGGAGAAAAGGGATCAGGTGTACAAACAAGAAGGATTCTTGTGGGATCTTCTAGCAATCTGGCATTTCTGTGCACTATTGAACCTCACAGTGTCAGTCAAGCTAGCAAAGATGAATATTGGATTCAAGCAATGAATGAAGAGCTTTATCAAATTGAAAAGAATCACACTTGGGAATTACTACCAAGGCCTCATGACAAAAATGTCATTGGAACTAAATGGATATTAAAAAACAAGTTAAATGAGAATGGGGATGTTATAAGAAATAAATTTAGACTTGTGTGCAAAGTGTATGCTCAACAAGAAGGTATAGACTTTGAAGAAACCTTTGCTCCTGTAGCCAGACTTGAAGCCATAAGAATGTTTCTTGCTTTTTCAAGCTTCTAACAAATCAAATTTTATCAAATGGATGTTAAATCTGCTTTTCTCAATGGTGATCTAGAAGAAGAAGTTTATATAGAACAACCAGAAGGATTCATTTTGGGAAATGATGAAAACCTTGTTTGTAGACTTAAAAAGGCTCTATATGGTCTCAAAAAAGCTCCAAGGGCATGGTACTATCGTCTTGACAAATATCTTCATCAACAAGGATTTTCAAAAGGTTCTGTTGATAGCAACTTATACACAAAAACTGAAAATGACAAACTATTGATTGTGGTTGTATATGTTGATGATATCATTTTTCGAAGTAATAAAGAGTCTATGAGTAAGAAATTTGCTTCTGATATGCAGCAAAAATTTGAAATGTCTTTGCTTGGGGAACTAACATTATTTCTTGGCTTGCAAGTGCAACAAGCAACAGATGGCATATTCTTGTCACAAGCAAAATATCTCAAGCAAATCCTAAAGAAGTATGGCATGGAAGACTGCAAACCTGTAAGCACACCAATGATAACCAGATGTAATCTCAGTTCTAATGATGATTCCCCCATGGTGAATCAACTTGAATACAAATCTATGATAGGAAGTCTACTTTATCTCACTAGGACCAGACCAGACATCATGCATGCAGTTGGGATTGTTGTAAAATTCCAAGCTAATCCAAAAGATTCTCATCTTCAGGCTGTAAAAAGAATATTCAAATATCTACAAGGAACTCAAGACTTTGGACTATGCTATCCAAAGAATGTTGATCTTACTCTTCATGCATACACTGATGCAGATTGGGCTGGAAGTGTTGATGATCGGAAAAGCACCAGTGGTGGTGCATTTTATATGGGGCCTCGGTTAGTATCTTGGTTTAGAAAGAAGCAAAGCTCCATTGCCTTATCTACAGTAGAAGCAGAATATGTGGCTGCTGCATCATGTTGCACTCAACTTCTCTGGATGATGCAAACCCTACAAGACTTTCAAATCAAATGCTCACCTCCTATCTCCATTATGTGTGATAATACAAGTGCTATCAGTATCTGAAAGAATCCTGTTATGCATTCCAAGACCAAGCACATTCCCATAAAATATCACTTCTTACGTGAACAAGTGCTTGAACAAAAGGTGAAATTGGAGTATGTTTCCTCCAAAGAACAAGTAGCTGCTATATTTACCAAAAATCTACCCAGGGAAGTGTTTGAATATCTCAGACAGAAACTGGGAGTAGTCTCTGCCATGCAGAGGATCAGGTCTACTTAAATATAGAAGATTAAATTGGGTATGAGGTGTTGATTGGGCATCTCTGAATGCACAGGCTAAGGGGGAGCATTGGTCATAAGACAAAGATGCATTGTTGGCATTTATAAGTCATCTTGTTATATTATGAAGATGCAGCATGATCTCAGGGGGAGCATGGTATTGTCGGTACAAAGGATATCGATCAACCCTTTTCCATTGATGTCAAAGGGGGAGAACAAAGCAAAGAAGGGCTTCTAGAAGATAAATAGAGAAAGAGTATTACGGAGGAAGCATATTGCCATCAATGCCAAAGGGGGATATTGTTGGAATATTGTCATTGATGGCAAAGGCATTGGCTACAAAGGAGCATCTGATCAAAAGAACAGAGGAAGTGTCGGTTGATCAAAAGAACAGAGGAAGTATCGGTCAAGGAGCAGAAACAAGCAAAAGGGGAGATATGTTGGAAAATTGCCTAGAACAATGAAACATGGTATGGAAACTGTACATTGGTGCTTATGGAACCAGAATGGAGCATGAAGAGGCGGAATGACAAATTTAAGGTCACAAAGGAATCTGGTGTGAATTTCTTGTGTTATATATTAAGGATGTTACGAATATTGCGTTGAACTGGAGTCAAGCCTCAATAAACAAAATTATGGGTTAATCTGTTAATAAAGAGTGCAAGCGATGTCACAGTAAATAAGTAAATTTAAAATAATCAAGAAGGGGGAGTGGAACCTTGAGCGAAGAAGGTGGAACCTTGCAAGAGGAACAGTAACGGTGGTTTCCGATTTTTATCCCACCGCTCTCATCAGGCAAGTGGTATTTCCTGGTGAGGAGAGATTCCATAGAATGCTTGACACGCGTCCCTGTACGACTTCACAAAACCACTTTTCACCGTGTGCCATCGTGTGTTATACTTCGACCCAGGATGCCCAGCGATATCATTGAGCATCGTTGATCTGGGAAGGGGTCATCGGACGGTCGTCATTTTTTGAAGGTGCGCGGAGATTAACACAGGTACGGCAGGCCATCGCACGTTAATGATCGGTATTGGAGGTTGAGTGATATGCATATACGCCGTTGATCTGGAATTTTTCTAATGTAACAGTGATCAGACACTGGACTTGTGCGAAGGTTACCAATGGTACCATGCGCATATTTGATTGGCTATTGACTATATTTATGGGCCCAGGGTCAAAGGTTTACCATATTATTTGGAAGAATTAAAATGCAAAGGGTTAACTTTAATTCTAAAGTTCTGTTCAAAATTATTTATTTATCAATTTATTTAAATTGATAAATAAATTTAAAATAAAAGATCAAAAGCCCCGTGGGATAAAATAAAAGGAATACTATCAGCGGTTCATGGTTTTTTAACCCGTGGTTTTAATAAAGGGAAAACTATATAAGGAGAAGAAAAATAAGGAACGAGGTGTGCATTGCAAGGGTTGTGAACGAAAAATTTCTAAAAGGAATATCTATATGGGCGAGCTCTGGTCTTAACTGATAAATATGAAACTACGATGCACCCATGGATAGAATGATCTGACGATGCTAAATCTCTGGTTTGTGTGAGTATATAGAAAGTAAATAAAACTGGTGACCGGCAATGTATGTCATATGGAAACTGGTGGATCCAGTATGAAATTGATGAAACATGGTCTACAGTAGTGCTGAAGGTCGAAGCCTTCAGAAAGGGGGTTGTAGCTCCCTTCCAGTGGTAGCTGGTAAATGAGAGAAGGTTGTAGCCTTCTGCAGGTGGGTGCCTGCGTGCTGGTATAAGTCTGCACCAGCATATATTGTAAGAAGTCTTCTCTATAATAAATATTGAAAACTGAGATTACAGCAGTGGTGGTTTTCTCCCGAATTGGGTTTCCACCTTAAATCCTGGTGTTCATATGTGTTGATGGTTTGTTCTATTATTTTTGTTCATGCTTAATGCTTATCTGATTCAATGCTCTAAGTAAAGACATAATAAGATATCAGGTCATACCTGTTGGATGCAGTAATGTAACATATGTTTTTAAGAGAAATAAAAGAAAGATTGTTCAGCCTTAAATACTGATTCACCCCCCTATCAGTATTTTTCCTAACAATAAAACTATGGGAATCCCTTTTTACCTTTTTTTCATTCCCTCAAACCCATGATTTTCCAGACCTGTCACCTAGTGTCAAAATAGGTATGATGCCATCAAAAGAGTAGTGGTGGCTCAGAATGGAAACATTCTGATATCCATCATTGCAGATGCCATAAACAACATGTTATTAATCCCTTATAATGACTCTGTAAGTCTTTTCTCCCAAGCTCCTCTAATGGAGGTGTACTATAAACTCAATTTCCCTAAAAGAGCCCAAATTTTTTAGACCTTCCTTCTTTATGATGTCTAATTACCATAGAAAAACCAACCCTATCCATCCTCCATGTTTCATGAAGCTAAAAAAAACATAATCTCACTATTTTCTTGCTTATTAGGAAATCCATATGATTGGATAGTAGATGAACCCATCTTTGGCTATTTTCCTATCTTTTCCAGAGATCATCTACCTGCATTCATGTACAATTATAGTCAATTTTTGGCTCATAATATTCATGAAAAAATAATGAATTTAACAACCCAAGGAATGTTTATGTATACCTTTGTACTTGTCCATATGTTTCTATTTAAACAAGGAGATTCACTGCCTGTTACATTGAACAAGTAGGATAAACAAGGAGTTAACCAGTCAATAATTCATTAGACAAAATTGATCAGGTCAATTTCAAATAAATTCTCTTTTTTAGACTTCATTGACTCATTCATCTGTCCAATTTCACAACTTCTCAATAGCCAGAATCAACCGAAAATTGTCCATGACATCAAAAGAATACTCCATTTGAGTGACCAAGTTAAAACTAGAGACTGGTATTTATACCAAAATTACACAGAAATTCAAGTATATGATTGTGAGTTGGCACCATATAAATTACCCAAATATGTTCCAATGATAGTATTTTCTTTATAATATATTAGGCAGATGATTAATATGGATGATTTACATTATGTTTCGGGGAAGAGGATATCACAGTTCAAGATTAAGTCAAAGATTGGTTCTTTCATTTGCAATACCAGATCAACAAAAATTGAGGTAGATGTTATCTTGAAAAATACGAATATCCATCCAAGATTCACCTGTTCATATTAGCCTTTTAGAATGATTTCAAATATAAGAGTTGAATTGAAAAAAAGTCCATATAATCATACACCAAGGCTTGAAATTGAAAATTTTTGTTGGGTGTGGAGCCTGATTTTCTTCTTGATTCAGAGATCCTTGTTCTAGATGGATGTATACTGAAATAAAATTGTACACCCTTGCACACAGGGGGGTGCGGGGGGGAATTTTCCCCCCCGCAGTGTCCAGGGGGGCCTACCCCCCCGGGTGGAGGTTTCGAGGGCAGTGCCCCAGAAGCCAAAAATAGATGTAAAATTTCCTTGTAAAAGTATGGTAATTTCTAGTCAATCTGGGCCGTTCATTAGGCAGATGATCTGATGGTAGAAGTTATGTTTAGTTTAGAGTTTTTTTCCCTAAAAGTCAACCCCTCGCTTTTATGAGGGTATTTTATTGCGGCTGTGTATTGTAGGTGTATTATCTAAGCGGAAAACAGATAGGGAGGCTGTGAGATACAATAAAGGATATTACAACAGATCTGCTGTAGGTTTTGTATCTTCATTTTGCTGGATAATAGAAAGGAAGGACTGGTTGTTCGGGGTGGATGTAGCCCAAATTGGGTGAACCACGTATATCTGTGTCTCTCTGGTTTTATTTGTTTTGAGTGCTTGTATTTTCGGCATATTTTATGTGTTGCATTGCTCTGTAATATTTAATTTTCTAACAACTAGTATCAGAGCTGAAGGTATATTTGGCTGATAAACTCACAGGAAAGAAGGGTTCCTGGTTCGAGTGGGAGAAATGGCGGAAGATGCTAAGCTTAGGGTCGAGAAATTTAACAACCAAAACTTCCCGCTGTGGAAGATGCAGATGGAAGATTATCTATATCAAAAAGATCTGTACCTACCATTGAGCAAAAAATCAAAGAAGTCGGCGCCCATGACAGACGCAGAATGGAACATTCTTGATAGAAAGGCACTCAGAACAGTATGGTTGTGCCTTGCAGCATCAGTCGCCTTCAATATTTCGAAGGAAACAACAACAGAGGGTTTGATGCAGACGTTGGCGAAACTATATGAAAAACCCTCGACCTCAAACAAGGTATTTGTTATGAAACAGCTATTTAATATGAAGATTTCGGAAGGTGGATCTATTGCAGACCATTTGAATGATTTTAATATAGTTACCAGTCAGTTAAGTTCTGTAGGGGTAAACTTTGATGATGAATTTAGAGCTCTGTTATTTATGTGCTCATTACCAGAAAGCTGGAATGGTTTAGTTATGGCCATTAGTAACTTTGTCTCTGGATCTATTACTTTAAAGTTTGATGATGTTGTCGGTGCTATCCTTAGTGAGGAAATGCGACGGAAAAGCTCCGGTGAGACATCAGGTAATGCTTTGAGTGCAGATTCTAGGGGAAGGAGAATGGAAAGAGGAAAGAACTCAGGATATCGCAGTAAATCAAGGAAAGGCAGATCCAAGTCCAGATCGGGGATAGTGTGATGGAAATGCGGAAAGAAAGGACACGTAAAGAAAGACTGTAAATCTCGGAAGGGAAAATAAGGAGATGCACAACAAGAAAATAGTCATGAATAAAATGTGACAGGTGATGTTTTACAAGATGCTTTGATTCTTTCTTTCGAAAATGTTACTGATTCTTGGGTTGTAGATTCAGGGGCTTCATTTCATGCCACACCTGATAAGAAATATTTTCATGAATATGTTCAAGGAGATTTTGGACAAGTTCGTTTGGGTGATGATAAACCTTGTAAAATTGTTGGAATGGGTAAGGTTCTTGTAAAACAACAGAATGGAAACCAATGGCTACTAAAGGAGGTAAGGCATGTTCCAGATCTAAAGAAAAATCTGATTTCAACAAGGCAGTTAGGCAGTGAAGGTTGTGTGACAGCTTTCACAGATAAAGCTTGGAAGGTCACCAAAGGAGCCCTAGTAATAGCAAAAGGAGAAAAGGTTGGTACATTGTATTTATGCAATGATATTTCTAACTCTGTTAATGCTTTAACTTCCAAAGGAGCAGATGCAGCACTATGGCATCATAGGCTCGGACATATGAGTGAGAAGGGGATGAATATTTTTCACTCAAGAAATTTGTTGCTAGGTTTGAAGAATGTTGATTTGGATTTCTGTGAGAATTGCATTTATGGAAAACAAAAGAAAGTCGGATTTCTCAGAGTTGGGAAAGAAAAGAAGAGTGAAAAATTGGAGCTTGTGCATATAGATGTATGGGGACCTGCTCAGGTATCATCTCTCGGTGGCTCTCGCTATTATGTTACGTTTATTGATGATGGAACTAGAAAAAATTGGATTTATTGTAGTCAAAATAAATCTGATGTATTTGATACTTTCAAGAAATGGAAAGCTTTGGTTGAGATTGAGACAGGAAATAAGTTAAAGTGTCTTAGATCAGAAAATGGAGGTGAATATTGTAGCAAAGAGTTTGATAGGTACTGTTCAGAGCATGGAATTCGTAGAGAGAAGAGAGTTCCAAGAACACCACAAGAAAATGGTGTGTCAGAAAGGATGAACAGAACAATCATGGAGCGTGCAATGTGCATGAGATTGCATGCAGGACTACCTTTACAATTTTGGGAAGATGCTGTAGATACTAATGTTTATCTAAGAAATGGAAAGCTTTGGTTGAGATTGAGACAGGAAAGAATTTAAAGTGTCTTAGATCATAAAATGGAGGTGAATATTGTAGCAAAGAGTTTGATAGGTACTGTTCAGAGCATGGAATTCATAGAAAGAAGAGAGTTCCAAGAACACCACAAGAAAATGGTGTGTCAGAAAGGATGAACAGAACAATCATGGAGCGTGCAATGTGCATGAGATTGCATGCAGGATTGCCTTTACAATTTTGGGAAGATGCTGTAGATACTAATGTTTATCTAATCAACAGAGGGCCTTCAAGTTCCTTGGATGGTGGTATTCCAGAGGAAGCATGGACAGGTAAAAAGGTAAACTACTCTTTTTTAAGGCCATTTGGTTGTGAGGCCTTTTTCCATATTAATAAAGAAAATAGAACAAAGCTTGAGGCAAAATCAAAGAAATGTACCTTTATTGGATATGGTGCTAATGATTTTTGTTATCACTTATATGATTATGAAAATCACAAAATCATTAGGAGTATAGATGTAATATTCAATGAAAAGGTCTTGTATAAGAATCAGTTGCAGGAAAAGAAACAGGAAAAAGAAAGCAAGGACTACGCGGTTCTTGATGAGATAACTGAAAAAGGAAAGGTGCCTGAAAATGATAATAATCAACAAACCACAGCAGTAGCAACCACCACAACAGCAACAGGCACCTCAAACACCTGAAACTGGTGTTAGAAGATCTACCAGGATAAGTAGACCCCCTGAACGATACTCTCCTTCATTATATTATTTATTGTTGACTGATTCTTGCGAACCTAAATGTTATGAAGAAGCAATGCAGGTTGAAAGCAGGAAGAAGTGGGAGCTAGCCATGGAAGAAGAGATGGAATTCTTAATGCATAACCAGACTTGGGACTTAGTCAGGTTGCCTGCAGGTAAAACTACATTTAAGAATAAATGGGTTTACAGGCTGAAGGAAGAAGATGGAGGAAAACAGAGGTACAAATCTAGACTTGTGGTGAAGGGTTTTGCACAGAAGAAAGGTATTGATTTTGATGAAATATTTTCTCCTGTTGTTAAGATGACTTCAATCAGAACTATCTGAAGTCTTGTAGCAACGAAAGATTTACATCTTGAATAGTTAGATGTAAAGACAACATTTCTCCATGGAGATTTGGAGGAAGAGATATACATGCAGCAACCAGAAGGATATGAGGTCAAAGGGAAAGAAAAATCGGTGTGCAGGTTAAAGAAGAGCTTGCATGGCTTAAAACAGGCTCCAAGGCAGTGGTATGTAAAATTTGACAAGTTTATGTCTGAACAAGGTTATACTAGATGTCACTCTGATCATTGTGTTTATCTAAAAAGGCAAAATGATGGCAGCTATATTATATTGTTATTTTATGTAGATGACATGCTTGTTGCAGGATCTAACATGCAGGAAATAAATGTGCTCAAAATAAAATTGGAAAATTTATTTGCAATGAAGGATTTGGGAGCTGCAAAACAAACCCTTGGTATGAGGATAACTAGAGACAGGAAAAATCACAAATTAACACTGTCTCAGAATGAGTACATAGAAAAGGTGTTGAAAAGATTTAATATGCACAATGCAAAACCTGTTAGTACACATTTTGCTAGACATTTCAAACTTAGAAGGGAGATGTGCCGAAATACCCAAGAAGGCATGGATTATATGTCTAAATTTCCATATGCATCAGTAGTTGGAAGCTTAATGTATGAAATGGTCTGCACAAGGCCTGATATTGCACATGCAGTGGGAGTTGTAAGAAGGTACATGAATAATCTAGGAAAATAACATTGGACGGCAGTAAAATGGATTCTCAGATATTTGAGAGGTACCACAAATCAAGCATTATGCTTTGGTGGTTCAAACATTTCTCTATAGGGATATGTTGATGCAAATATGGTAGGTGACAGAGATAACAGGAGGAGCACTACAGGATATGTATTTACTGTAGGTGGAACAGTTGTCAGTTGGTTTTCAAAAATCCAAAGTGTTGTTGCACTTTCAACAATAGAAGCAAAGTATGTTACTGCTACAGAGGCTAGTAAAGAAATGATTTGGTTACAAAGGCTTATGGGTAAATTGGGTAAGAAGCATGATATGGGCATGTTATACAGTGATAGCCAAAGTGCCATTCATCTTGCAAAGAACTCAGCATTTCATTCTAGGACTAAACACATACATCTCAAATACCATTTCATATGGTCAGTATTGGAAGATGGAGAGTTGAAGCTGGAAAAGATACACACTAGCCAGAATCCTGAAGATATGCTAACAAAATTTGTAACCAGGGAGAAACTGAAAATGTGCTCAGTTTCAATTGGTCTTCAAGGATGATGATGAAGATGAGGAATAGCCAGGTCCAAAGAGGAGTCATTTTCTAGCAAATGAAGTAGCGGTGGAGTTGCTACAATCAGTCTCCAAGTGGGAGATTGTTGGGTGTGGAGCTTGATTTTCTTCCTGATTCAGAGATCCTTGTTCTGGCTGGATGTATACCCCAAGAAAATTATACACCCTTGCACGCGAGGGGTACAAGGGGGACTTGTCCCCCCCGAGGGGTCCGGGGGGGCGTACCCCCCCCCGGCTGGGGGGTCTAGGGGCCAGCAGACCCCTGGTGGGGGTTTCGATGCCAGCACCCCCGAAGCCAAAAACAGATGTAGAATTGTCTTGTAAAAGTATAGTAATTTCTAGTCAATCTGGGACGTTCATTAGGCGAATGATCTAACGGTAGAAGTTATGTTTAGTTTATGGTTTTTTTCCCTACAAGGAAACCCCTCACTTTTATGAGGGTATTGTATTATAGCTGTGTATTGTAGGTGTATTCTCTGAGTGCAAAACAAATAGGGAGGCTGTGAGAGACAATAGAGGATATTATAGCGGATCTACTTTAGGTTTTGTATCTTCATTTTGCTAGATAATAGAAAGGAAGGACTGGCTGTTCGGGGTGGACGTAGCCCAAATTGGGTGAACAACGCATATGTGTGTCTCTCTAGTTTTATGTGTTTTGTGTGCTTGTATTTTCGACATATTTTATGTGTTGCATTGCTCTGTAATATTTAATTTTCTAACAAGTTCATGAATCAATATTAGTGGACAGAAAATACATTACAGGAAGTAGAGGAAAAAATCATTTCCACTTCTACTTTGTAGATTCTAGTTTCCAAAAGAAAATAGTAGAAAAGGTCCAGGGAATAAAAATCAAGTCCTGTGGATTTTGTAAGAGAATTCATAATCCAACAAAAGAAGCAAAATACTAGCTTAACAATTTCCATAGAGCAGAGGCAACATGAACCAGAAATTATAGATTTAGGAGATCCAAAAGTGTCTACATCAGCAAGAGGGAGTGTTCCTAATACTCCATCATCTTCTTCACCCTCTTAAGAGCCTTTGGAGATCATCCAATCAGTGGGAACCAATTCAATAGATGACCATAACATCTAATCCAAATTCTTGGAGATTAAACAAAAGAATGAAACCTTGAGGGCTAATGCATACAGTTAGTTTTGGAAGTAGAATTACACATCACAGCACAAGCTTCAGAATTATTTTAACAGTGAAAAGGGAAGGATTCAGATGGATTTTCTACAAGCCCAAGTCCCTTTTCCTAAGTCTCCATCTGATTATAACAAGACTATTATCTCATTCGATGCAAACCAGATTCATCCAATAGATTAGATGTACATGCATAGGCAGTCTGGAGAGATGCTCTTCTCTACCATGACTAATGCATCTATGACTTTGTCCAAGTTTATAACAACATTATCAAATTTACAGTCACAACTTAAAATAGAAAAACTCTCCTCTTTAGCTAAATAAAAGAAGTTAAATTCTTTAGAAGACACAGTGGTTAAAATTGGGTATGACCCAAAAGATTGTAAAGATATAGAAGAAATTTTAAAGAATTAAAATGAAAACATTGAAACTATGTGAAAATAGCTAAATCTCCCTTCCAAAAAAGACCCACATGTAAAGGAAACAGAGGAGAGTGAACAGAACAGAACAGATAAGAGATGCTAAAACTCATCATTGAGAAGAATATTTAGATAAAGAATATGGAGGAGCATATTAAAGGATTTATTAAGGAGAAAGAACAGTCATCTCAGATTGCTTTAATCCCAGTTGTAGGAGTACCAATTGAATTGGTAGATAGAAATCTCGGCTCTTCATCAATATAAATGGAATCGACATCCACAACAGGTGATTCAACCAGATTTGTACATGATTTGACCATATAGAAACAGGAAAATGAGAAGCTACCATAGAAATTCAAAGCCCTGGAAACTCAGAAGATCAAAAATGACACTTTTTACATGGAATAAATGCAGAAGTCTCACGGATTGGGACTAAAGTTTCAAAAGCTATAAAGTGAGCTTCTGATGGTAGACACATTGGCCCAATCTAAGGAAATTATCTGGATAGAAATAAGACAACCAATGACAGAATTATGGTTTTCCATACAAATCATTTTTGAGTAGGAGAAATTAGTTAACAAATGAAGGATAGTCATTGAAAAAGAGAAGGAGACACTCAATCAGTAACCAATAGAGGAATCAGACATGATTATTGAAATCAAGAAACAGGGTAGAGTTAGAGCAGATCAATATTTCAGAAAAACAACTACTATCCTGGAAATAAAGAAAGTTTTGCAGAAAAAGAACTTGTTGAACTAATTGGAGACTAAGTGTCAAACTTTGGACATTGTTGTCCAGATATATCACACTAAGTTTAATTTGCTGAACTAGACGCGATTGGCTATACTAGTAGCTCCTAATGAGAAGCTGATCAACTTGGAGGTGTACTGCAAAATTTTTAACACCATTTCCATTGACAAAGCAAACTTTGCAAGAATTAAAGGCCACATGACAAGGAAATATTTTCTAGAATCTTTAGATTTTGATTTAATAATAAAACATGAAGTGAAACTTCTCTTCATAGATAAGCCTACTTTTGAAAGGTACTCAGAAGTAGATGAAGATTTTAGTAAACTGGTAAATCTAGAAATTCCAAGTGAGGAAATATGGGATTACTTATGTGAAAATATCGAGTAACTTTTTGTCTCCAATAACATGCCAACACAACATAATTTTGGGGTGACATAATTAACGGTTTCCTCAAAGACAGTGATAGATCATTCATCAATTTTATTTTCCCACAATTTGATACTATTTTGTTAGTTTTAGATAATTCTAAGTGATAGAAACTAGTATAAATAACTCTCCATTCGCGTTATTAAGGGTTGCACCCTTAGATGATAATTTGTAACCAGAAGTGTATGAGCTTTGATCATTGATGACACTAAAAGGATTCTATATTTATTTCAATCATTTTGTTCTCTTGTAAGTTTTTCCAGTATTCATTTCACTTTATTTTTTGCATATATTTGTTTTTTATGAAGATAATTGGGTAATAAAATCTTTGTTTTAGTCTATCTTAAATCCTTTGAAGTTATAATCCATTTTAGAGAATGAATTATTGAACTATATGTTTTTATAAGTCCCTCTATATCAATTAATTGTCTGTAATATTAGTAAAGTTAAATACGGTTTGTTAAGTTGTTAAACATTATTTGATAGTCTTTCATAGTTATGATAAATTAAACATTCAATCTGAATATATAACAGATCACACATTCTTACAGTTTCTTCCTTCACATATGCAATCTTAAATCATTGTTTGAAGTAAAGAAACAACCCTATTTTTAATAGTTGATACTATCTAAAGTTTTAATACATATGTTTTTAAATGCTTAATACGTTGGTCATCAAAAAACCCAATTGAAAACAAACAAAACATCATAGATGCTCTAACATGATTGATTGACCAAGAGTTATCTCAGAGGACAACATCAGACTGGCATCATTTCTGGGTATATGAAATTAGATCCATTTTCCCTGGGATGATGATATAACTATTCCTTTAAAGGTGAATACATGTCTATTAAGGTTAAAATATTTCACCTGGAGACTTCACAGAACCATAAGATCGCTCCCTCAAGACATACCGGGTCTCGTTCTGATTCTAAGATTCTTTTACCTTTGTCAGATCCAGAGAGACTGGTAAGATAAGCCTCTTAAAGAAGGCTTCAAACCCCTTCTTCTTCCATTCCTCCTCATCAGGAGGCCACTTGAGTTCCTTATCCTTTTATATCTCTACATGTTCCTTTAAATTTAGAAGATCTACTACCTAGGGTGCATGAATTGATATCTAAAGGAGTTGATTTCAAATATTCTCTTCTAGTTCATTCATTAGAATCCTATCAAGTACCTATAGTACCTTATGAATCTCCTACATTAGAACAATAATTGGACTTACACTTACCTGAATTCAAACCTACTGATTTCATATCTACCACCTCTTATTATTTTCCATCCACTTCTATTCAACCAGAAGATCTCTTATCCTTATATTTGAACCCTTTATTTGAACATAAATAAGGAGAAGAAAAGGTGTGGAAGTTGGTCATTTGTACACCTTTATATCTATAAGAATATCTTCAACTTTACTCCTTCCATCACCTTATTTTACCCCTCCATATTAACCTCCTTCTTCCACAACTTCATCTTCTACATCTACCTCTTCATATTCTACAACCACCACCTCAGAATATTCTTCATCTTCATCATAAGGTATGGATGGTTTTAGGCCTATTGTTCAAGAAAGACATGCTCCTTTACTACTTCCAAACACATTGAATGATTTTCCTGCTGGATACTTCAAACATCTTCCAAGGTTTAATGGGGAAACATATTTATCTGTTGAAGACCATTTAGCAACATTTTTAGACTTGGCTGATAATATCAACATAGAACATGAATATGTATACATGTGGTTGTTTGTCCAATATTTAGAAGGAAATGTTAGAAGCTGGTTTAGACAATTGAGGGAAAACTCCATTCAAACTTGGGAAGAATTTAGAACTTTTTAAGAATCAGTGGGATGTTAAAAAGGATCATGTATATTTCCTGACTGAATTTGAAGACTTAAGAGAAATTATGGTGAACTAGTATCTGATTTCATTGAAAGATTTAGCAAAATTTATCATATGATGCCTGCTGACTATAAACCACCAGTAGCAGTAGCAAAGGTTATGTTTTCCAAAGCCTTTGAAGAATATTTTTCAGTCATGCTAAGGGGAAGAACTTCTCATACCTTAGAATAAATGCAAACAAATTCCATTGAAGTTGAAGCTAGCAGATTTTCTTAAGCTAAGATTCAGGTGAAAGCTAAAAATACTCAAAGAAAATTGAAAACTAATCAAGAAGATTCTTCTTCTTCCAAATAAAAAAAAGAAGATAAAAAAATAGATGAGATTACATCATTGTTTAGGAGCCTTTCAAATAGGATTTCTTAAATTGAAACAAAACCAAGAAAAGTGTAGCAAACTGTTGCTAGACCTTAAACACAAAATCAAGGACAATTTAAGAAAGCTCCTCAGCTACAAATTCTTGAAAGACCTAGTAATGATCATAAAACACCACCTTATTTGTTGATTCAGGACCAACAAGCTAGTGATAATACTTTTTCAACCACATAAGATATTAACAACCTTGACAATACATATGTTCAAACTACTATCATCCATATTCCTCAAAATCAAACATCCCAAGAGTATCAAGGAAATTCTCAAGTGTATAAATATCAAGCCTTCTCAAAATTCTTAATTGTCGAATTTAATAGAAGGTATGATTTAAGACCAATGACAAATCTTGGAGGGCCTCCCAAAAATATTTTCATAATTTAACCATAGATAAAATATTTTGAAACTAAAACAACAACCATTTAACCTTTAAATCAACCAACTGATAATACTCAAAATGATAGAACTATTTTGACTGCTCTTAATTCTGAAAGGAAGCTAGAGAGAGTGTAAATTCCCATTCGATTATTAGAACTTTCAAATAAACCTAGATACAAAAATCAAGTCACAAGATGGACTCAAAACTCAAGTGTCGATGTTGAAGGGGATGTAATTTGTAATATTCCCAAATGGGAAAACCAGGAATATAGTGCAAAACCATGGAAATAGCAGCAAGTATTAACACATTAAATGTGAGCCAAATTATCGATCCATGGTATTATGTATAACATCAATAAATATGTATAATATCTTGGGGATCAAGCCCCTCAAGGTAGGCAAAAGAAGCCTCCAATGCCAAAACACACCCAAAAACAAGTAATACACTACTACACAAAGTACTAAAACAAGAACAACATAGTATTAATAACTAATATTTCATCTGGGACATATAAATAAATGGATCAGAAAATATCATGCTCATACAAGGCCAAAAATGGACATCTATGCTCCCATATACTTTTCCTAGATAGCCCAGGAAGGGTTTCCTGAAATACATAAAATATAAATGGTGGATCTAAAGCCCTAGGGATGAAGATGCACTACAACTGAAGCACATAAAAGGAGGTGGTGGAATCTGATGTAGATTTGAAAGAACTCCTCCAAAATAACCCTCTTAGTGAATGGTTGATCCCTTCAATTGAAAGCAAACACTCCAAATGGAGCATTGAACTTGCCCCTGCAACAACTCACTAAAATAATGCAGATCTGGACTGGAACTACACTATAGGGGATAAAATCAACTTGGCCTTATGCCAAATATGTCAAATAACCCGAAGGGGCTCCTTTACTGGCCTCCCAATGGAAGGAAACCTTCCTCCACTACAAAACTAGCTCAGAAAACACCCAATAAGATCTTCCACTATTGCACCCTGCAACTCAGCACATCTCTAAATAGAAAATGCAATGTTCCACAAGATTGAAGCTTGGTATGAAACATGAATGTGGAAATTTAGCACAAAATCCTCTAAGAGATTCTCAATGGAAGAGGTGGGATTCCTGATCAGGAACACTCGGTGCTAAACAACACTCAATCTCAACTAAACAACTAGAGAAAGATATATGTCTAAACAAGACATATAATCTAAAACATAAGATATCATAACATAAATAATATGGCTGCCATCCTTTTCCTTTTATACGAAATTAGCCTCCAAATCCTAAGTTGCATCCATTTACGACACTCCTTCTGTGGAATGTGTCTCCATCTAAAACTGGGTTGTCCCCCATTAAATCCCGCTCCTCCATGACATCACTATTGATTTGGTCAAAGTGGACCCAGTCCACATGCTCTAGTCCCTATCCACACCTTAGGGTTCTTTATTAAGCTGAAAATATGATCCACTTTCACAAGAGAAGTGGTTTTATTCCTAGTAAAGAGATTTATGGGTCTCCCTACCCACTTATTCATCAAAAAAGAAAGAAAAATTATATTTTAATATTCCAATTAGCTTCATGCTAATTTAGAAATATTACCATCCTCTCCTCCCAAATGTTTCTTTTCCTCAAGAAAATGCAAGGATAGATTTGAAAAATATAGGGAACATTCATCACCATTTGAAGCTCCATCCTCCAAGCTATCATCCATATAAAATGAATCACCCTCTAGAATGGTAATTCATAGAAAAACGCCTATCATCTACTCATGACAGGCACCTCCCAAGTGCTCAAGATACCCAAATGGATCATCCCATAAGGAAACAAGAGACCCAATGTAGCAATCATGGATGGCCCAATTCTCTCCCAGAAATATGAAACATTAAGAACCATGGGGAATCTCTCTCCCAAAAGGCACATCCAATCCTTCCATCCTCCCTCTAATCACTCCCATAAAAAGAATAAGCACATCATCAATATATGGGATCAAAACTAGTGATACATAAACAAACAAATGCAATGATGGAGGTGGATCATAGTCCCACATGTGGAACCAGCATAGTATATCACCTCCTTTGGTGCACACCCGGAATGATATATCACCTCCCTATATCCTCCTAGGAATTGGCCTTGCTCAACATAGATTATGGCCCAAGGTTGAACATGAAGTTTATAAGGAATAATGCTCCCCCTTGGAACAATGGTTTTCACATGTATGGTAAATAAATGAAAATATTCATCGTATAAATCATTATGCATAAAAAAAATATTTTTACCATATGCTCTCCTCATACAAATGGATTGGTTCATAGATAGATCCCTTCTCATCCCAAAAGAGGAAAGAGGTGGCTTTTATAACTCCTCCATATAGTTATGTATCTCTACCATCTCCACATGGTCCATGCATCTCCTCAAATGCTGATATACTTCCTCTTCAAGGCCTTCCCAAGTAAACTCCTCCACGATAGTGTTGTATGACTTCATGGAATAAGTGTGGCTGAAGAGAAAATATTCATGTGCTCTTTGTAGTAACTTCTCCTTGATCTTGTAAGCTCTAGATAATAAGATCCTACTATGATATTAGATGACTTCATCATGGACTAAGTAGCCTTCTCCATGTAGCTGGTCATCAAGTATCATAAACGTGAAAAGATCCTTTGAATAATCAACCAATAGTTGGGATTTTCAATATGGATCTATCCTCCATAGTGACAACGATTATGATCTATCACAAAGAACATATTTCATATGGCTTCCCTTCTCTTTGACATCTCCCATGCCAAAGGTATATGTTGGAAGGTTGCTATCCTTCCAAGTTTCTCCTCCCACAGTGCATAATCTAAAATGAGAGTAGGTAATGATGATGTTGGGAGAATGCTTCCCTTCTCCTTGAGTCCACCCAAGACTCTCAACATAGTACAATGATCTTCTAATGCTACCACTTCTCCTGGATCTATGAGTGGTGCAACATGTTGAGATAAATCTTTGATTCTCCTCCAATCAGGAGGGTCTCCTTGGTGGAATGCCTCCACGTAATGAAACATAAAGGCCTAGAATAGGTTGTATATGTGAGTGGACTGAGTTGTCCCTGCTCTCGCTATGCAAATCATCCTCCTGCTTCTCTGCATAAACCTCTTGAAAAGGATGGGTGTGTATGTTTCCAATCACTGGATGTTGTCCCTCCTTCTCATCTTCTCTGACCTCCTGCAAGATATCACAGTCTAAGGTGTTTTCTTCCAATGTAATCAACCCATGTACACCCAACGTCTCCTTGGTGTCAAGAGTCTTGATCAAAAAAGGTTGATATATCATAGATTGTGTCCCTAAAATGGTATTCAATGTTGGAACACACTTCATCCATTGTTTTGTCTCATTTCCTATCAACATAGACACATGCTGCTCATGATCCTCATATGTAAGTGTTGAATGCTTTGTTAAACTAAGGGGGGGGGGGGGGTGAATCACTTTAATGAATTCATGGTCTTGTAAAACCTTCATTTACAATTATTTACATCTTCATTTCATGATTAATTTAATGTACAATGAAACCACAATATTAATTAGTGAGCAGCAGGTATTAAGAAGATTAAATATAGAGTATCAAAACATAATCATCATGTACATAGACACCAGATATAAGTGGAAACCCATAAGGGAGAAAACCACATATTATTATTGTTGTGATGCAAAGGCAAGCTCCAACTCCCTCTCACCACTGATTTTCTATAGGCTCCAATCTACAGGAGGCTACAACCTCAGTTCTGCAAGCTACAACTTGCAAGGAAGCTCCAAATCCCATCTAATTTCTGCAGGGTACAACCTACAGGAGGCTCCTACCTCAGCTAGCTACAACTGACATCTATCAAGCTACAACTTGATATGGAAGCACCAACTTCCTCACTCTTTCATAAACAACACATGCTGATTTACCTGGATATCAGTTATGTTCTGTTCCTTCTTCACTACTGTCCACCAGCCTTCATATCCGCTTTATATCATCTGTGAATCTTCACAACTTCTCTATCTGCTCCTCATTCTTCTTACCCTCTCTCCCTCATTTCTCCATTCTCTAACCTTCTTTATGCATATCTATGTGACCTCATTTATAGAGATTACCTTATGACTGTTTGTATTCCACAGGGAATTCAAAGTGAAGAGGTATGACTCTTTGCCTTCTACCTTCTCATTTTCTTTCCTAGCACATTTGGAAAAATACAACAATATGTATACATTTCAATATTACATTGGGGTATTTATTTTCCCACGGAGACTTGCCTTTGCATCAAAAGCAATGTAAAATTAATTAAAACATTTATATTTACATTTGCAACAGATATATCTCATTCAACCCTTTCAGTTCTTAGCTCACTGTATGTTTGTCTTTTCTGCTGCTGTAGTGTAACAATTCTGCATACTCTCCTTCTTTCTATGCATGCAGAATGCATTTCCCAAATTATTTTCTAAATCTGACAGCTTTATCAATGTAGAGGCTTTCTTCAAACTTCATGGTTCCAACCATAGCCAAAATCTACTTTGCAGACTTACCATATGAAATGATCTTGTTAAACACTTCGGAACTTATCACATTTAACTGTCAGAAATGAATAATTGAAGCCTTTTAACCTATGTTCAAAACTTCGGGATTAAGTTCGGAGCTCAACACTTTGATAAAACTCTGTTAAATAACCCTTTCGGAGACAATATTAAAACTTTAGGTAATGTTATATAATTACACTTTAAGAAAAGTTTGAACCCTCTCTCGGAAATATAATAATAGACCTTTTTAACACAACATTTAAGCTTTTGGGCCCACTTCCCAAACTCTTTCTATCCTCCAATGCGATGAAATAACTCTGATGAGAAGATTTATTGATCGATGAAATAATATGATGCGATGAACCGCCTGTGATGACTTCCAATTGTGATGACACACTTTGCGATTATTCCGATGCAATGAATCCAATGCGATGACCACCGATTGGACGGTTGTGATTAAATCGCACCGTCGCATTCACAAACTTCAATGGCTTGTTCCATTGCTCTACCTCCACCTTGATGCGATGGCCCCACACTGCATTGATATATATATTGGCTCATATATACTTACCAGCTCACCTTTATTCATCCTTCAACTTTGGTCTAAAAACCATGGTGCCAACATATATTAGACCCTATGTTAATATATCAAACTTTATTTTAGGACCCAATGACGAAGATTCAGTTGCGAAACCTTTTCTTTTACATGGAGCCCATACTACGGAGGCACTCTACCTCATTTAAATTTCCAAATCTGACGGTTGACATTCCATTGCACTATCACTATCGCAATCGCAAACTTCTATTGTCTGATGTGCCTTTTGCCATAGATCTCTACCGATGCGATGAGCGAAGGGTCCCACCAGTTATCAACCAACTCAGCACTCGATCCAACGGTTACAAATTACCGTGATCTACGGTTTCTATTGGATCACACCATCGCAATCGCAAGGTTTAGTGGTTCATTCCCTTACACTTCTGCTGCGCCGATGCGATCAGAGATCACCGATGCAATGAGATCTCCACCGTCAGTCTTCTATCTTCGATAAGATCTCTGCCGTCAATATTCAACACTTCCACTTTAAGCCTTAACATTAAGACTCTGCCTTTCACATGATGCAACCACTGTTAGATCTTCATCAATCTTGATCCGAAAGATATCGAAATCACAATATACATGTTGTTTTACATTTCCAAACGTCCATGCACTTTTCCTATGCGATCACCGTTGGATCTTCGCCGCATCACATCGGACGGCTATCGCGTTACTCCGACCCTTCACCTTTAATTCTCAAAAATTACATGAAATAGGAGGTTTTAGTATTGTGATGTGTCTTAATATGATACGATCGCGTTCCAAATGGAATAAACCACTCATGGCCCAAAATCTATGCGAAACCAGTGGTATGATTTTGCAAAACCACCAACCTTCAAACCTTAAATTTAAAAATAATTAAGTGTGGAATTCCGCCATTTCTTTAGGATTTCGCTCAATCTCTGTTGTTCCCATTTCGCCTTCTACTCTATGCCTTCATTTGAAATGGTTTCCTACCATGTCCAACATATCTTGCTCTTTGCCTTTCTGCAGTTGAATGAATTTGTACTGCACCGTTACTTCACTCCATTGCACAGATCTTCATCATTGTTATTGGATCACTGCAGATCTCTAAAGACCCCGAACCTTTATTTTCTTTAGCGCAACTCCCTCCTGAGCTTGTTCTGTATAAGATCTTTGGCCCTTGATGTATCTTGCAACTTCACTACCTCTACCTCAATTCGTTATCTCTGCTTCTAGTCACCTATGCTTCATCCGTTGTCGCTGCTTCTTGTCTAATGCTCTCTCTGCTGCCTCTGCTTCTTCCTGGTGCCTGAGCTGCCTCTTTTTGCTGCCCTCGCTGCCTCTGCTCCTTATCTATCTCCTTTGCCTTATTGATGGTTCTTCTTTGTTTTTTTACCTTAGTGATAGTTTAGGTGTTGCTCCTTTCTTCTCCTTTGCCATCAATGACAATATTTCCAACAATAAGATCCTTTGAAACTTCTTGTAAAGGTACAATAAGTCCTCTAATTGAAGCAATTGCTTCACCTCCATCTCCAAATAGAAGTAGATCTCCTTCTACTGTCACAACGTTGGAGGATCTTTCCAGCTCTTCCTCTTCCTTCTCCTCATCAATGGAGAATAACTCATCATTAAGAGATCATATGTCTTGATCTCTTCTTGAAGGAGGAATCCTCAAGCCTTCTTCTTGAGAAGAAAGTTATTGCTGAAGTGGGGATTTTTCCCTAGGAAAAGCATGTTGTAGATCTTTAACCCCCTCAGCAATGTTCTAAAATGGATTTGGATTCATGGATCCTTCCAACTCATGAAAAGGTTCTAATTTCTTGGGTTTGGTTTGATTTCCCAACGAAGTTTTAGGTTGTTTCAAATCAAATCTTTTCACTAACCTCCTAGTGAATTTTTCATAAGTAGATATACTTACATTATTCTATTAAGAAGAGTCAAATATCCACCAGGAATAAGCTTTAATTTCAAGATGCAGTGCTGCTACTCTAATGGCTTCCTCTTCTGAAACTTGATGCAGCTGGAAATATGTGTCTAGCTTCTTTACCCAAGCCTTGGCTATGCTCTTGGGTGACCCATCAAAAGTAGATAGAAAGAATCTACCCAAAGTGTGTTGCATGCACCCTCTTCTTCTATTGTGATTACTGGGTCTTCTCTCTTCTTTGAGTTGAAAAAATCCTTGGAAGTTTAGATGCTCCTTGAATCTTCTAGACTTAGATTCATATTCTTGGAGATAATCACCAAGACTCTCCTCCTTTGGTGTTTCTCCTTCATCTTCTTCTCTCGCCAAGAATTTAGGCATGGCACCACATTGTAGATCTGATTGTGTGGCTCAATGCCCACACACATAATATGAAGAACTATACCTTTCTTCATGTAGAAATATTCTTGAGGGATCTTCATGTCTTTCCCTCCTCATTCCCTTAATTTATCTTTTAAGCTCATGCATAGTTTGGAGAATAAATTATAAAAAATTCTTTCCCTCCATTTCTCCAAATAATGGAGATGTTCCTTTGTCTCTTCTGTAAGCCTTCTCTTTTCTATGAGAAGCTTCTTCTTCTTTTGATAACATTGATGCAATGCCTTCATAGGCTGAGCCAAGATTATGCTTTGATACCACTGTAATATTCCCAAATGGGAAAAGTAGGAATATAGTGTAAAACCATGTAAATAACAACATATTAACACATTACATATGAGCCAAATTATAGATCCATGGTATTATGTATAACATCAATAGATAATTACAATATCTTGGGGATCAAGACCCTCAAGATAGGAAAAAGAAGCCTCCAATGCCAAAATGCACCCAAAAACAAGTAATACACTACTACACAAAGTACTGAAGCAAGCACAACACAGTTTTAATGACTAATGCTATAGCTGAGACATAAAAATAAATGGATCTGAAAATATCATGCTCATACAAGGCCAAAAATTGAGATCTATGCTCCCATAGACTTTTCCTAGACAACCCAGGAAGGGCTTCCAGAAATACAAAAAATATAAATGGTGGATATAAAGCCCTAGGGCTGAAGATACAGTACAATTGAAGCACAGAAAAGGAGGTGGCTGAATCTAATGTATATCTGAAAGAAATCCTCCAAAAAAACCCTCTCAATGAAGTATTGATCCCTTCAATGGAAATCAAACAATCCAAATGGAGCATTGAACTTACCCCTGCAACGTCTCACTAAAATAACGTAGATATGGACTAGAACTACACTATAGCAGATAAAATAAACTTTTTCTGATGCCAAATATGTCAAATAATCCCAAGGGGCTCCTTTACTAGCATCCCAATGGAAGGAAATCTTCTTCCACTACAAAACTAGCTCAGAAAACACCCAATAAGATCTTCCATTGCTATACCCTGCAACTCAGCACATAACTCAACAGATACCACGCTGTACCAAAATACTGAAGCTTGGTATAAAACCTGAATGTGGAAATGTAGTGAAAACTCCTCCAAGAGCTTCTCAATGGAAGAGGTGGGATTCCCGATCAGGAACACCTGGTGCTAAACAACACTCAGTCTCAGCTAAACAACTAGAGAAAGATATATGTCTAAAAAAATCATATAATCTAAAACATAACATATCATAACATAAATAATATCGCTGCCATCCTCTTCCTTTTATAAGAAATGAGCTTCCAAAACCTAAGCCCCATCCATTAATGACACTCCTTCCGTGCAATGTGTCTCCATATAAAATTGCATTGTCCCTGATTGAAGGCCACTCCTCCATGACAACGCTATTGATTTGGTCAATGTTGACCCAATCCACATGCTATATCACCTATCCACACCTTAGGGTGATTTATTAAGCTGAAAAGATGATCAAATTTCACATAAAAAGTGTTTTTATTACTAATAAAGAGATTTATGGGTCTCCCTACCCACTTATTCATCAAACAAGAAAGAAAAATTAGATTTTAATATTCCAATTAGTTGCATGCTATTTTAGGAATATCACATAATTAGTCTTTAAGATGAAAAACCCTCAGTAGTATTTGGTCAAAGCTCTGACATGATAGATCAAACAATGCCAACATTTTATGTTACCTTGAAAGAACATGATTCATTGTTGTATAACTATATGTTAGATTCTAGAGCCTCAAATAATATTATTCCAAAGGTTATTATCGACCAGTTAAATTTTGAAATTACTCAATCTTACCCTGACCTATATACCTTTGATTTCAAAAGGGTACCTTGTCTAGGACTCATCAAATACTTAGTGGTAACTTTAGCCCAAATACCTGTGAAAACTGTATTTTTAGACATTGTTGTCACTGATATCTATCCTAATTTTGGAATGCTTCTTTGAAGATCTTGTTGTGCTAAGCTAGGAGGAAGTATTTAGATGGATATGTATTTTGCTACAATTCTTGTATTTGGAAGAGAAAACCTTATTTTATATAGAGAGTTCAAATTTATTCATATTGTTTATAAAGAAAATCAAGCCAGAAATCATCCCATATATACGGTTGAGTAAGATTTTGGTTGTTTACAATTATCTTCAAATAATTTACAAAATTTTCATCTTAAAATGGAAGATGTTGTAGAAACCCCAAAATCTGTCCAAATACATGTTGGGAAACTGTACTTTGATGGATCATGTTCTAAGTATGGAGTTGGAGCTGGTGTTGCTTTACTTTCACCAGAAAAATGAATCATGACCAAATCCTTCAAGATGGATGTTAATGTTACTAATAATGTTTTTGAGTATGAAGCATTTCTTGTAGGTTTAGAGCTAGCTAGAAGTCTTAAATTGTAGAATCTGAGTGTTTTTAGTGATTATGAACTCATAGTTTGAAAATTTAGGAATATTTGTCAAACAAAGCGTCCTAGGCTTAGGTCTTACATAAATGAGGTTTGGGATTCAGTGGAAAAATTCTTTCAAGCATTTAATATTAGTGCTATCCCTAGAAACGAGAACATTCATGCAATTTTCGTAGATGTTTCTACTAGTTCATTTAAAATTCCAGACAAATGCAAGTGCAATATCAGATTCAAGTCAAATATAGACCATCTATTCTTGATAATCTAAAATACTGGAAAATATTGGAAGATGATGAACAACTTAAATCTTTTATACAGGTGATTGATGAATTCTTTGTTTTACAAATTGAAGAAGATCAATCAGACATGAATGAAATTAATAAAGAAAATGAAACCTATGATTTAAATTAAAAGATGGCTGATCATAATATCATTCAATCGCCAAACAATTTCATTCCTAAGGGTCTAGTCCCTCTAGAGAAGTTATTTGACTAGAATAATGTTCACAAGAATCCACTGTCAAATTCACCTGAAGAGGATATTGAAGAGTCTAACATTGGAAGAACTCAAGATATTAAGAACATTCAAATTTTAGCATCTCTACCTTGAAATTAAAATTGAATATCTGTAACTTCTTAAAAATTATAAGGATTATTTTTCTTGGTATTATGCTGAATTGAAAACTTATGATACATCTCTCATAGAGAATAAAATTCCATTGAAACCTAAAGCAAAACCTTCTAAGAAAAAATTAAGGAGAATCAATCTAGTGTTTCTCCCTACTATAGAGAAAGAACTTAAGAAGTTACTTGATGCTCAGATCATTGTTCCATTACGATACTCAAATTGGATGGTTAATTTAGTTCCTGTTATGAAGAAGAATGGGGAAATCAAAATTTGCGTAGACTTCAGAAACTTAAACAATTCATCCTTAAAAGACAACTACTCATTACCCAAAATGGACCAGTTGCTTCAAAAGGTTTCAGGTGCAAATAGACTTTCAATGCTTGATTCTTTCTCTATATATAACCAGATAATGGTGAGTTTAGAAGGTAGAGAGAATAATTTTTTTACCACTCCTTGGGGTATGTTTATGCATGCCAAGATGCCCTTTGGATTAACAAATGTTGGAACATCATTTAAAAGAGATATGGACTTAGATTTTGTGTGTAAGACCAAAAAATTTGTTGTTATATATCTTTATGACCTTACTCTCTTTTCTAGATCAGATCAAAAACATTTAAAACACTTGATGAATTTTTTTTACAGATGTAGGAAATTTAGGATATCACTCAACCCGAAGAAGTCTTTGTTCTCTATTAGAGAGGGGAAATTTCTTGGTCACATCATTTCAAAGGTAGGAGTAGTGACTTCCCAAAATAGCATCAACAATCTAAGAACTTTCATTGCCAAGGAATAATAAGGAGATCCAATATTTTCTTGGAAAGATTAACTTCCTGAGGAGATTCATTCCTAACTATGCTGAAATAGTTAAGGATGTCACTGATATGCTTAAAACGAATCATGAAATTAAATGGACCATTTTGGGCCATGTAAAAGGTACATTTTACCCCCATCTTTAGCTTGATTTATTATTAAATTTTATACGTTTTCCTTCATTTTAGAAATAAATCAAAGGAGAATAGTGTAAAAGTAGGGTAAAATGAACTATTAATAAATATTTTGTTTAATAGTATAAAAACTAACGTTTGTTGTCTTTATTGATAGGAAATATAAACCAACCAACTTCTTACCAAACGACCAAATAACAACAGTCAAGAAAAGCAAATGAAATCGCATCTGGTTCTTGTGAATCCATAAGATATGGAAAGATACGTATATTCTTGAAGAATTCGGTTGATAGCTACAAAGCCTCGGGATTTCCTAGTCCTGAGGATTCACTATTCTCTATTTTGTTTCGCCTTAAAGTTATAAAAGGTTGTAGGTGACACAGAATGGGAGGGATTTTTCCGTATATTGTAATTTTATGTAATAAACATTTATTCAGATAGAGTCTTCGAACTCACGATGATGTACATGTTCTATTGATTAATGAAAGAGTTAGCATTTTCGTTATAAGAAAATTCTGAGTATTTCTTGGCAGAAGACTTCTAGAGGCTTCGTGCCCGGTCCCTAGGTGTTCTATTGCTATTTTGTGTTATATGTTTATTTACTGATTCTCGCAAATTAGTTATTCTTACACTTTGTAGAATTAAAATTCAATTTAGTAATTGCAAGTGTGTTGTGTTGCGATTTCCTTTTCAATCAGGTTTAATTTATCATTAATATTACTTTACTACTGAGTGATGTTTTTCCATTTATTAGATTGATTTTAGCATGGTTAAGTAGTTAATATTTAATTCTTCACATTATTATTTCTTGAGTTTTTCCCATTGCAAGTGTGAATGTATGGTTTTTTGTTCAATTTTGAATGTTGTTATTAATGGAATTATAGAGAATTCCATTGGGAAATGTTAATATGTGATTGATATTCAATTTATTAAGTATTTATTTTCTATTGTTGTGAAATTCGTTAGGCTTTTTGTTCAATCGCAAAATATCTTTAATTTCAACATCGAGTGTTTAATTTCTGCATAATTTCAAACTAGAGTTTCATTCTTTGATTGATTTGAAGTATTTCACAGTTTAATTTTGAATTGATTGATTGAACTTCGAGAATTAGATAGTGTTTATTGTTATGCTTTAGAATAGTTAACCTCTGATTTCACTCACATATACTTTTCTTGCACCCTTGAAACAAACAAACTTGCCCTGGCTTGATGACTAATGTGAAGCATTAAGATTAATCTTAACAGTCATCTTTTTGACCCAACATTTTGGCACCATTGTCGAGGACAGTGTTTAGGAGTGATGTATTTTTTTTTTCCTTTTGCTGTGAAAAATTAGGTATTGAAAACAAGAGGTAAGAACATGCGTATTAGCAATTAAAACACTTGCTCACCTACCCTCTTTTAAACAATTGTATAAAGGTTAAATAAGATAGGTGTTTTTTTTTATGAACGACTAGATAGAAAAAGACAGAATTAGATCAAAAACCCCCATCTAAATCTAGATAACCCAAGGGATCAGTGACCCTTGGCTGAAAGACCTTCATAGACGAAATCACAAGACAAGCTAAATCTCAAGCATCTGTAGGACCTAGAACCATTTCCCAAGGAATCCTACTATAATCCCTCAAGCAGCAGCCTCACCATCTGAAGCTCACACCGAGATCCGTAACGAAACTGAAGGGCCTGAGCAAAGCTTTTAGACTACAGAATATTTGTGTCCCAACCCTTCACAAGAGGGAAATTCTTGCAATTTGAAAGAAGGAGATGGAGAAACTAGTAGTGCTATAAGGATAAATCTAAAAACTCTAGAGCCTGGATCTCCTCAAATAGTGGTTGAGACGGAGACACCCAACATTCCAGATTGAGGTAGTGCTACAAGGCCTCCTCCAAATCCACCTCCTAATCTTGTTCAAATTATTCTCCCAGACCAAGATATCCCTGAAGGTTATTGGCACATCTTTGATCAGATGGCGCAAAATCAACTCTAGGGACAAATATCAACATTGGATTATCCCATTGTTGACTTGATCGCAAATGACCCCATGAAAGCTTTTCTATTACAAAAAATCCCCACCTTCCATGGACTGACTTCGAAAGATCTGGATGCATTCTTATTTGAATTTGATGTTTTGTGTAGGGGATATGATTACACCACAGACCCTCAAAAATTGAAATTGTTCCCCTCTACATTGAAGGGGGTGGCTCTATGCTGGTTTATGGGGCTCAGTGGGGGAACCATTAATAATTGGGATCAAATGAAAAACTATTTTCCTACCAAATACCAATATTACTTTTAGAATAGAGAATTAAAATATGAAATCTTAAACATTACTGCAAAAGATAACGAGACATTAGAAAAATATGTTGAACGATTATGATATAATTTGCAAAGGTGTCCATTACTACATTGTCTAAATATGTCCTAAGAGTAACAATGATAAAAGGAATGAAGGATGGATGGATAGAAACATTAAATCTAATGGGAAAAGGAAACATATATCAGGAAAATTATGATGAAATTATTGCAGTGTGTATTAGTTTCTCTCGAGGTAGTACACGTAATAGGCCATCTGGACAAGATTGAGTTGCTAAGAATTACAAACTGTGAAGTGGCAGTGTAACTAGAGCATAATTCAATAATCTCTTGTAAGATTTAAAAACCGATATCTTGGGCACCCTCACAACACAGCTAGATGTCCTGCAAGCCAAGCAGAAAAAAGCTTTATCAAAACAGAACTTGGCTATTTTTTTTCCACGTTGTCGAAAGAGGCACAACCAACGGGAGTATCCATTGGACATGGTCCAGACATGTGCCATTTGTACCAAGGACCACGCCATTAAACAATGCCCTTCACTTCTAGGGTTGAAAGTGTTATTTAAATAAGCAGAAGAAGAAATAGAACTGGTATATATGATGAATCAATGTTGACAGTGGCAAGCTCGACCAACAGGTATGTCACAAGACCCATCTCAATTCTTTCCTTCTTCACAATTTAATCAACAGAAATTTGGGACAGCATGGAAAAACCAATCACCTTTTCTTCTTGGCCATTCCAACCATTTTCCATTCCCCCTTGGCCAAATCAATACTTTCTAGGTAATGGTTCACCAAATTTTCCTTTCTCTCCTTCATTATGGAAAACCAATCCATATCAGTCCCAGTGACTTGCCTCCACCTCACAAAATTCAAATTGGACCCAAAACTAGCAACGACCCCTGGGAATGACTAATTTACCTATTGGAATAGGGGCTCAAAATCAACGCACATTACCAGCTCCATACCTAGTACAAAAAATTTTTCAACCTATTATACGCACTCAACTTCTAGCTCAACCAATTCCTAATCTTAATAACAGACTAGTTCAACTGATCCAAATCGTTGAGAATCTAGACTTCGAAATTGAATAGAAGGAATAAAATGAACTTAGGATGAGAGAATGGTGCATTATTTCACCTAAAGAAGATACTGCCCTGCCACAAATTGAGTCTGAAATTCCAACAACACCTAAACAATTGACTGTGACTAAAACATAGATAAAACAAGGGAGGGACAAAATTGACAAAAATGATCCTGAAAATCTTATTATTTCCTCTCTCCCATTCCTTGGGAGATTAGTAATACCCAAGCCAATTGCATATTTATATTTTTATCTCATAGGGTAATTAAAAAATATTTGTATTAAAATTACTCTCCTACGGGCTATACAAGAAATCCCTATTTATGCTAAAATAATTAAAGAATTGTGTGTAAAAGACCTGTGAGGAAAGCAACAACCTTTCCAACTATTCATGTTGTAGGGACACTGGCAGATTTACCTTTGGTTAAAGAAACACCAATAAAATATGAGGATCTAGGAAACCCCATAGTCACAGTCCAGATCTATGGCCACTCCTAAAACACGTTAGTCAATTTGGGGGCAACTATTAATATTTTAACTACATAAACATATGAAACACTTGGTATAACAACTTTTGAACCCACCACTACCTTGCTGGAACTTGATGAGAGGTCTCTTTTTAAACCATAAGTACATTATAGAATATCCTGTTTTCTGTGGACTCATGGGAATACCCGATAGATTTTTTATTTATTAACCCAAAAAGTATATTAGATGGACATCCCATGATATTGCGACAACCTTGGTTAGCGATGGCTGACGCTTACATAGGTTGTCGAATAGGTAGCATGACCATTGCTAAACGAGACACTATAAAGGATATTGCTATATATCCCCCTTCCAAACCGAGTCTTCCCACTATAAATATTCACAAACAACTACCTATATATTGGGAACAAAACATCCATTCACCATTGATAGTAGTAGAGTTACTGGAATTCAAAGATCAAACTGAATATGATGTGATCAATAACTTTATAAGTTAACCAACTACTTTAGGAAATTTAAAGTGTCAAATGTTAAAAGAAGTTCTTGATAATGAATCCCAGGAAGACCCTTTAGTGGATACCGATGATTGACACATACCCACAACTGATGTTCGTAACAACATGCCAATTGAAATCGAACCAGGTAAAATTTTAAACATCAATGGAAATCTCGATAGTGACCAACAAAAAAAGCTAAATAATGTCTTGCAAAAAGAAAAAGGAGCCTTTGCTTGGGACTATCCAGGCATTCAGGACATATATTCCCAACCGTGCACACAACATATTTACATTGAAAAGGATGCTCATCCCATCCGATAGCCTCAACAAAGACTAAACCCACATCTAAAAGACATTGTAAAAGATGAGTTACAGAAAGTGATAGATGTACATTTCATTTATCCTATTTCAGAAAGTAAATGGGTCTCTCTATTAGTGGTCGTCCCTAAAAATAATGGTAAGTGGCGAATTTGTGTGGATTACAAAGAGATGAACAAAGCCACAAAGAAGGACCACTTCCCCCTTCCCTTTATTGATCAGGTCCTTGATACATTGGCAAGAAAACATGTCTTTTAAATTTTTGATGGTTTCAGTGGCTATAATCAAATCCAAATTTCCCCTGAAGACCAAGATAAAGCAACCTTCACCTGCCCCTCAAGTACATTTTACTATAGAGTATTTTCATTTGGTTTATGCAATACCCCAACAACATTTCAAATGGCCATACTTAGTATTTTTTCTAGATTTAATAAATGAAGGGCTCGAAGTCTACATGGATGAATTCACTCCATATGGAGATGACTTCGATCATGCACTGAAAACACTGGAAAAATTATTGGAATGAGGTATTGATACCACATTATACTTGATCAATGAAAGGTGTCACATGATGATGACCGAAGGTGTGATCCTAGGACACTACATCTCTGCAGCTAGAATATAGGTAGATCTGGAAAAAATAGAGGTAGTTCTCTTATTAGCCACACCTTTTACTCAGAAAATGATACGTAGTTTCCTTGGATATGTAGGATATTATCTTAGTTTCATAAATAATTTTTCACAAATGTCTACGCCTTTATATGGGTTAACTGGAAATGTTGAATTCTGTTGGTCTGACAAATGTGACACTGCCTTTTTAGATTTTAAGAAACTGGTCTCGACTACACCAGTATTACGTGACCCCAATTGGGACCTTCCCTTTCCCATTTCTTCAGATGCATCAAATACAATGATAGGGGTTGTTCTCGATCAAGAGGAGGATAAGAAGCCCTATGCTATTTACTATATTAGAAAAAATCTCACTACTATTGAACTAAATTAAACAGTGATCGAAAAGGAATTGTTAGCCGTCATTTATGTTATCAATAAATTTATACATTACATAATTGGCTATCAACTATTTCTGTATACCAGTCATTCTGCCATTAGGTATTTAGCTAACAATCCTATTACAAGTGGGAGAGTGATTTGATATAACTATTAATGGCCATATAGGGAAGGAGAATGTAGCTGCATATTTCCTGTCTTGAGTTGCAAAGAAAAGTGATCCATTGGCAGTAGATGATCAGTTCTCTGATGAGAATTTGTTTACCGTGGTAGTAAAAGTTTCATGGTATGCAGATGTCACGAATTATCTGGCAGTAGGGAAATTGGCAAGACACTTGAAAACAAAGGAACATAAGTTGATTGTTCAATGCAGTGATAGATTCTCTTGGATTGGTGGATATCTTTTCCACACAGGAGCTAATATGCACATTCGCAGATGCATACGAGAAGACGAGATCCATGATATCTTGAAGGTCTGCCATGACGAACCATGTGGCGAACATTTTTCAAATCGTAATATAGGGCACAAAGTATTACAAATGGGCTATTATTGGCCTAGAAGTTTTAAGGATGCAAATAAATATGTGCAAGCCTGTGATAGTTTCCCAAGAATGGGTCTCCCTGGTCAATCCGACGAGATGCCATTGCAACCACAGCTGGTAGTAGAACCTTTTGAACTATGGGCATTGCACTTTGTTGGGCCATTAAATCCGCCATAAAATCAGAAGGCCTACATACTAGTTGCCACAGACTACGTGATGAAGTGGGTAGAAACAATAGCTTAGCCAAGAACTACAAAAGAGCCTATGTTTAAATTTTTTTTTTGAGCTATTTGTGCTGTATGGCTTACCTAGGGAAGTGATAATTGATGGAGGGGCATAGTTTTTAGGACATAAAATTACAACCACTCTACATAACCACCATATCACTCATAAATTTGATTCTCCCTGGTACCCATAGGTGAACGGGAAGGTTGAAAGTACCAACATAGTCATTGAATAAATTCTCGCTAAAATAGTCTCGACACATCGTCGGGATTGGGCAACTAGACTACTATAGGCCTTGTGGGCTTATTGCACAACTTGGTGAAACACTACTAGATATTATCCGTACCACTTGGTATTTGGAGAGGAACCAGTATTCCCCATTGAATCTGAGATAAATAATCTTAGAAACACCCAGGAAGTGGGGCTGGATTTGATAGAGGCCCAAGTTAAAATACTACAACTAATAAAAAAATTAGATGAAGCACGACTACTTACTCTACAATTCACTGCAATTATTCAAAAAAAATGGGCTAAGTGGCACGACCGCCTCATAAAAAATAAGACGTTATAGAAAGGAGATTGGGCACTCCTGTACAACTGTGGATTCCAAGAATTCCTAGGTAAATTACAAACAAGGTGTATCGGGCCATATCAAATTCAAGAAGTGCACAGCAACGATACCATTACTTTGACCACCATAGATGAATCTGACTCTGCCTTTTGATTAAATGGACACTGAGTGCACCTCTATCATAAACCACTCACAAAACAATATTTCTACGAGCAGGTGCATGACAATCCCACTATCAAAATTTTAGCTATAGGGAGTAATGACCTGATAGCTTCAATCTCATAAAAAATTGTTATTTATTTTTATATGTAAATAGTGTATATATTCTTCCTGCATTTGATTGTAATTTACAGTTTTTTTCATCATTGTATAAAAGAAATCAATTTTCTTTCTTTTTTGTGTGTTTTTGTTGTTCAATCAATTGAACAACTATTTTTCAATCGACTAAACAATTGTTGTTCAAAAGAAATGAACAACCACATTTTTTTTCCTTTCATGTTTTTATATTTATTTTTTTTCGCTCAATCAATTGAAAATATGGATTTCAATCGATCAGCCAGATTTATCGATTTTCGAGTGAACAACCTGCTTTTCAAAGGTGCTTTTTTTAAAATTAATATCTCTATCTCTCTCTCTCTCTCTCTCTCTCTCTCTCTCTCTCTCTATATATATATATATATATATATATATATATATATATATATATCTATATATATATATATATATCCATTCAATAAATTGAATGCCTATTGTTCAATCGATCAACATCTACCGTTCGAGCCAAATGAACAAGCTATTTTTCAGCATGTTTTTTTAAATTAATATTTTTATTTTTTTATTTTTTTGTTCAATCAATGGAACAACTGTTGTTTGAATCAATTAAACTACTACATTTTTTGTTGTTGTTGTGTGTTTTTAAAATTTTGTTGTTCAAAGCAACAAATTCTTGGTTTTTTCCGATTTTCTTTTAAAATATTCACTCTTCCTTTATAAATTCTTGCCATAAAAACCATTTCGGTGAATGAGAAATTTTCACGTAAAGTAGAGGAAAACAATGATATTACTAATATTATGTTTTTGGAAATTTTGTTGGATATATTTACTATGGAAGCTGGCATGGTTTATCTATATAATTATTGGTTGTATATCTCCTTTTCAGTCATATTATCACGCAATTCATTACCTTAATCTTATGTTGGTTTATATTTTTACACTCCCAAGTGGTAATTATCTTTAACATTTGGATATGGGAATAAGGGCATCATTTTTATTGGCATTTTTTTCTGCTTATTACACCACCCCTAAATCTTAAGGAGTTAATGAGCCTCCCTCCATTGATAACAAAAATAAAATATGTCTCTATGTGAAATTTTTTAAAAGAGAGGATAGGGGTCCTCATTATGAGCTAGCCTACCATGATCATGAGGATATAATAGGTGACATTCCCACAATGGCCATCACACCAGGGTAGCGACCTTCTCGACAGCTAAAACTACTTGAAGGAGAGGAGGTCTCATCATGAGCTAGCATGATCACTCTGTTAAATCCCCGTGAATGGCACTATGAATATTTGACCATGTAATATTCGCAATTAGCCCAAGCTAATGGGAATATACAATTTTGTTTCTTTTTCTTATTGCAACAATAAATATGTAAAGGAGGACAATAAAAACTCCTAAAAATAGTGAATAAATCAATTCCCAATGTGAACAAGGTTAAATCTGGGCCATTCTAATAAAACACCCTCATGTGTGGAAGGGATTGAGCTATTTGACTGGGTCCACCATGAGCAAATCAACAGTGCTATCTAGATGTAGTGAACCTCCTTGATGCACAACGGAGTTTTAGAAGGAAGTTACACATGTGAAAGGAGCTAAATCATTGAGATGCTTTAGGGTTTTGCAAGACTTTCATCTTATAAAAGGAAGAGGAGGACAACAAAAGAAGGTTGTTGAACATATTATATCTCTAAATATATTTTCTGTTTAGACATATATCATTCTCTTGTTGTTTAGCTGAGAATAGTTTTGTTTAGAACTAGGGTGTTCCTCATTGGGGATCCCACTTCTTCCACTGAGTAGCTCTTGGAGGAGTCTTGCATTTATCATTCACTATCAGGCTTAAGGACATGCTCTTCTTCCAACTACAATGTAGATCCTATTGAGGTTTTGGTTTTCTTTGTAAGCTGCAGCAAGTGGAGGCTAGATCTACTCATATCTAGGCCAATCTAGTGCCTCTTTTCAGTGGGAAAGTCTTCTATCCCATTGAAAAGAGTGTATTGGATCATTGAAGCTTCAGATCCATACCTTGGCATCAAGCCAAACTATCCATCAATTATACAGAGCAGTTTATCTTCGAGGACTGCGTTATTTGCAAGAGGAAAGTTGCAGGGAGTTTTGGCAAACTTTGAGGAGTGATCTCTAGTTTTGGGAATCTGCCTTTCATAGTGGTGATCCATGCATTTATGATTTATTCCATTTCATATTTAGATATGATCTGAATAATCCTATATATGCTTCAGAAATTCCAAGTCATTCTGGAGATCTACTGCATAAGATCTCATATCTACTCCATATGCTTCATGTATTGCTGAAAACCACAAGGGGTATGTAAAGTAGAGAAAATATAGTGTATGGATTCATCTTATATCTGATTGTTCATGCATTATTTTTCTCTAGATCTAAGTTGTAATCAATAGCTTATGCAGCCTAATGAAAATAACATTGTCAAGCCTTTTGCAGTGAATCTATGTGTTGCCGCACCTATTTTTGAGGATTTCTTTCTGTATAAGTCTTCTATTTTCTCTTGTACATTGTATGGGCCACATTGTAAATCTCAATTGATTATGTACATGTAATTTATGAGTCTCCATATTGGCCCCTTGCTCTTACTTTGATAAACTGCGTTATTTTCTGAGCAGTATTGTTTTCTATTGCTGCAGTCCCTTCCTTAGGCATTTTTCAAGCCATACTAGGTGTGGGAGGTCTGTTTACCTCACCTAGTTTGATTTGTTTCTGATATCCTCTTGTATTTACTTCTTATATTTTCAGATCTAAGGAATCCAAGGGCTGATTTTCATTGTTGTAGCATACATTTCTGAAAAATGTTTTTTTCAGACATGTGTTGCTGATAGTCCTAATTTTGGGATATTACAGTGGTATTAGAGCATCATCTTAGCACAACCTGTGAATTCTAAGGAGCCAATATGTATTTTCATAAAAATAAAATACTGAATAATAATTATGGTTACACTGAAGACATGGAAGATAAGGGTAAGACCCCTTTATCTGGAAGATTGAAAGGAGAAGAGTTCTCTAAAACTATTTCTCAAGCTATGTATGAGCTGAACAGAGAAATATAGGGAATGATGAGGGAAATACATGTAGATACCTCAAGAATATTATTACATCAAGGAAGCCCCAGTACTTCTTACTATCTGTGTGAGTATTCAGCCACACAATCTAATCTACAACGCTGGAGCATGCCTACTTTCTTGACAAAGGAAGGAGGAAAAGGAGGAGCACCAAAGGAGGAAGCTCTTGGTGATTATCTCCAAGAATATGAGTCTTAATAAGAGATATTTATAATCATCTTAGTTTCCCAGAGATCTTTCAACTTAAAGAAGAAATATCTAACAACCGCAGTAGAAGAAGAGGGTGAATGCAACCCACTTTGGGTAGATTCTCTCTACCTAATTTTCATGGATCACCCAAGAGCTGAGTCAAGTCTTTGGTAAGGAAGCTTGACACATATTTCCAGCTGCCTCAAGTGTCAGAAGAATAATCCTTGAGGGTAGCAGTGCTGCATATTCAAGGTAAGCCTTATGCATTTGCATCTATTTGAGTCTTCTTCCTTGAAAGGTGTAAATATCTCTTCTTATGCAAAGTTGACTAGGAGACTAGTGAAAAGATTTGATGTAAGACATTTTAAAACTTCTTAGGTAGAAAAAATCAAGGCCAAGGAAGCTGAATCTTTGCATGAGTTGGAAGAATCCATAAATCCAACTCCATTTCTAAACATTGTTGAGGGGGTTTAAGATGGCTTACAACAAGGTCTATCTTGTCAAGGAGAAGACATGAGGGTTCCTTCTTCAATAATAGACCAAGGAAAAGGGTCTCTTAATGATGAGGCATTCTCCATTGATGAGGAGAAGGGAGAAAGAGAACAGAGAAGATCCTGCAACGCTGTGATAATAGGAGGAGATCTATTTTCTTTGGGAGATGGAGATGAAGAAGTTACTTCCACTAGATGGGCTCTTACATTTTTGAAAATAGTTCCTAAGGATCTTCCATATGGAGGACATAAGCAGCATGTGTCTATGCTAAGAGACAATGAGACAGAAGAAAGGAGGGATCACAAAGCTGACATAGTAGGAGATGATCCATTATTGCTAGGAGGAGAGGGTGGAAAAAATGTTCCAATCAGAGGCACTCTTGTATCATTAAGAGTGGTCTCCAAATTTCATGAGTCTTCCACACATGAAACAGAGTTGAATTTTCATAGTGGAAGCAAGGACATGAGGATCCCATCTATTACGCATATGAGGATGGTCCCTGAAAGCTCATTATCTAGTGGAAAACTACCTGGGAGGCCACCCGATTCAGATTTTGTGTGGAAAACCTCAGAAATTACTAATCCAAACTTAGATCCAAGAGATATTTAAGCACTTGAAGACAAAGCTACAGTTCTAGGATACTTGGGTAAGCTCAATTAGGAGGGAAATATTCTTCCCCTATCATCATCACCCACTGTCTTTTCTGATCTTGCGCCGTGGGAGAAGAAGAATGGAAGGAACAACCTTCCAACACACCCCTTTGGCATAGGATATGTCAAGAAGAGGATCATAAACATCACAAACACTTTTTTTGATGCATCATCAATGCTATCCTTGTTGAGAAGTGTAGATTTGTATTGGAAATCCCAATTTCTAGTGGATTATTCCAAAGATATTCACACATGTATGATACTTGATGACCAGCTGCATGAAGAGGGCTACTTAGTCCAAGGAGGATTCATCTATCATCATGGTATAATTTTTTTGTCTAGAGCTTCTAAGCTCAAGCATACGATACTACAAGGAGCATACAAAGAGTTTTGTTTCAGCCACCTCTATTCCATGAGGATCTAAAACATCATCATGAAGAGATTTGATTGGGAAGGCTTGAAAGAGGAACTATATCAGAATTTTCAAGAATGCATGAGTTATGTGGAGTTGGGGCATCCATGGGACTCTATGCAAGAGTTATTTCAGCCATCTGTTCCTTCTTTGGAAACAGGAGAAAGATCCATGCACAACTCCATGTGTATGAGAGGCATTGTGGGTAAAGAATTTGTTCATGTAAAGCAAGTTTTATTTTCTGATTTTACATGTTCTTTTACCAATTTTTTGCAGGCCATGACCCCTAAAAGGAGAAATGTATCATGTAAATCTCATGGAAAATATTGGGCCATTAAAATTTCTGAGCTTGGCCACTCCCTTGATGAGCAAAGGGAGATTTTTCATCATGATGGGTGCTTCCCCAAGGCACCAAATATATCTCTCACCTTCAGCAATAGTGAGATGACTTGCGAAGAAAGTAAGTGGTGGGAAAACCACTTACCATGTCTTCATTTGAGGCAGGTAGGAGATACACTGTATTGGTATCATATGTGGGATTATGACCCAACTCCTCATGCTCAATCTTCTATTTGTATGTACATAGTTTTGCTTCCATACATGGATGATGTAATTGTACTTCTTATGGGGATGTATGGAGTAAGGATGGGAGCCATGTTTGTACCACATGGGATGGAGACTCTGTATGTACCATATGCTACATGTTTTAGAGAGATTTTTGGTTCAACAATGTTTGTTTGATTTGAGTTTTTAACTCCTTATGGGATGGATCATTTACCTCTCATAATAAAATTGGAGAAACAATTCATGGAAGGTGGGTTTGGTGAAAAATTAACTCGTGGAGGAAGCTTATCACTTCATTGTGTCACCAATGGAAGAGGAAAGGAGTTGCAGAACTCACCTTGTCAGTTTCTTGAGGATAAGCAACATTTTGAAGGGGAGGATTGTAATATTCCCAATTAGCCCAAGCTGATGGGAATATGCAATTTCATTTTATTATTGAAAGAATAAAAGTGTAAAGGAGGACAGTAAAACTCCTAAAAATAGTGAATAAATCAATTCCCAATGTGAGAAAGGTTAAATTTGGGCTATTCTAATAAAACACCCTCATGTGTGGAAGGGATTAAGCTATTTGACTAGGTCTACCATGACCAAATCAACAGTTTTTTCTAGATGCAGTGAACCTCCTAAATGCACAACACAGTTTTAGAAGGAGGCTACACATGTGAAAGGAGCTAAATCTTTGAGATGGTTTAGGGTTTTGTAATAATTTCATCTTATAAAAGGAAGAGGAGGACAGAAGAAGAAGGTTGTTGAACATATTATATTTCTAAATATATTGTTTGTTTAGACATATATCATTCTGTTTTTTTTTAGCTGAGAATAGTGTTGTTTAGCACTAGCGTGCTCCTGATCGAGGATCCCACCTCTTCCATTGAGTAGATCTTGGAGGAGTCTTGCATTTATTGTCCACTATCGGGCTTAAGGCCAAGCTCTTCTTCCAACTACAATGCAAATATTGTTGAGGGTTTGGTTGTCTTTGTAAGCTGCAGCAAGTGGAGGCTACATCTACTCAGATCTAGGCCAATCTAGTGCCTCTTTTTAGTGGGAAAGTATTCTATCCCCTTGACAAGAGTGTATTGGATTATTGGAGCTTTAGATCCATACCTTGATATCATGCCAAAATGTCCATCAAGTATACAACACAGTTTATCTTCCAGGACTACGTTATCCGCAAGAGGAAAGTTGCAGGGAGTTTTGGAAAACTTTGAGAAGTGATCTCTAGTGATGGAAATATGCCTTTCACTGTGGTGATCCATGGATTTCTGATTTATTCCATGTAATATTAAGATCTCATCTGAATACTCCTGTATATGCTTCATAAATTTTGAGTCATTCTGCAGATATGCTGCATAATATCTCATATCTACTGCATATGCTTCATGTATTGCTGAAAATGCCAAGGGGTATGTAAAGTAGAGACAATATAGTGTGTGGATCTGTCATATTTCTGACTGTTCATGCATTATTTTACTCTAGATCTAAGTTGTAATCAACAGCTGTTGTAGCCAAATGAAAATAACGTTTTCAAGCCTTTTGCAATGAATCTATGTGTTGCAACACATCTTTTTGAGGATTTATTTCAGTATAAGTCTTCTCTTTTCTCTTGTACACTGTATGGGCGACATTGTAAATCTAAATTTCTGATGTACATGTAATTTATGGGCCTCCATATTTTCCTCCTACTCTTACTTTGATAAACTATGTTATTTTCTGAGAAATATTGTTTTCTATTACTACAGTCCCTCCCTTGCGCATTTCTCAAGCTATACTAGGTGTGGTAGGTTTGTTTACCTCACCTATTTTGATTTTTTTCTGATCTCCTCTTGGATTTAGGTCTTAGATTTTCAGATATAAGGAATCAAAGGGCTGATTTTGATTTCTATAGCATACATTTCTGAAAAATGCATTTTTCAGACATGTGTTGCTGACAGTCCCAATTTTCTGATATTACATACCACCACACTAGCATAGTAGTCTCTCTGCAAAACAGGAAAAGTGTCTACTTTTAAATATAGGATTCTAGCTCATTTTTGGGTTAAAACAAAAACCCTGTCAAGGCTATGGACACCTTATAGCAGCAGTGGCCCTACTTGTGGTTTTGGAGTATTTTTTACAGCAACCAATTATTTTACATTCCCATATCTCCTGTTGATCCATTCCTGAAGTGGAATGCACTGTTTGACTAAGTGTTATCGTTATAATAACCTATATGCATAATAAAATTTAATTTTATTAGAATTATCTTAATTATGTTGAATTGAGTGATAACAACATGAATCATAATCTGTTACCTGTCATGCTTCCCTCATATTATGCTGCCAAAATAGAAAATCTTTTTAATAATAATTTCTCCTTTACTTTTATCCCCTTTTGGTGATTTCCATCTGATGTAAATTTGCGATCATTTTCATACTCTAACTTCTATTTTGTGTGTATTCATGATTTATACCACCCTTCCTCTTTTCTTGTGCTTAAATGTTGTGGAAACCATTCTCTCATTGGAGGGGGTACGAATATCTCTAATAAACATGCATGTGAATTAACTATGAGACTTCGTTCTGATAGGATGATTGGATAATAAAATCATTGCATTAATGTCATATAGTGACATTTCTAATAATAAATTTTATAAGAGTTACATGCATTATTTGTGTTCTTTTTAACTAACACATCCGAGAGAAGCACATGCAGAAGGGTGAAGAAATTAGTTCCAAAAGCACAGTAGCCATGGGTTGAAACTGTGTTCGCAATGAACCCACAATATTTCAAGTTACAAAATTGGCTCGCACTGTTCTCCAGCCATCTGGTTGGATTTCATATCTAGACAGGATACAAGGGTTCAATACAGAGATAGAAATTGAATTCCTATAGGACTTGGGGGGAGGGCATACCATATATAAAGGCATAGTTATACCAGTCTCAAAAGAAGTGATTGTTGAGGTCTCGAGACTTCCAATGGAAGGAAAAAAGTGGACTGATAAACATGTCCTCATACAAGAATCATTTTCAGTATATCAGGACCCAGATGAGCAATTGGTATGAAAAGGAAAAGGTACTTGCCCTGCATCCTTGAAGCAGCCTTGGCGAGAATTGGTAGTCATCATCCAAAAACATATCACATGTGACGGATGCTAGGACAAGGTAAAGTCCCGTCAACTCAAATTTGTATATGTACTCAAACAAAATATTTTAGTTAATTTTCCATTTTTATTGAATTATATATTGCATGACATTGTTGTTTGGATTAAGAAATCTAAAAACCCTCAACCAGTTATCAGCCATCATGGCCTAAAAAAATTGATTATTGTTCTGAATTAAAAAAACATAAGTTAGCATGGGATATATTTTTCAACCCTACCCTACCTTCCCTTGAAGAAAGCCCTGATAGAACATGAATTGAGCATCTGAGAATAGACATGCTAGTCCTTAGGAAAGCTAGAGGGAAGAGAACTCATGTCTCGACCTGAGGTCCATTAAAACGGATACGATCTGAAAGAATAAAACTACAACAAAATACCTCAGCATTTCCAGAGGAGATAGGGCCATCCTATACAACCCCTTTGAGTCCTCAAAATTAACCTTTACAGGGTTACGAGGAAGAAATGGCTCAAGTATTAGAATATATGAGATCATCTTGTGAAGCTAGGAACCCATTTTAACAATCTGAGGAGTAGAGGGATCTTTTGAACTAGTCTGCCTCTACTGGCAGTTCTAGTCACACTGAAATTCTACCTTCCACTGATGAATTGTAGGATTTGAGGGATTTATCTCCCTCTGATAATGAATTTTTGAATAAGGAAGGCTAGATAGAGAGAACCTCTGAGTCTAAAAGTCAGTCAGGGGATATTTTTTTATTAGAACATGACACAAATGTTGATACAACTCCTCTGTCACTTGAGGAAAACATTTCTCCACCCAGCCAAGATATCAATGTCGGAACAAAATCTTTAGTTCCTGAAGAATGCATTATTTCATTAAATTATAACCCTAATATCGACACAACCCCACCTGAACCTGAAGCTGCTGTTGCACCTTCTCCTGCCAGAAACCCTTTGAAGGAAAAATGAGCTTGGGCTAAGTTGAGAAAAATGCGCAAGAAATACAGAGAATTGAGAAAAAATAGTAAAATAGTTAAGGGGATAGTTGAAAGAGGTGGATAATGCCTAGAAAACTAAAAAGGAATTAGATACTCTAGGGACCCGAACAAAACTGTGTTCTGCAGAGGAAATTGGCATTCAAACTGAACCAAAGGAAACCCAAACAGATTTTGTTACAAAAAATTTAGATGTTGTTATACAAGATAATGATTGCAGTCCCAAGAGACAGCTGAAGTCTTTGTGCAGACTGATTTGATACCTACAGATGACAAAGAAACCAAAATATAGGAAACACATTCTTATACCCCTTTGGTACAAAGAGCTTCCAATCAAAAGCTTTGCAATGAATTGATTCAAATTTAGCAAGAATTGGTCTGGTATAGGAAGGAAGTAGTGCTTTTGCAAAACATCAGGCATCACTAAAACGATTTAATGATGTTACTACAACTGAAGATGAAACCTTTTCCAAAATTAGGGAAGAAATAGTGAAAGTAAAAAGGGAAGAGGCGCAACTGGAACAGGTTAAGAAACAAACCAGTGTTGTTTATTCTCTTTAATCAAATGTGGTGTCTTGCAGATCGCCGACCACCAATTATGCCTAATTTCTATTCAAAAGGTATTTTCTGTTGAAGATCAAAGCTATTAGCACAGGGAAGCCCACTACATTTAATTCAGCTATAGAATTTGTCCAATTTTTTAATGAACATGATGAACACGTCCAACGCCTTCCATGCGAATTGTACTTACACAATTTATTTTTAGAAGATGAAAGAGATAGTAACCCCAGTCCCTTCATTAGGGAAATTCAGTTTCAAGATTTTCTGTCTTTTGATAAACACCATATTAGATGGGCTAAGGCCTACAATATATTCTAGAAAATGGAACATGGGTTAGATTTATGGGTCAGAAGGGAACCTACAAAACCCCTACATTTATTCGTTCAACATAAGAGGTTTATGCCATAGGAAGGAGTGATAGCCAAACTAGGGCCAATTCACAAAGATATTGTAAAAAATGGAAAATAATACCTCTAGGATATTCAGGGGGGGTGCCTTATTAGCATCTAAGCAAAGATGGCAAGCCTCTACCAATAACGTTAAGAATAGAGTGCCATTTGGTTACAGGAATTTTAAAGCTGGTGCTTCTCGTTTTCAAATGTATAGAAATTTAATTTTAAGCATGGGCCCTAAATGGTGAGGATCCAAATACAGATTCCCCATCATATGGTATCCTCCTGAATATTACCACCATATTATGAATTTCCAGAGGGACATACAAGCTTGGCATTTGCAAAAGTGAAAAAAAAGCATTGTTTTAGATTTTATAGGAGAGAGGTATATCCTAACTATTCCTTAACTCAACTATACCTCAATCATCTGTTTGCATGAAGACATGAAAAAAGGTAAGCAGGGGAGTATGTTTTTCCATGGAAAAGGTATGTTTTACCCCCACCTTTAGCTTGATTTATTATTAACTTTTATATGTTTTCCTTCATTTTAATAATAAATCAAAGGTTAATAGTGTAAAAGTAGGGTAAAAAAATTCATTAATAAATAATGTGTTTGATAGTATAAAAACTAACTTTTGTTGTATTTATTGATAGGAAATACAAACCAACCAACTGCTGACCAAACGACCAAACAACAACAGCCAAGAAGAGCAAATGAAATCACATCTAGTTCCTGTGAATCAACAAGAGATGGAAATACATGTCTATTCTTGAAGCATTCGACTGATAGATGTGAAGCCTCGGGATCTCTTGATCCTGAGGATTCTCTATTATCTGTTTGGTTTCTCCTAAAAGTTATAAAGGCTGTAGGTGGATGATAACAGGAGATATTTTTCCGTATATTGTAATTTTTTGTAATATATTTTTATTCGGACAGAGTCTTTGAAATTGCGATGATGTACCTATTATATTGATTAATGAAAGAGTTATCATTTTCGTTATAAGTGGATTCTGAGTATTTCTTGGCAAAATACTTCTGGAGGCTTCGGGCACAGTCCCTAGGAGTTCTACTGCTATTTTGTGTTATATGTTTATTTACTGATTCTCACAAATTAGTTATTCTTATGCTTTGTAGAATTAAAATTCAATTCAAGAATTGCAAGTGTGGTGTGTTATGATTTCCTTTCAATTAGGTTGAATTTATTATTAATATTCCTTTACTGTTCACTGATGTTTTTCCATTTATTAGATTAATTTCAGCATGGTTAAGTAGTTACTATTCAATTCTGCGCATTGTTATTTCTTGAGTTTTTTCCATTGCAAGTGTGAACGTATGGTTTGTTGTTAAATTTGGAATGTTGTTATTAATTGAATTATAGAGAATTCCATTGCAAAATTTCAATAGGTGATTGTTATTCAATTTATTAAGTATTTCTTTTCTATTGCTGTTCAATTCATTAAGCTTGATGTTCAATCACAAAAGATCTTTAATTTCAGCATTGAGTGTTTAATTTCTATGTTCAACCTAGAGTTTCATTCTTTGATTGATTTGAAGTATTTCACAGTTTACTTTCGAATTGATTGATTGAACTTCAAGAATTACATAATATTTCTTGCAACGATTTAGAATAGTTAACCTCTGATTTCACTCACATATACTTTGCTTGCACTCTTGAAATAAACAGATTTGCCCTGGGTTGATGATTAATGTGAAGCATTAAGATTAATTTTAACAGTCATTTTTTGACCCAACAGACCATACCTGTAAGATATGCTTTTGATCAGATTAAAAAGGCTATCTCTGAAGCCCCAACTTTAGCTAGCCCTAATTATTCTGAACCCGTCAACATATTTTCCTTCACATCTGAAAGAACTTTAGTTGTTGTCCTTTTATAGGAAAATGAAGATGGTGATGACCAACCTGTATCTTTTTTAAGTAAAGTCATGAGAGATGTAGAACATAAGTATGACATCATTGAAAAACAAGCTTATTCCCTAGTCCAAGCTTTAAAGTCCTTCATAATTTATGTCCCCCACTCAACCATTACTTCTTAGGTTCCCAATAGTGTTGTAAAAACTTTCCTTACTAAACAAAAGACTAATGAAAGAAGAGGAAGATGGATCACCCAAATAATTGAATTTGATCTTATTATGAAAATAAAAAAGTTAGTAAAATTTCAAGGTTTGGATAAATTGTTAGCTGAATCTAATTGTAAAGTTCTCAGGATAAATTTTGTTTTTGAAATTTCAGAGAAGAATACACAAGAACCTTCTCCCAATTCTTAAGGGGAGAATCCACAAGAACCTTCTATAAATGTAGAAGTGGATAATCCACAAGGACCATCCAAGGATTCATAAGGGAATAACACACAAGAATGTTCATCTTCAAATGAAATAGTCCCTGTTCATATTGATGAAAAATTATTGATGTCAGATTGGTATTATGATATTGTACATTTTCTGATTAACTTTGAGTGTCCTAGTCAATTTCAAAGAAATAAATGTAAGACACTTATGTAAAAGTTGTAAAACACTGTATCATAAATGAAAAATTATACTCGAAGGATCCACTCAACATCCTTTTTATTTTCTTGAAATAAAGTGAAACATAAAGAATTATTGAGTAATTTCATGCTAGTATATGTGGTGGACACTATGCCTGGAGAGCCACAACATACAAAATACTAATAGCATGATTCTATTGGCCTACCATGTTTTCACAATTAGGAGAAATGGTTAGAAGCTACATTCCATGTCAATTTTTTGCTGGAAAGGAAAAACTTGATTCTCTTCCTTTGGTTCCAATATTAGTTTTATCACCCTTCTTACAGCTGGGATTTTGATTTCATAGGGGAAATTCATCCAACTAAAATCAATCAACACCTATGGGTACTAACTGCAACAAAGTACTTCACAAAATGGCAAAGGAAATTCTAGTTAGAAATGCCACTCACACTGTAGTGATAAAATTAATTGAAGAAAATTTATTTTCCATATTTGGATGCCCTCAACAGATAGTAATTGATAATGAAAGAACGTTTAGTAGCGTAAAAATAATTTAGTTATGTCAAAAGTATCAAATATTATTACATAATTCTATTCCTTACTATCCACAGGGAAATGGTCTTGCAGAGTCATCAAATAAGAGCTTGGTCAAGGTAATTAAGAAGACTTTAGAAGATCATAAGAAAAATTGGGACAATCAACTCATCTATGCAGTTTGGGATAACAAGATATATCTAAAAATGTCTACAGGAAAATCTCCATTTCAGCTGGTTTATGGTAAAGAATCCATTTTCCCCACTAATATAGCTTTCCATGTTTTGAAGTTTTTAAAAGAATTTAATGAAGAACCTAATTATTTCTCTAGGAGGATCAATTATATTAATTAACTAAATGAAAACAGGGATCCAATTCAATATAAGCTCAAGAAATATCAGAGTAGGATGAAAAATCAGTTTGATAGGAAGGCAAGAGAAAGATATTTTAGGGAGGGAGATCTAGTATTGAGATGGGATGCTATAAGGGAAGAAAGAGGAAAATACAGAAAATTTGATAACCTCTAGTTTGGACATTTTAGCATTGCAGATGTCAAGGGTAACAATACTTTCATCTTGCATAACTTGGAAGGACAATTTTCTTCATTGTCAGTCAATGGAATATTTCTAAAGCACTACATCTAGTACCAAATATGTAGAAGGATCATTTACATTCATCATTGTAAATATATCAGTTTGTTTAAATTTTCATGTCTGTTTATTTTCATAGCAAAGACTGCATTAGCCTAAGGAGAAGGCACTTGGATCTGCTTGATCTCTTCATCCTACAAGAGGAGGCAGTCCCTAGTTAGAGTCGATGTTGTAACATTATTTGGTTTTTATAACGTAGTATCTTTTAGAAAACATAAAAATATTAAAAATTTTAATTTTAGATATGAATAGACAAAAAAATATATGTTAGCGTTCATGAAAATTAAATTATTCATATCAAGAAAATGATAGGAATAATTTTCCTAAAAAATGAAGGCAAATTATTTTAAAAATGTTAGATATAGAAATAAAAGATTTGATTTGCTTAGTTTTAATAAAAAAAATAATGGTTGCTTGTTTAAATGTCGCAAAAATTCTAATTTAGGACTTAAATTGCGTTTTAATTATGTTAATTTCTTCATTAAGAAATTAAAATTTATTGTAATAAAGAAGTGGGTGTTTTTATCCTAAGTCTACTAAAATACATAAATATTTTTTGCGTTGTGATATCTCTTAAGAATATTTAAAGGGCATATATCTTCCCTGCCCAGATTAATGGCAGGGAAGCCTTTTCACACCCCCCTTGCTCGTTTCTTTTTAATGGCGTGGGGTGGGGGGGGGGGGTACAAAACGAAGTTTTCTCAATGGCAGGCCCTTCCTTACATGTCACATCCACAATACTAAGCACCCCCCCACTCAAAACTATTTGTCGCCGCCTACCTCCTCCAAAATTCGCTTTCCCCCGACGTTCATTTCCACTCTCGCCAATGGTAAGTTGAATTTTCCTCCTAACCGTTTCTACACACCAAATAAGAAATTTCCACCTCTACATTCCGTTGCGACTCTGCTCCCTTACCTTTATTCCTTTTTTCTTGTTAGACCCACTCCCTGAACTTTTTCATAGTCGCTTCACCACCCCTAATGCCTGTATCTTTAGCCATTAAAAAACTATGGTAGAATTCCTATCACTAATTCCATAACGATAATCCAGCCACTATTACAAATAGATCTGCACTCTACTCATTGTTTGTTGTTGAATTGCAGGTATTACAGAGCATAATTGTGCCACTGATACAACCATCTGTCATCATGATTCAGAGATTTAACTGCAAAAATTACCATTATTTTCCTTCCAATTGTCCCTCTGTAGAGAACATGGCTCCCAAAGGAAAAATCTGAAAGCCAACCTTTGAAGAAAGCCCTCCTGCTTCTACCCCGGTCGATCTCAACCACATCCCCCTTGATGATTCATACTTTAAAATTGTTGACACAGAGTGCTAACTCGAATTCCATGAATTGCACCTATGGATGAAATAGAAATACCTCGATGGAAAAGATGACATAAAACTGTGGGAATCCCTTTTTCCCTTGTTTTCATTCCCTAAAACCGATGATTTTCCATACCTGATCACGTGGTGTCAAACCAAGTATGACCGCATCAAAATAGCATTGGTGGATCGGAATGGAAGAATTATGATATCCATCATTGCAGACACCGTAAAAAACATGTTATTAATCCCTCAAAATTATTTTCTAAGTCTTTTCTCCGAAGCTGCTCTAATGGAGTTGTACCATAAACTTAATTTCCCTCAGAGAGCTCAAAATTTTGTGACCTTCCTTCATGATGATCTTGAATTAGAAATGAAAAAAACATCCTATCCATCCACCATTTTTCCTAAAAGTACCAGACACATCATGTCACTATTTTCATGCTTATTAGGATATACTGATGATAGGACAATAGATGAACCAATCTGTGGCTATTTTCCTATCTTTTCCAAATATCATCAACCTGCATTCATGTACATATTACACTCAATTTTTGGTTGATAATGTGCATGAACAATTGATGAATTTAACAACCCAAGGAATGTTTAATTACACCTATGTAGCTATCCATATTTTTCTATTTTAGTAAGGATATTCACTTCCTATTACATTGAACAAGCAGGATGAACAAAGAGTTAACCAATTAGTAATTCATTGGAAAAAATTGGTGAGGTCAATTTCAGATCAATTCTCTTTTTTAGAGTTCATCGACTCATTCATTCATCCAGTTGCACAACTTCTCAGTAGCCATAATGAGCCTAGAATTGGCCAGGACATCAAAATAATCCTTCATTTGAGTGACAAAGTTAAAACTCGAGACTGATATTTATACTAGAATTACACATAAATTCAAGTATATAGTTGTGATTTGGCACCATATAAATTTCCCAAATATGTTTGAATGATAATATTCTCTTAGGAATATATTAGGCACATGATTAATATGGATGATTTATATTTAGTTTCAGGGAAGAGTAAATCCCAATTCAAGATTAAGTCAAATATTGGTTCTTTCATTTGCAATACGAGATCAATAGGAATTGATGTAGATGTTATCCTGAAAAAGATGAATTCCTAGCCAAGCTTCCCCTAGTATTATGACCCTTTCAGTATAATTCCAAATCTAATATTTGAAGTGAAAACAAATCCATATAATCATACACCAAGGACTAAAATTGAAAATTTTGGAGAGAAAATACATTACAGGAAGCAGAGGAAAAGATTCTTTCCACTTATACTTTGTAGACTCCAGTTTCCCAAAGCAAACAACAAAAACGTTCGAGGGAAGAAACATCGACTCTTGTGGATTTGGTCATAGAATTCATAATCTCACAAAATAAGCATAAGGCTGACTTAAAAATTTCCACAGAGAAGAGCCAAAAGGAACCTTAAATCATAGTTTTGGGAGATCCATAAGTGTCTACATAAGTCGGAGGGACTGTTCCTAATAATCTATCATCTTCTTCACCCTTACAAGAACCTTTGGAGATCATCCAATCAGTGGGAACCAATTCATCAGATGAATATAACATCTTCTCCAAATTCTTGGAGATTAAAAAAAAGAATTAAACCTTGAAGGCTAATGTATACATTCAATTTTGGAAGTAGACTTCCACATCGCAACACAGGCTTCTGAATTCTTTTGACATTGAAAATGAAAGGATGAATATGGCTTTTCTACAAGCCCAAGTCCCTTTTCATAAGTCTTCATCTGATTATAAGAATACTATTTTCTCATTTGATGCAAACCAGATTCATCCAATAGATCAGATGGACATGCATAGACAGTCTGGATAAATGCTCTTCTCTTCCATGACTAATACAACTATGACTTTTTCTAAGTTAAAAACAACATTATCAAATGTACAGTCACAACTTAAAAAAAATAAAAATCTCCTCCTTAGCTAAAGACAACAAGTTAAAGTATTTAGAAGACATTGTGGTTAAAATTGGGTATGAACAAAAAGATTGTAAAGTTGTAGAAGAAATTTTAGAGAAGAAAAATGCAAACATTACAACTCTGTGAAAAAAAATAAAGCTCCCTTCCACAGAAGACCCACAAACAAAGGAAATAGAGGAGAGTGAACAAAAAAGAGAAGATATGCTCAAAATAATCATTGAGCAGAATATTTAGATAAAGAAGATGGATGAGGAGATTGAAGGATTGGTAAACGAGAGAGAACAGTAAACTCAGATTTCTTTAATCCTAGTTGTAGCAATACCAATTATAGTTTTAGGTATAGAACACAACTTTTCATCAACAACAATGGAATCTACATCAACAAAAGGTGATTCAACCAGACTTGTACACTATTTGACCATACAAAAATAGGAAAATGAGAAGTTGCTAGAGAAATTTAAAGCCTTGGAAACTCAAAATATAAAAAATGACACTTTGTACATGGAAGAAATGCAGAAGTCTCACAGATTGGGACTAAAGTTTTAGAAGATAGAAGGTGAGCTTATAATGGCAGACACCATGGCCCAAGTGAAGGAAATTATCTGGAAGTAAATAAGACAAGCAATGAGAGAAGTATGGCCATCCATAAAAATGACTTTTAAGAAGGAGGAATTAATTAGGAGATGCAGGATAGTCATTGAACAAGAGAAGGGAACACTCAAGCATAAACCAGCAAAGGCATTAGACATGATTAAGGTACTGAACTAAAAAAGCAGACCATAGTTGGAGTAGATCAATATTTCAGACAGAACAACTACTACATTGGAAATAAAGAAATTTTTGCAGAAAAAGAACTTGTTGAACCAATTGGAGACTAATTGTCAAACTCTGGAGATTGTTGTCCAAATATTTCACACTAAGTTTAATTTGTTGAACCAGAGGGGATTGCCTGGACTAGTAACTCCTAATGAGAAGTTGATCAAATTTGAGGAGTACTGCGAAAAAATTTAGACCATTTCCATTTAGAAAGCAAGTATTCAGAAATTAAAGGTCACATGACCGGGAAAGCTTTTCTAGAAGCTTTAGATTTAGATTTAATAATAAAACATGAAATCAACTATCTCTTCATCAACAAGCCTACTTTGAAAGGTACATATAAGTAGATGAATTTTTTAGGAAATTGGTCAGTCTAGAAATTCCAAGTACGGAAAGATGGGATCAATTATCTGAAGCCATCGAGTAAAGTTTTGTCGCCAACAACATGCTAGTATAGCAGCAACTTTTGGTCCACATCATAAACTGTTTTCTCAAAGACAATGATAGATCACTCATCAGTTTTGTTTTCCTACAATTCGATACTATTTTTGCAATGTGTTTTAGATACTTCTAAGTGATAGAAACTAGTATAAATAAATATCCATTCGAGTTATTAAGGGTTTCACACTTGGATAAGAATTTTTAAGAAAAAGTGTATGAGCTTTGATCATTGATGATAATAAAAGGATTCTAGATTTATTTCAATCAATTTTTTCTCTTGTAAGTTTTTTCCAGTATCGATTTCACATTTTTTTCTGCATATATTTGATGTTTATTCAGATAATTAGGTAAGAAAAACTTATTTTTCAACCTATCTTAAATATTATGAATTTATAATTTATAGAATGACTTATTTAACTATATATTTTTATAACTCCCTCTATATCAATTAATTTCTAGTAATCTGCATAAAGTTAAATATGTTTTGTTAAGTTGTTAAACATTTTTTGATAGTATTTCACACCTATGATAAATTAAACATTCAATCTAAATATTTAACTGATCATACATTATTACAGTTTCTGACTTCACATATGTAACCTTAAATCAATGTTTAAAGTAAAGAGATAATCCTTTCCTTAATATTTGATACTATATAAAGTTTAAATACTTATGTTTCTATTTTCTTAGTACATTGGTCATCAAAAAACCCAATTTAAAATAAATTAAACATTATATATGCTCTGGGATGATTAATAGAGCTATAATTATCTCATAAGACAACAACGCCCTTGGTTACCCTACGCTGGTTGGTTCTGGTGGCGTTTCCCCTTATTTTTTTTCTTTGAATTAGGAGAATCAACCGTGCTTTGCTGCACATACACCTGACCTTGGGGAGGCAATGGTTGTTGTGGCAAAGGTTAAGAAGGTACAGGAGGCTAGGGCATTGATGCCGAAGGTGCTAGAGCCATGAGATGTGCATAAGGATAGAAAGGAGGTTGGGAAACATTAGGGTACGCAAGTTGAGAAACAGCTGGCCCTAGCATCGGTTAATGTGGTTCGAAAAATGCGTAAGGCATGCTTTGACCTAGATAAAAGTTGTTAGGAGAGGGATAGGTGTTGGTCCCCCCTTGTGGGTAACCATAACCTATGGAAGGATGAGTATATGGATGTGAAAGAGATCCAATGATACCGTCGGCGACATGAGATGCCCTTGGTGCATTGGCACCACCACATCTAGGAAGATCTGGCAAAACTGTATAATCATAACCGGATTGGGCATAGATTAAGTCATATTTCAACACAACTTGTAGAGCTTCTTACTTTGTCTGAGGAAAATGATACATGACATCTTTACCAATGGAAGTCAAAAGTGCTATATGAAACCAATCCATATAGACACGGTCACCGAATGTATGAGATCGACACAAGATCCTCCTTCTTCGCCATTCTTGGACATGGTTAGAAATTTAGGTGGAAGAAATTTAAGGGAAGGAATTCAATAAATCGATACCGGTATCATAGCAGAGAGGTAACTAAAAGTTGGATAGAAACACTTTAGCAAGAGTCACAAAAATGGAACAACCGAAGGCGAATGGAGTCATCGGTAATGGAATTAGATGAAAAACACATATGAAAGGATCTAACTTGATTGGTAGGATCCTTTCTAGTGTTTCCTTCAAACTTATGAATGTATGAAGGAATCTTAGTTAGCTTAGCAGGGCAACCTGGATCGTGGGGTATAGGGTCATTGAGTAACTCGCTAGAATCGGGAAGGCTTAAACCTCCCATAAAAGGTAGCAAAGGAATAGTTAGAATGGTTCCAGTAGTGGTTCCGCTAGTAGTAGCTCTGACATTAGGGCTGGGGGCACCACCAGCTTTAGGACCTTCCCCTACATTTGCGCCTGACATGGTGATGGTATGAGGGTGAGGGGAACCGGGTTTAGAATCAGAGGAAGAACATGATGAACCAGAATCATAGTGAATATGGGGACTTGTCCAAGGACTAACTCAGACCCTACGTGGTAAAGTAAGTCTTCCTAATGGAAGACAAGGGTGAAGGCCTTGAAATATTCAAGATAAATTCATTGGGGGCACAATGATGGCAAGTCACAAATGATGCGAAAAGGTTGAAGAGTGATAAACAAAGTCTCTGTGAGGCAGATTAATTAATTATGATGTTTATATCTTGGCTTGGTGGTTGAAAACAAGCGCTATTCGCTTTAGGTGGGAGTGTGCGCAAGCCATGTGAAGTATTGTAAATAAAATTGAAATGAAAGTAAAATAAACAACTATACATGCACAACTTCAACCCCAAATAAGGCTTCCCAAAAAACTAGTCTAAAACGGCGGGCGAAATTGAATCAAAACACACAAGACGACTAAAATGCCTAAGGTATAAGGGATAGGGATCTAATGACTCAGATATACTAGAAATGACACAGAAAACAACAAGAAACCAAAGGGGGGAACTTTTGTAAAATGGGAGGCGAAAGGTTAAAACCCTAGGGGAAACAAAGGTACCCTAAGGGAAAGACCAAAAAAACTCAAGAGAGAGTTTTGGATTGAATAATAACCTATTAAAAATGACGTGAAATAAGGATAGATAAAACCCTTGAAGAATGGCTGAATGTGTTGCAAATATCAGACTACCTACTCAGCTTAACCCCTCCTGGAAAGGTGGAAGTGTACTGAAACCCCAGGTCCTTGGTTCTACTTCAAGGAGACAAACTGAACATATCTAGTCTTAAGAAATGCTAAGAAATATGTGAGACAACCCAAAACAATGATCTCAGCAAACCTTGGTAGACATAGAAAAAATTCAGAAAAATGTTCTGGCTCGCAGGTACTAACCTGTGGGCTGTGGAAATCACAGTTTCTGGGTAGGCAAGTGCGAGTTCTGTCATAAATCATAGCTTTTGGGCCAAAAATTGTGATTTCTTGTTCCTAAATCTTCAGGCAGCAGCTTCTGGAAAAAATTTCGTCTCTGGCACGATTAATACCTATTGTCTGCAGAAAATATCCGAAAACAACTAGAAGTTAGAATTTTTACTGATTTAGGGCATAAAAGTTATAAAAAACATCCAGAGACTGAACACATTTGAACAAAAACCCTAGTTACTGAATTTTTTGGTCACAGAGGAATCTTAATTACAACAGTGGAGTTGCCATTTGTTGACGTAAATTCTTAATGCAAGTGTATGAAAAGAGATCAGTTTAGTTGTGTGTGACAAAAAACCCTAACAAAATAAATGGTTGCTTAATTTCTTTATATTTGTAATCTATAGTTGAAACAAATGCTGCAGAAAACCATATCTATGTAGTAAAAGCAGTTAAACAGTAAAAAGAAATAAGAATTGCCCATGCATCCAATAGACAAGACAAGATTTAAAGAATTTTGAATATATTATAACATCTGGGAAGGGAAAAAATAATAGTGTTACTAGTCCCCCTTAATGGGATGGGTTCTTGGTTGTCCTCAACGCTTCAGATCCGGAAATTTCTCTCTCTCAATGGTGCAAAAAACCTAAAAATGTTTTGAACTCTATGGAAGCTCAAGAAGAAAAGAAAATAGTAGCAAGAATGAGAATGATCAAAGCATGACAATGCAAGTGATCAAAGTGAAGAATGAATGGAAAACCCTCCTTTTTATAAAAAAATATTGAGTTATCCTTGATAATGGTGAATAATAAAATATTATTAACTAGGATCTAGATCTAGCCACTTGGAATATTTTATTATATTTTGTTGGAGGGAAAAGATATTTAAATTGGTTAAATACCTTTATTTAGAAATAATAAACAAATAAATGGTTGATTTAACATTTTGGGAATGTGGTTAAGGAATAATTAACAAATAATGATTTTTTTTAATTATTTCTATGATTTAGTCAAATTCAACAAGGAATAATAACTAAATAATGATTTAATTAATTATTCCGGGAGAAAAATAAGATAAATAATGATTTATCTAATTATTTCTCATAATTGGGTAAAATATGACCATGAATATTATTTAATTAGTGTTTTAATTAATTATTCCAAGATGCAAATTAAAACAAGAATTTATTTAATTATTCCTCATGGGGTTTCTTGTTTTAACGAGAAATAACTTAAAAAAATATGGTTTATTAAATTATTTATTATAGTGAAAGAAATTTTACTATGGTAAAATTGGTCATACATGGGATACTTCGATCCATGTAATTGTAAATGGTTAGATGGCCAAATTTTTGTGATAACACGAATGAAATAACCTCCTTTGTATATATAGGGGTCTAAGGGGTCACAATATAATTAGGGCCTGGATAAGAATAATAATGTAAGGGAACAACAACAACAATAGAGGGTTTTTATGGGGTACCACAATAACAATATGGGGGCTACATGGGCTTAACAATAACAATATGATGGCTACACTAACAATAACAATAAGGTGACTACAGTAGTAGTATAGAGACCTAACATTCCACTCTCCTTCAAAAAAGTGTTTTCATCAATGCCTGAATAGTTTTGGATGCTTCTGTATAAAATTATCATCCTCCCATATTAAAAATTCAGCATGTAATTTCTTCCACTTAATGAGATACTCTAAAATTGTTAGATTCTATAGCCATCGAGTTCTTGTTTCCTTGGTTTCTTTCAACTCAAATATGGTTTTTCCTTCTTCGTCAAGTTTGGAAACATTGTTTGAACTAGAATCTTGTCACTGATAACCTTCTTTAAGAATGAAACATGGAAAACTAGGTTTACTCAGGAATATGCCGGTAGCTCCAATTTGTATGCCATAGTACAAATCTTTTGCAACACCTTGTAAGGACTAGAGTACTTGGGTAACAATTTATCATCATTTTTATCTTGCTTGAGGGAATTTGTTTGTATGGTTGTAGCCGTAAAATTACCCAGTCACCTACATCAAAACTTCACTCACTATGATGATTATATGCATGTTGTCTCATTCGATTATTCACCTGAGTGAGTTTATTCTTTAAGAGTTGAAGAACTTGTTGTGATGTGATCTTCAACCACTTGAACCTTATAATTTTCTCTTAAATATGATGTGATGGATGGTGGATGATATCTATAAATTTCCATAAATGGGGTAATTTTCACTCCAGTATGGAAGTGTTATACCACTATTCAACTAGAGGTAACCACTTTAACCATTGTGTTTTTTTATCAGATATAAAGCAACAACGAAATACTTTCAAACACTTCTTCTCTATCTCATTTTTCTCATCAAATTGAGGATGATAAGATGAGATATGAGCTAATTGAGTACCAAGACAAGAAAATAAATCCATCCAAAATTTCCCAGTGAAAATGGGATCTTTGTCACTTATTGTAATCTTCGGGTTTCCATGAATCTTTTCAATTATTTACATAAATGAAGTAGCAATTATATTGGATTTAAAAGGATGTAATAATGCACAAAATTATGAATACTTTGTAAGTCTATCTACCACCACTATGATGACACACTTAACTTCAGACTTGGGTAAACTTGTGATAAAAGTCATTCATACATCTTCCCAGCATTGACTTGGCATGGGTAAAGGTTTTAATTGTCTCAAATTTATTTTTTTGGAAAACCAAACATTCTGCCACAAAATTTTGAATATCAGATTTAAGGCCATCCCAAAAAAATTCCTTCTTAATTCTGTGGTAAGTTTTTAAAAATCCTGAGTTCCTTCCTAAGGGATAGGTGTGCAATTCTAAAATAATATTTTGTTTCAATTGGGAATTATTACAAATATATAAGTGATCTGTGCACCATAATGAATCATTTTCCTAGCTAAATGTATCATATGTACTAGGATCGTGTTGAAACTTTTAAATGAGTGGCTAAACCTCTTCATCACTCTTCCTTTCATTTCTTTCTTTGGTTATCCACTCAGGTTGCATAATAGAAATGGCAGAAATAAACAGTTCCACATCATCATCATTTCTTGAGATTGCATCTGCAACAACATTTTTCCTGTTGTTTTTGTAGATGATTTCAAAGTCATAACTCAACATTTTTTTACGCATTTTTTTTTCTATTTTGAATATAATATTTATTCCAGAAAGCATTTAAGACTATCATGATCTTTTTTTACCTTGAAGTGTCTTCCCATTAGGTAAGGTCACCATTACTTTAGTGCATGTAGTATTGCCAACATTTCATTCTAATAAATAGGTTTTTGTAAATACTTTCCTTTGATTGGAAGACATTCAAAAGAAATGGGTCTTCCTTATTGCATTAAAACTCCACCAACTCCATTTCTCAAGGCATCCTATTCCACAATAAAGTTTTTTGTGAAGTTTGGCATAGTTAAGACCGATGCTTGGCACATTTCCTTGTTATGATGTTTGAAGGCCTTAATTGCTTCTGGAGTCTAAGAAAATCCATATTTATTCAGTAATGATGTTATAGGTGTGCTATTCTCCAAAAATTCTTAACAAAATTGGGATATTACCTTGTCAACGAAGAAATCCTCAAAGATGTCTTATGGCTGTGGGGATTTTTCATTCCTTGTTGGATTTAATTTTTTTAGGGTCTACCTTAACACCCTCATGAGATACAATGTGACCTAAATATTCCACCTCCTATACTCAAAAGGAACATTTGGAGGCTTTTGCATATAATTGTTTCTCCTCCAACAGTTTGAGCACCATGTCAACATGTTGAACATGATCCTTCCAAGACTTGCTGTAGATTAGTATATCATCAAAAAATACTAACACACATTTTCTAAGGAAGGGTTTGAAAATGGAATTTCTCAAACCTTGAAATGTGGAAGGTGCATTAGTAACACCAAATGGAATTACCAAAAATTCATAATGATCCTCATGAGTTATGAATGTTGTTTTAGGAATTTCTGCAGTCTTGATTCTAGTTTGATGATATCCTGGATGAAGATCCAACTTGGTGAAGTAAATTTCTCCATGTAATTCATCCAACAATTAATCAATGACAGGAATCAAATATTTATCTTTAATAGTGAGCTTCTTGAGCTTCCTATAATCTGAATAGATACACCATGATCCATCCTTATTATGCACCAATACTACTAGAGCAGAGAAATAACTTTGAGTAGTTTGAATTATAATAGCCTCTAGCATTTCTGCAACCATACATTCAATCTCACTCTTTTGGGCATAAGGATATCTGTAAGGACTGATGTTTGGAGGAACACTTCTTGAAATCAAATGAATAGCATCATCATGATTATGAATAGGTAGGAGGCCTTTGCAAGTCTCAAACACCTTGGAATGATTGTCCAAGACTTTTTAGATATCTCGAAAAAAAGATGATTTCAATGTTTGAACCTCTAGTGAGCATAATTGTGAAATTACACCTCATTTTTTTTTTTATAATATATTTCATGAAATTAGAGTCGATTATATTTCCTCATTTCCCCGTGATACCCCTAATTTCAACTTCCTTTTCTTCCCAAAAAAAAAATCAAGAAAAGTTCTTGAAAATTCATAAGAGGAATTTTGAGGTCTAAAATGGGCCTCCTAAGAAAAATGTACAACCAAAATAAAATTTATAAGAACCAATAGGATTCAAGATGATGATGTCAACCATGGGGGAGGATTCACCATTTTTGGAGTAAGAAAGTAAAAATAATAAAAAATAATAAAATAATGAAAGTACTTTTCAACTCATATTTTCAATTTATCTTTATAAGTTTTTGCTCAAGTTTAGAGCTGGAGTACTCGTTGGATGAAAAATTCAATTCCTCATCCAAGGAGTACCCATGTTGCATACTTTTGATGGAACTTACTACATGAAAGATGATAAATGCATGAAAAGCATGATTTGAATCACGTTTTTCATGTATTATTCATTTTTCGTGTAGCAAGGTGCATCTAAAATATGCAACATGGGTAATCCTTGCATGAAGAATAAAAGTTTGCATCCAATGATTGTTCCCACTCAAAATTTTAGTAAACCCATAGGGAGATAAGTTGAAAATATGAGTTGGATTTTTTCTTTTATCTTTTTTCCCTCTAAAATATGATGATGTAATCAAATCTAATTTATTATCTCCCCTATTATGTTATAATTTCCTTAGGAGGCCCATTTTATAGCTCAAAATTCCCCTAATGAAAATTTATTATCCCCAATGATTGTAATCATTGGAATCCTAGTACAACATCAACACCACCCATTGGAATGGAAAAAATTGGACTATTCAATAAATATTCCCCCATGATTAGTTTGATATTATGGAACTTTCCAAATCAATTTATAGTTCCTCCTTTTGCAACCATCACTTGAAACTTTGGCATTGCATATTGGAAGCAATTCAATTCCTTCGCTACCTTACAATGAATAAGATTATGGGTACTACCTGAATCAATCTGCATTATTACTTTTTTCTTCTTGATATATTCTTTTATCTTGCGAGTTTGAGGAGTGGTAATCCCTACCGATGCATAACCATATATGGTTAGATTCATTTCTTCTCTCTCTGGGGTTGTTTCCTATTGTATATCCTCATCTTTTGATGTTTCTTGTTCCTTTTCTTCCTCATCTTCACAATCTATGCAAACTATTTTCTTCTTAGTGCACTTATGACCTTTAGTGTATTTTCTATCAAAACTATAAAAAATCCCTTTTTCTCTTTTTTCCTCCAATTTTGTGTGTGTCAACCTTGTAGATTGTGCAATTCTAGGAGAAAAAACATATTTATAGTTGTGACTGGTAGATTTCCTTGTTGCCATAATTCTTCTTTCAACTTTTCTTTCCACCCTAAATTCCTTCTCTAATGAATCAGGCTCTCAAAGTTGAACTTCATGTTGGATGTTATCCTTTAAAGTACCAATGAATACGTCAATCCTATGCTGCTCTGAAATATCAATTACCTTGATCTTCTATTTTTGGAATTCCTCAATGTGATCTTCCATTGAACCCTTTTGTTTGAGATATATAAATTGGCTAAGGAAGGTGTTTCTATTTGTATCCTCGTAATGAGCTATCATTTCCTCTATAAAAATTTACCAAGTGACAACTGGTTTGAGAAAACAAATCCATCGATACCATACAAATTGATTATGTTCTAAATATAAAGTTTCAATGTGTACATTTTCTCTATGCTGCAAATTATGAAGGTCAAAATATTGTTCCATGTGTAGTAATCATGTTATAGGATAATTTCAATGAGTTTGCATAGATTGTGAAGAGGAGGAAGAAAAGGAATACCTTTTCACCATTAGGAAGCATTTATTGTAGAAACTTTGTCAAACCTTCCTTCAAACCTTCCATATATTATTTTAAACCATTCATATAACATTTTAAACCATCCATGTCCCCTTCTAGTTACCTTTTGGTTTCTTTAATTAAGAGCGAAATTTGTTGCATTTGGTCTCATAATTTTGATATATCATGTTGCAATTCTTCCTTTCCAGTCGTCATAGTCTAGGTTTCTGATGTCTTAATGGGTGTTGACTTATTTTCTTTTTGGAGGAATTTTAGAACCAAATACTGATATATATTCCTCAATATGCCCTTTGAATCACTTCAAATTGATTTTTCAAACAAACGTTATGAAAAACTGAAATATACACATATTTTTCTTTCTTTTTAGGAGTTTGATATTGAAACTGTTGTATCTCTGTGAATGTGTATTTACAGGATATGAAATTTGGTCTTGTGGTTCCCCTTAGAGTATTATTTCCAATGCAAAAAGTCGTGCCAATTTTTTTTTTCAAGATAAAGTTATGCTTAATCTCCCACAATGTAATTACTATGGGCTAGCTCGATAGAGAGAAATTGTATGGAGTACCTTGTGTCACTATTTTGACCTCTAGCCTTGAAAACAATACACAAGATACTACATTCTATGTACTTGCAGTCACATCTTACGAAATTCAAATCTGATGCTCTTAGAAGAAGTTGTGATTATTTTTTGAAGGTCACCTATTTCACACCAGATTATTGAGCATGAAAAAACCCTAAATTATTCCAACAATATCACCGAAAATATAGAGAACCGAGATCTGAAATTTTTACAGGGCGTTCATCATGATTTTGGCTCCTCGTGGTAAAATTTTAGATTCTGAATCTTCACAGAAAAATAATGTTATAGTGCAAATTCTGAGATGACATATTTCCAGCAGCGAAAACCTAGAATCCAAAGCTCTGACACCAAATGTTATGCAACCAACTCATAAAATAGAATAAAATATAGATAAACAACAAAAAAATTATCCTCTTCGAGGGGGAAAACTCCTTTACATTACATAAATGAACAATTCTTGGATGATGTAAATGACCAGACCTCCTTTGTATATAAAGGGGTCCAAGGGGTCACAATATAATCAAGGCCTACATAAAAATAATAATGTAAGGGCACAACAATAATAATAGCGGGTTTCTATGGGACACAACAATAACAATATGGGGGTGACATGCAAAAAAATTAACAATAATGAGGCTACACTAGTATTGTAGGTACCTTATATAAGAACATTAAAAGTATGTTTGAACCCACCTTTTGCACTTAATGGTAAAAATTAATAGCTCAATGGGTTCTTATAAGAGTCAACGTGATTTTCATATTTTATGTGCCTTAAAATGTTTATTGTGCAATATTTGAAGATATATTAAGGATATTCAATTAGATCCAACACTAGAGATGTTTTTTAGACATGCATTAGAGAAATTTTTAGATCTAAAATGCATCTCCTAAGGAATATTATGAAATAATAGTGGAGATAATAAAATAATATTAGATTAAATCATCAAATTTTAGAGGGAAAAAAGCTACTTTTTCAACTTATACTTTCAATTTATCTCCTTACAGTTCTACTCAAATTTATAGTAGGAGCACTCATTGTATGCAAAATTTAATTCTTCATCCAAAGAGTATCCATATCGCATACTTTCTATGGACCCTACAACACAAAAAATGAAAAATACATGAAAAAACGTGATTGAATTTTTTTTTTTCATGTATTTGTGATTTTTCATTTAGCAGGGTCCATCGAAATCATGCACCAAATGTACTACTTGGATGATGAATTAAATTATGCATCATGTTATCACCAAACTGAGGCTGATTGGGTTGCTCAATAGTCAATTCAATGTAACTATTTCAAACCACTTATGGTTGGAATTTAGTACTTCCAACCAGAGAGGGCTCTCTCAAGAAAACATATGATATTCAATAAACAACGCTTAGAACAAATATGGCTAATTCTTAGATATTCTTTGAATGGTATTTTAGAGGTGAAGGATGTGTGTTAATGATTTCCATTGGGCATGGAGTTAGTGTGAAACTCAATTACATAAAAACACTATCTTTCATGGAAGCTGAGGCATGTGCACTCTCATAAACAATAAGTTGAAAAACAAGCTACATGCATAAAGGAAGTTCGAGCATATATAACTATGAATTCCAAGTGATTATACATAAATTAATCTGAATGGACATTGAAAAGGTAGATAAGAAAAACACATAAGATTAAATGAATAATCTCAAGTTTGAAAGAAGCTTTCTACAACTATACATTGCTGAATGGGAAATATTACAATAGTAGCATAAGGAATAACATCGATCAACCCCCTATAACTCTCTCTTCTCCCTATTTATAGAATTAAACACCTTTTACATGAATTCTCCCACATATACTAGACCCTTGAAACTGTTGAATACATCTTATCCAAAAAGAAATTGATTACAAGGAGAGAATATAGAGATATTTATGTTTACAAGGAGTTTAAAACCTAATAGGACTCAAACACCATTAAATTTATTAACAAAATTTAAATAACCCATACATGATGATGCCTCTAGAATAAAAGAGCTTTTCATGAGGTGGAAAGGACCATGAATAAGTGATGGACAACCATACTGAAATGTAGGCTCCACTGCTCATAATTTTAGGATATGTTGCTCTGTTTCATAATGTGGCGAAAATGATGAGCTAGAAGCCTAATCACCCTCTTTGCTGAGTAGTTTTATAAATAAGTGTCTTCACTAATACGCTTAAACATTCTTCTTGTGACTCATGTGCTCCCAAAAAACCTTAAATTCTACAAAACATCAAAATTCCCCCTCGCTGCAAAAACAAAGTATTTTAAGGCAAGTCCATAGCAAAGAGTTTGTAGCATTTTCCATTTGCCAATTTCTACAACCTTTCTAACTTTGCTTATCATTTCAGGGTCTTAATTAGAAAAAATAAGGTAAATACATGCCTTTACCCACTCCCATTATGATAAAATTTGGAAATTATACCTTAAAATAATATTCAACAAGTTTGTAGCAAGAAAATTGGCTTTAAGCCTGGAGTGTGCAACGGACTTGCCTGATATTTCCAGAATTTTAAATTTCCACTCCTTACCTCCAAAAACCTCTCTAGAGCTCTGTGAAATGATTAGAGGGAGCATCCTAAGACAAAAGCAACAACATCATCCACACTAGGTTCATCCACAACTATCATTTCCAAGAAATTTTACTTCAAATATCTCTACACCATTTCCATTTGAGATTATAACTCTTTCACTTGATTTTTCATATTCATCCTCTCCATCTGCAACCACCTGTTTCTCTTCATGGTATGCTTCATCATCCTATGAAGGGTAGTGTTATTTTTCAACAATTTCCTTGACCTTTATGCCAATTCATCATAAAATCCAATTTTCTTGTTGACTTCCTTCTTGAATTCTTTGAGATACTTCCTTTATTGTTTAAAATCCTCCAAATCTAGTTTGGCTTCTAAGATTTCATCTCTAGATTCCCTAAGTTTTTCTCTAAGGAGCTCTACTTTAGACTTCTCTTGGACCTTCTCTTTTCCTTTCTTTGTCTTGGTGATTTCTGCTTCAACTTTGGATAACTCAATGATCTCTTGTATAATAGGTTGCTTCTTCTCTTTTATCTATTTATGCATCTTATCAGACTTTCCTCCCTTTGATAGCTATGACCTACTGAAAGGTTTCCTAGGTTTGAAGAACCTAGGATTGAAGAAAAAAAATGAATCCTCACTAGAGAAATCAAGATTTTTTGATGTGAGACCCTTATTCTCAATTCTTGTACCTTTAATCTCTATAGTTCTTACCACAGGGGTTTCCTCAATATCAATGGCCTGCAGAATGTATTAAAGTTTACCCTTTCCCTTTGTTTGACTCCCGGTGATTCTCAAACGACCGTTGGTATCAGTTTTGAGCTTGATGCTAGTAGGTGTTTGCTGACGTGCCATTGGCTCTTGCAACTGTCTAATATCTACCTCCATGGGCTCTATAGGCTCTTTAACCTTCTTGGGAGTGCTTGTATTTGACTTGGGTTTCTTCTTTGGAGTAAGAACATCTACATCATAACCACTAAAAAACAGAATAGTAGCCCAATCTCTATTCAATTTCTTCAATTCTTCCATAACCAACAACTTTATTAAGCCATGATGAAATATGGATGTGTCACTACTCTCAGGTCTGGCTTGAACTTTGTCAAACATCTTACCTAAAATTTTGAATAGAAAGAATGGAAGATCAAAGAAATGTTTACTTGTGAAATGTAGTAAGAGTGTGAAATGATATTAGTAGATCATCTGAAATCTACCTTCACATGTAAAATAATTTTGGATTACCATCAACAAATTTGAGTAATTTTCCTTGAGGTAGCTCCTGGTTATACCTGAGGTCATATAACCTCCTATATGATCTTTCTTCAGAAATTCCTCACAATTCTGAAGTTTGAACTTGGTTTCCTTGAACTATTTTTCTCCTGACCTTATAATTTTGGTTTCTTGTGAAATCTTCTCACGATAAGTTGTGAAACTTAATATTCCCACCTTTGAAGTCTTTCCAACAAAGTTGACAAAAAAATACTTGGAGACCTGTGCATGGTAGCCCTGTAGTTTCTGACAAAATCTCATACAACCAACATTTGTGAAGCCTTGTGAAAAACTTGGATCCTCCATAACTACTTTTAGCTCCATAAGCTCGTATCTGAATACAAAGCCTCCTTTTATGGTATTCTTATGTGAAGCCATTCCCTCAAATATAGTGCTTCCCTGTTTCAAGTATTGACACCTAAAAAAATATATAAGACAAAAATATGCTTTTTTAACAAAGGTGGATGTTAACACTGGAAAATCATACAGCAGAAGACGACATTAATTAATGTCAGGCAAAAGGATTTATAGGGCTGGAAGACATCACAGAAACTGGAAAGTATTTAAAAATCTCTAAGGTCTGAGGAAAATCAAATTTGAACAAGTCCTAAATTCTCTTTGCGCGCATAATCCTTCGTGAAGAGCACCTTTTGTGTGCTTTTTGCCCGATATGCGCGAAATCCTGGGAGTGCCAAAATGTCACTATATGGGACCACACAAAGCAAAGGACGAGTGACCCCTTATTTGAAGCCACCTAAGGACAACTACAAAGACCTCCTTAGACATTAAGTGAGCACACAATGGAATATTTGGAGCACAAAAAGGACTCATACCCCTCTCTTGGGTCATGATCCACATTGTACCAAGAGAGGGAAGGGAGGATTTGAAATATCCTATATAAGGCCACCATAAGATGAAGAATTTGTGAACACATTTTTATGCTGCCCATAATTTCCCAAGCAATACCAGTAGTGTGTGAGCCGGAGCTAAAGATAGTGGGGACTCAATTGTTGGCCATCCAACAAGTTCAGTCCATCACAGTATAGAGAGAGGGAAACTGCACTGAGGCAAGCTTGGGATAAAAACATCCTTGCATCGGGACCTATAACCCATGGTCTAGGGGCCATTTGGCAAGAGGGTAATTTTTCACTCTTATTACTACCAACGCTCAATAATAGGGGCCTATAGCCACCATTCATATTATTGTTTTCGTTTGACTCTTTTCAGAGCTCGTGTTTATTTGTTTTAGTTTTTAGTTTATATATGCATGATATTTCTCTATCTAGTATGCTTATTATTCTATCTTATTCCACTAACTTGCTTGACTCCACTTCTTTTTCTGCCTGTTACCAATAACATAAGTGGGTAGACCACACCCCTTAAGTTTTTGTGATTCCGTACATACATGCACCAAACACACTCCAACACAATTGGAAACTCTAATAAAGTTTATTAACAAGTTTATGTGGTTGTGCCTTTTTTGCGGAGACCTCTGTATGTGCTATGGAGTGGAGCTGAATTTCCCCGAATTTCTCTTGCAATCCCTAGTTCATCCCAAGTGACATGCTGAAGCAGAACGACTCCAAAATTTTCTTGCAGGAATTTTCGTGCACTTTCTCCCCATAGACGCATAGGGCATGTGTTTAGAGCTGACTCGCATGCACACAGTACACCTGTTCCATCCTTTTGCGCACAAAATACAGAATGAGAAATTTCTCCCATGTTTCTTTCTTTTACAGCTTGTTGAAGCTCACTATTTGCTACTTTTTGTAGGCTTAGTGTCAGTTTTACTTCAAGTTGATTTTTGCAAAGTTCACGCATAGTTTAAGTAGGGGGGGGGAAATAATTGCATTCCAAAAAAAAAAATTGTTTTGCAAATTTTGGTACCTACACACCTAGATAACTAGCCAAAGTAAGTGGCCCAAGACCACAAATGCATAGCTAGTTTTATTTTTTCTAGTGTAAAAGTTTTAGTTTAGTTCAATTTTGCACTAGGAATTTTGGGACTAGGATTGAATTGTTTATAGAAGAGCAAGTAATCTCTAATACCTTTGCACCCTTCGGTGATCCTAGGTAAGCATATAAATGCTCCCTATTCACAATTCCCAATCTCCCTATAGTTGGTCACATAGATTAAATAGGATAAATAGAAAGTGACCCATTATCCGCATGTGTTTTTCTTTTGCGCCAGGAACAATACGACATATTTTTAATAGGGGATTTTGTAAAGTATCATCGAATATCCACATGTTCAAACTATGTGATTTTCCACTTTATGCTCACACACACTCACCCACTAAGCGAAGCAAAGACACCTAAAAATAACTTAACCAAACTCACTAAATTCTCCCCACAGTGGCCAGAAAAGAATTGATAGCTTAAGTTAGGATCAAGGGGGTAGGTTTCTAATAAGCCGCCTTGATCATACTTCATCTTGAAACATATATGTTGTCTATTTAGGGAGCTTCAAATCCACCTATCAGCCCATGGCAAAGAAAACTTGAGCGTGGCATAGACCCATTTCAGAAGGGGTTAGGCTTAGGTGCAGTGCGGGCAAATATCAGTCAGGGCTACCAGACTTGGCTGATAATCAGTATTACTATCTAACTACCAAGAAGCCCAAGACTCAAATGCTCACGTGGGCCGATGCTTCTTAGTGGCCAAAATTTAGGGCATCCTTTTCTCTATAGGTGACGTTGAAGATAAGTGCTAGACCCTCTAACCTTACATTGGTGGATTTTCTTTGGCTGACTGGGGGCGTCGCTAGATCTTATGGGATGTTGTGCTAGCACTCGCAAGAAATATTCTCAAGGCCCAGTTACATTTCAGTGTGTGAGGACAAATAGGTGTTCTAGGATTTTGAGTATCATACGCAACAAAAAAAACCACTTTTTTGATTACTTGATCACATATTGTAATTTAAAGGGAAAAAATATTTTATTTTCACCTTGTTTTATGTATGTGACCATAATTTTTTTTTGATCATAGACCTATCCTCAATTTTTTCCAAAAATCACACCTAGTCAACACCACGACGGACCCAACGGGACCTCGTCTATCTAGGCATCTTTTGGACCTCCCCCAATTTTCGAGAGGGGTTCCAGGTATTTCACCATTCAGGCATCAAAGACAGAATGCTGCCACCATTATTGGTTCATCCTTTATTGGGACAACCATAGTTGGGAACCCCAGTCAGTCTCCCAGCACCACACCACACACCACTCCTCCCATGACCCCTAGGGGGTAGAGGAGTGTGTCCCATCTGGGAAGCCAGTCGAACACATAAGAGGGTACGTCATCAACCAAGCCTCTTCCTAACCATAACTTTGTGTTTTCGCACATTGTAATGGCGTCAACATCCCAGTCACCTTTCTTAGCTTCGTTGAATCTATGAGATTTAACCATGATAAAAAATGACCCCATCACACACAATCATACATTGCTTCCAATGCCCACAAAGCTCCCTTTTTATATTCCAAAATTTGAAGGCAAGCAAGCGGAAGAGCCAGGTAATCATGTCATGACCTTTCTCCTATGGTGCTCATCAAACAATATCATTAATGACACTATTTGATTGAGATTTTTTCAATGCACTCTTAAAGGAGTTGCCACGAAGTGGTACATGGAGAAACCCTCTACTTCACATGGAACCTCTAGTGCCCTCGCTACTGTGTTCCTAACATATTTTTAGTTACCCATTTACCATGATTCTGGAATGAAATTACTGACGCATTTTAGACAAACCCCCGCCATCCATATCTCGGACCATCGCCATGAATGGAGGTGGCGTCGAATTTTATGTAAAGGTAGACTCAACGATCGAGTTCTCTTAGAGCTGTTCTTGAAAGCTCTTATAGCAGAGATTCCAAAGGATGAGGTGCAACAAAATCCCATATTTGAAGAGGACACAATCAACAAAGCCCAGAAACTTGAGCTAATTTATACGCAATCAGGATACATTTATAACATCATGCCTAATGCCCCACGCCTGCAAACTTACCAAGAATTTCCAGGCATGTCTAACTCTACAGACGGACTAATTAGGTCATTGACCCAAGGTTACCTAGGCAGTAGTAGTCAAAGCCTCGGTTACACATACAGTTCTACCTGGAACGTCATCATATGCCTCAACAAAATTTGACCAATAGGGCACCAACCTATCACCAAGGAGGAAATTATCCTTTGGCTCAAGGGAATCAGTACGCATAAATAAAAATTGATGGAAGAGATCCCCTCCAACAGCTAGGTGAAAACCAGGGACCACATTATGCTCAATCCCCAGCACACAACCCACCTATGAAAACCAATGTAGAGGTGAAATTTTTGCAACCATCCCCAAAAAAACCACACCAATACAACTAGGAGAGCTAGCCTTCTAACGTGGTGAAGAAAAAATCCAAAAAAAAAGCCAAAAGGAAACCCTGGACAGGGAGCCAACAACCAATAGCGCCCACCACAATCCCAGACTGGAGGCAACTCCGACCGGAATCAGAGCCAGGAGTTGAGAAATTCCCAACGTCAGAGCAAAAGGCCAACTTTTCGAGCAAACCATTCTTGCTCGATATGTGGTGAGTAGAGTCACTATACTCACCACTATCTCGATCTCCCTGAGCTGAAGAAGCTACAAAGTAACCGAGGACAAGGAGGATCTTCCTAGCAACTAGCTGTGATGCAAGAACCTTCCCCCCATCAAGGGAAGGTAAGCACTCAGCAGAAAAACAAAGAAGACTCGAGAAAGAGCACCCATTAAATCTGAATGACTAGTAAAGAGATGTTTTTCCAAACACAGAATCAAAATTACGACACCCCACAAGATGCCAATACGTCAGGGTCAAGTACTAGTGCACCTACTGCACATTTGACCATTTCAAAGATGCCTATAGAACCATTTCTAAAAAAGGTAGTGGGACCCTATAGGTGAGCAGGAAGCTACTCCAAAGTGGCCCATAATTATAGCATCATGGACAATTTAGCACAATCTCCTGCCGCTATGTCATCTTTGGAAATATTGCAGTCATGCCCAAAAAAACAGAAATCCCTACTTTCTTCATTAGGCACTATCGACACTGCCGATACATGCCTAATGGCTTATGACATAGACAAAGCCACCCTTAGGCTTCCTTCCATGGTCACCTTCTAGATACCAGTGTCCATCTAGAATATCATTATTCACCAATGTGTCATAGATGAGGGTTCATCCACATGCATCATGTCCAAAAATGTTTGGCAGAAGATAGGGTCTCCTGAACTAAAACCCTCAGTCACTTGCTTAGAGCTTACGACGGTCATCCATCAACCCCCGTCGGCCTCTACCAAAGTGTCCCAGTCTGCTTAGTTAGAAAGAAGGTCCACATAGACATTGAAGTCTTGGATGCTCACCTAGACTAAAATATACTCCTTCGGTGGAGTTATATGTACACCATGTCTGCCATAGCCTCCTCTGTCTTTCACATCATAATGTTCCCCAACGAGGACCGCATCATTACTATAGAAAAAGTGATACACAGCGAGAAGCAATCCGTAACAAACACTGATGTAATTCTACCCTATGTGGATACATCCTTGGATTCTCTCTCATGGTACCAAGAATATGGCCCCAGCCAGTTCAAACCATCGTACGTTCTAGGGTAATTCCTAGGATATCCTCCCATAATCCCTGATTCATCACCCGATGTCACAGGGGCTCCGGTGTGCATGATTTCCACATCAAGCACCAAAGCTAGTCAGGACATGGATACAAGAAGTAATTGCACCAAGTCATTGGCCACGATAGCCTCCCTAGCCTATGTTTCCTGCCAAAACCCTTTCCTATACCCCCCAGTTGGTTTTGTCTCCCAACAGGTTTTGGCAACACTAGTATTACTAAACATATCTTTGGAAATCCCAGTTTGGTACCTCGTTCCCCTTGTAGGAACAGGCGCCACCCATGTCACTACCACAGGATTGAAGCCCCTCAGTCTTGAGAAGGTCCCACTCATCTAAGAAACAGCTGAAACCACCCCTGCAAAGGAAATTCCCATTGCAAAACCAGTGATCACGACTAAGAAAACCGAGAAGAGAGGAAAGAAGATGGTGACCCCTGCCGTACAATGGGAATCACCAGTCTATGCCATATGTGACATAATACATCACCCTAACCATATTTTTCTAGAGCTAGATGAATTAAAACAAATACTTGGCTCTCAGACAAACATCGTGGTGTCGCGTTCCCATAAAAAGGAACCTACCACCAAAGGTAAAGGAAAAGCATTAAGTATGAATCACGCATGTGCTCTCTGTAGCAACTATGGGCACTATGCAAACCATTTCCTAGAGATCCCATGATATAGGGACGCCTTACACACCATCAAGAGGTCCTATCAAGAGGATCCCTCCACCCAGGCATCCAGAAATGAGCCTCGTACCATCCTATAAGTACAGGAAGAACAACGATCACCAGAGAGACAGCCATTTGTCCCTCTTCCACCCAATCCACCATACACCAACCAGGGAGAGGGGAACCTGGTTGCCTCATCCTCTTGAGTTATCATGTGCGTTGATTACTGCAAATGGTTTGATCAATTTTTTGACCCAAGGTTACCTAGGCAGCAATAATCTGTATTCGGGGAGTTATCATGCATGTCGTCTACTACAAACGGTTTGGTATGGGTCATTGACCCAAGATCACCTAGGCAGTAGTAGCACCCACGATACTCAGAGAGTTACCAGATAGGTAGATTCTACAGACAGCTTGATTGGGTATTTGACCCAAGATCACCTAGGCAGCAATAACACCCACGATACTCAGGAAGTTACCAGGTAGGTATATCCTGTAGATGGCTTGATCAAGTCTTCGACCCTAGATCTCCTAGGAAACAGTAACACCTAGGTAGGTTGATTCTGCAGACGGCTTGATCGAGTCTTTGACCCAAGATCACCTATGATGTAGTAGTACCATGCGCATCAATTCTGTAGACATTTTGATCATGTATTTTTCCCAAGATTACCTAGGTAGTAGTAGTACCATGCACATCGATTCTACAGATGGTTTGATCGGGTATTTGGCCCAAGGACACCTAGGAAACAATGATAAAATACCCTAAATACTCATATGATTATACTCAGAATGTATCACAACCTAGATATCATGAAAGTCACCCCGACACTCATATACCAACCAGGGACAAGGGAACTGATATCCCGCATTCCCAACACATAATGGACCACTGGCACAACATAATGTGCCGGTCAATTTAGTGCAACCTTTACTAGGCTCATCAGCAACCATACAACTAGGAGAATGATGAAAAACCTCGAAATGCTACAAAAAGAAGCCAAGGAACAAACAAAAGGGAGATCTTGGACAGGAGGCAGTAACTGGCAATGCCCCCCCTGACCTTAGTCTAGGGGCAACCCCAATTGAAAGAAAAACTAGGAGCCAAGTAACAAATCCCAAGGGAAAACTTGAGCTTAAAGTATCTGATCACCAAACCGAAAGCAACATGCAATCAACACTCCATGATGAATAGAGGCAATGCCACACATTCACACTCCTGAAAAAATAAATTCTCAATGCAGGCAAGTATGCCCTCTCTCATCTTCTTTTTTAAATATCATGATTTTCAATAAATTTTGATAAAGAATATTCCTTCACTTGAGGTAGTTTTTTTTGCAAGAAAATCTCACAATCCATCCACAACGTCATCTCCTGAAAGTTCTAGAGAAGGTTTCATTCTACCCCCAACATGATAGAGTCCCAGAAGATTCTGCATATCCTGACATCATTTCTCCATCGGAAATAAACCATAGGATCCTCATACCTGACCGTGTTTATCTTCACCTCACCCTGCACATGATAAACATCCTTGTTGGTGGGTAGAGCCTGCCCTCCATGGCGCTCATCACCCATAGTAGACCATATATGACAACAAAAGTGACGCCATGGCCATACTGCTTTAGTCTGGGAAGCACCTCATTCCCATCCATTCACCATGCATAAGGTCAAATTTACCATACAAGCGAAAACCCCATTCCCGGATGACCAAGTTGTACAAGAAAATCAAGAACGCACCACCGCACCTCACATTTGGCCCACCATACCTCCACCAACATAATCCCATATGTGATACTTTCTCATCTGCTTCATCAACCCCACACATGAGACCAACCAATGGCACCCCCACCCTCAGGAAAACACCTTCCTCACAACATTAGTGAGGGAACACTTTCATGTTTTGGGGTACCCGTCTCTATGTTTTGTACAAACCAAACCCCATTATTTTATCCTTATGGTAAGGGTACAAAGAACCCAAACAGTGCACTACGTCCTTCACCCTCTCATTTCATATTTTATCCCACGGAAGTAGTTCCTAAACACCCTGTGTCGGAGTATTATACCTCCACGCACAAGCCACCTTGACATTGATAACCACTTTATACCCACCCTGGAAGTTCTACCGACTCCAGATATTTCCCCATTAGAAATAACTATGACTGCCACTAAGCTGATTAGTATACTCTGACCTTGGGCCACTGAATCCCCATCATTAGTTTTCAGTCACCCCTCACCAACATGCTTATGTTAAACCCATCATATCTAGGTCCCCGATCCCTCATATCGACGACCTCTCGTTCGGTTGAGGCTTCCTTTTTGTTGAATCTGACAACTATTTTCCAAAAAGGAAGTGGTACCTTGGATCACCCCTCTCCATACAAGGGAATCCTCAGCTGGCATTGTGGGAGACATCATTTTGCACAGATTTCATCGATCCTCCTGACATTCGACTTCGAAAAAAGCTTTCATGTCATGATGGTATTGTACCTTACATCCATTGAAATTTTATCAAATCCGTTGAAGACCCATGCCTCCATAAGTGTCTCTGTCATAAATGCTTACACGGGAAGGTCCCAGCCAGCACCTATGCATACAATGCACAGCTATATGCCATACCAAGTTTACACATATGGGTACCATGTTCCACCTATTTTTAAAGAAAAAAGCCATTGAGGGCATCAAGAATCGTCATCAACAGCCACCATATTACTACAACATCAGTGATACCAACAGAACATGTATATGTCAAGATAAATTTGTTTAACTAGCTACAACATCATGAGCATGGGACATACCTGCCTCGTAGAAAATTTGTATATGTATTGTATTATATTTCCTTATAGGGGTTCCTTAGGACATGGTCATTCTTGGAACTGGTGCAGGGTGTTTTTAATTCCAAGCTTCACGCAGGTCTCTCTCTCTCTCTACGCATGATAGAGAAAAGAAATTATAATGTATTTTGGCTATACAATGCTTCCTAGACCTCACACATTAGGGGGGAACTATTAACACTAGAAAATTTACAGAAGAAGACGACATTAATTAATGTCAGGAAAAAGGATTTACAGGGCTGGAAGGCATTACATAATCTATAAATTATTTAAAAATCTCTAAGCTCTAAGGAAAATCAAATTTGAACAAGTATTGAATGCTCTTTGCAGGTATACGCCTTCGTCAAGAGCACATTTTGTATTTTTTTTGGCCGATATGTGCGTAATCCTACGAGTGGTTAAATGTCACTATGTGGGACCACACAAAGCAAAGAAAAAGTGACCCCTTACTTAAATCCGCCTATGGATAGCCACCAACACCTCCTTAGACACTAAGTTAGCACACAATGGAATATTTGGAGCACACAAAGGAATCATACACCTCTCTTGCGTCACCATCCATAATGTAACAAGAGAGGGAAGGGACGATTTGAAATATCGTATATAAGGCCACTATGAGATGAATAATTTGTGAACACATTGTTATGCTGGCCAAAATTGTTCAAGAAATACCAGTAGTGTGTGAGCTGGAACTGATGATAGAAGGGACTCAATTGTTGGCCATCCAACAAGTTCAGTCCATCACAGTAGAGAGAGAGAGACAACACCGAGGAAATATTAGGATAAAACATCGTTGCATCGGGACCTAGAACCCATGGTCTAGGGGGCTTTTGACAAGAAGGTAAAGTTTCACTCTTATTACTACCAGTGCTCAATAAGAGGGGCCTAGAGCCACCGTTCATATTATTGTTGTCATTTGACTCTTTTCGGAGCTCGTGTTTATTTTCTTTAGTTTTCAGTTTATATATGCATGATATTTCTCTATCTAGTATGGTTATCATTCTAGCTTGTTCCACTAACTTGCTTGAATCCACTTCATTTTCAGCCTCTCCCCAATAAATTAAGTGGGTAGACCACACCCCTTAAGTTGGTGTGATTTCGTACATACGTGCACAAAACACACTCCAACAGTGGAAGATAACCTAAGACAACATCTAGACAAGAGATAAAAGTAAAATTAGCTAGCACTGGATCAAGTAGCTCACAAGGATCGAAAGGTAAGTGATGTTGTTGGGATGAAGTGAGGCTAAATTAGGAAATAAAAGTGGGAGGGAAAACAAAATGATGGTGATGTGATTATTACCAAGCATGCAATATATCAAATGATGACTCAAAATAGTTATGTACATAATGACAAGCTTACCTCTGACCACTAAAAAAATGACAGCATACCGATCCCCACACTATCAATAGAAAGACCCGCATTCGTAGCAATTCTAGTTAGTGGGATGAAATATTTGCTACAGAACTATCAGGTGAGTCTATAGCGAAAACATGTTGTTTTGCACAGGAAACACTGTGGACTCTAGAAATAAGTGCCAAGTGTTAATAAGTGACTTAATTAATCCATGCAATCAGATTTTTTAATTTTACCTTTGACAGGACCTTAGTCACATGATTAATGACCACTTAAACCCTTTAAGACTATATACAAAACATGAAATTTAATCGATTTCATGACTTTATTTGACCATAACAACTTAAACTAACTCAAAAATACACTCCTAACCAACCTAATTGTTATTAAGGATAACAGTGGCTCCATTGGGGATGTTGCACCCATGTGGTGCAGCAAAGAACCAGCAGCTCCAGTGCCTTACTTGGAAAAACTTAAAATTCTGAATTTGATGAAATCCTACTGAAGCTCTAATGACTTTCTCCTTTGGCTCAATACTGATGATTAAATCACCTTTATTTGCAAATAACATAACAGAGAATGGAATATGTACAATGATGTGTATTCCAGAAAGATGAATTAAGAAGAGTAGTGTTTTAGAAACATGCCATTAACATGTCCTCCTACACTCAACTGCCCATTCATTTCTTGGAATAAAATTGTGTTGTTCCCATGAGATGCTGCTATCACAAAAGTACCCTTCCATATATTATCTAAATTTTCATGATTCTCTTTCTCTTTAATTCTGGCTTCCCATTTCAGAAACACATCTAGAAATTTTAATTTTTCCTCTTTTTCCTTCATGTAAAAAGTCTTTTTGACAATAATTTTTTACCGTAGATGATTAGTTTACACTTCCTCTCTTTTTTCCTGAAGAGAAATGAGCTGATTTATCCTCCTTTGGATGGCATTAGGTTCTTCTTCCAATCCCTACAACAACTTCATTACTGGAACTTTGAGAGAAGTTGGGAAAATTGCTTCAGCTCCATATACCAACTGATAAGGAGATGTATCTATATACCTCTTAGTACAAATTGTGTCAGCCCACAAGGCAAATTTCAACTTCAAATTCCATGACATTTTGTTTTCTTGCAAAATCTTCTTAGCGATCCTGACTATGATTTTATTTGATGATTCAACTAAGCCATTACCTTAAGGGTAATATCCTCTGGAATGACCAAGGGCGATATGGCATTGATGACAAAAACTAATCAATTTTTTAGACTTGAAATATTGAGAATTTTCAGTAATAATATTCATGGCACAGCTAAACCTTGACAAAATAATGTTTTCCAGAAATTGGATGATGACCGAGTTTGTAGCTAGCCTTGTAGGGGTCGCTTCAATACACTTGGTGAAGTAAATAGTGGCTATCAAAATCCAACGATGTTGGAATGAGGATACATGGTGTATCTCTCCAATGAAATATAATCCCAATTGTTGGAAAGGAGCTTCAACATATATTTGTTTCAGAGGTAAAGGTATCAACTTATTTTTCCCATGAAAAATTTGAAATGCATCATAGGAAACAATCTTTTTTGTAGATGTCTTTGAACATAAAAGGCCAATAAAATCCTACACTGAGTATCTTATTTGTTTTATCCATCCAATAATTTTTTCCTTAATAATCCCCCTTATGAAATTCATCGATTACCTTAACCTCTTCTTCTAACAAGATGTTTAAGAGAATCCCATCGGTATCCCTCCAATATAAAGTCTTGTTTAGAATACAATACCTTGAAGACTTCAGCTTTACAAATATAGATTTGGACTTGGTTAATTGAGGAGGATATTTGTGATGTTGAAAGGCGAAAATTACATCCATATACCACTCAAATAGTGAATTTTTCTTCGATAAGTATCAATTCCTCTTCTTCAACCACTTTTGAAAATTTTGCAATGAATTTCATATCTAGGCAATCGATATTTGACTGTGCCATTGGTTTTTCTAGCCCTTTACCCTTTACCAACTTGGTAGGCTTAATCTCCATTTCATATTCCAACAAAGTGGAAATCCACTTACCTCTTTTTCCATCATTATCAGCATGAGTTAGTATGTCTTTCACCACAGCATTAGGCACAAAAGCCACAATGTGAGAATGCATAATATAAATTCTGAAATATTTAAGTACCTTCACTAAACAATATGCGTGTTTCTCCATGATATTGTACTTCAATTTATATTTTAGAAGTGTTCTACTAAGGAAATAAATAGGCTTCTCACTACCTTGATGCCTTTTCTGCAATAACACTCCAGCAATTGTATATTCAAAGGAAAAAGTAAAAACCATAAAATCTTTAGAAAAATAAGGACTTATGAGCATCGGGGCTTGGGTAAGGGCCTTATTGATCTATTCAAAATATTATTTTTCCTCTAATTTTAATTTAATATCAAAATCCTTTCTAAGCATCTTGGTAATATGCTTGATAATTTCTACAAAATTAGGAATAAATCTTCTAGAAAAATTGACGTTACCTAGAAAGGATTGAATCTCTTTTCTGTTTGTTGGAAAGTATATATTCTGTATGGAAGCGACCCTACTTGGATCAATCCTTATTCCTTATTTTGATATAATGTGTCATGATAACTTTCTAGTAGTCAAACCAAAAACACTATTATTAGGATTGAAACAAATACCAATTTTTGCACTTTTATAGAATTGTCTCCAAGTGCTTAAGGTGCTCTTCCTCTCTCTTTGGAAACACAGTGATATCATCCAATTAAACCACCAATGACCTATCCTTTTCTTGAGAAAATTCAATGTTCATCATCCTTTGGAAACTCGCCCCTACATTCATGAGACCAAAAGGCATTTTGGAATACATAAATGTCCCCCATGGCATGGTTAAGACAATTTTCTCTTGGTCATCCAGATGTACTAACATGTTATTATAATCTAAGAAACAATAAAGCACAGACATACTTTGGGATCCAAAATTTTTTTGCAAAATTTTATCTATATTTGTAAGAGGATAATTTTCTTTAAGAGATGCTTTATTCAAATTTTTGAAATCAATGCATATCCTAATATCACCATTCTTATTCCTTACAGGTACCCAATTAACAATTCACTTAGAAAATCTTAATCGAACGATGATTTTTGCATCAAGCAACTTCTTAATTTCTTTTTCAGTCAGTGGCATGAGTAAAGGATTGATTCTCCTTAATTTCTTTTTAAAAGGCTTTTTATTCTCTTTGATTGGTATGATATGTTGAATAATGTTGAGATCATACCTCTTTAAGTCTGCATAAATCCATGAAAAAAAATCAATGTACCTTTTCATCATATCCATGTACCTTTTTCTCACCTCTGAATAAATAAATTGGGACAACTTGATCATATTGGGAATTTTTGTGGTGGCAAGGTTACAACTTTCAACCTCTTCGTCATCAGCCTTCATATTTGGATATATAAACACATCATTTTGATAAAGAAACTTATCAAGGGTAATTAAGCCTTTGGGAATGTAATTATTCTTCACCTAGAGGACCTTCGAATTGGATTTAGTTTCAGCAAACATGTCTAGTTGATCTACTTGAATGTTTTCAAATTCCTCTTTCATCTCAAGGAAATTTTTGACCTGCTAATCACTATCAAACACTTGCCAATTGATAATATTTTTAGGGATAGATGGTATATGCCTGACCTCAACTTCATAACTCTTGCTAGAATGGGTAGGAATGATAGAAAATTTGACCAAAACAGTTAAATAATCAACTAGATAATTATGGTTTCTAGCTTTGATGGTGAAACTATGTCCTTCGATATTTTCAAGAAAATAAAGGATCAAATTTCTAAAATCTCTCATTCTAACATATTTAGTTTGATAATACCCTTATAATTGCTTGATCCCTAATTCAAAATCACCACAAATTGAGATTTTATTTACGCCTAAAACTTTTAAAGCTTCTATAACAAAAAACAAAGCCTCATATTCATCCATGTTGTTTGTACAATCAAAGTTCAATTTGTAAGAGTAAAACTTACTCTCATCACCAGGGATGGTAATCCACATGCCTCCACCAGCTCCTTCTCTTCCAGCATGGCCATCAAAGTGAAAATTCCACCACCCTTCTTCATTTTCCTCCATGATTTTCTAATTTTTTTCCTACATATTTTTTCAATTTTCTGATTTTCCGCGCCATTAGTGACCTCATTGAACAAAATGGAAGATCCCAATTTAGTATCTACTACATAAATAGGAAAATTTTGTGGTTTACCCTTTCTAATAACCATATATGTCATCCTAGACTCTTTTTACAACCTCCTTTTCTCACCAAATATTGGAATAGTTGCATAAGTCATGTCCATATACATAGTTCCTTTAATTTTAGCAGCTTTTTTGGAGGAATTTTAGCTACAACTATATCCATTAACACTATCTTATTAGGAACTTGAGCTAAACCAACAACCACATATTTAATGAGACCAATGCACAAAAATTTCTTGGAAAAAAATGAAAATAAGTCTTTGTAGGGTATATTTATGTTTAAACCCATTCTTTCCATGATCACCCTAGGCATTAAGTTATGGGAAGCCCCTGAATATAACATGGAATTATGCAAGGTCATGTCATGGATGTTCAGACTCACATAGAAAGGTGTAACTTCTTATTTTTTCTCATCTTCCACTCTTAGGCATAGGAAAATGGTATGATGGTCTTCTTGGAGATTTATAATATCTGAAGTTCTAGGATAAGTGTTAGGCATCTTGAAAATTTGGTTGCTATACTCAGCGACCTTAATGTTCTCACCAAAAGGGACAAATTTTTTTATCTTAGAAATACCATTTTCTAGATTAAAAGTAGGTGATGTTATTTCAATCTCTTTACCATGGGGTGGTGTACCTTTCTTTTGTTCAACTGGCTTAGGAGCATCTTTATTTGGTTGAGCTTTATTGGCTGTAATAGGAACATTTCTATTCCTCAATTTATATTGTTTTTGCATCTCAACGATAGCATCTTGATATCCTTTCAAGTAATCAGATTGATTTTCATCTTCAGCTATGTCATGACTAGACGCATCATGTTCTTCCTTGGTTAGGAACACCCCTCATACATCTTCCTCCAAAAAATGAATGATGTCTTCTTGAAATTTAGGTAGTGTTTCTTCCTCATCCACTAGATTTGTTGAAAAGGAGGACTAACTTATTTCTAAGGCTGATTTCTATTGTCTCTTGGTCTTTGTTGGTTTTGAGGTCTCCTAAACTGAGGGTTTCTAATACGTGTCTCTTGTTTTTGAACATGTAGAGGATTAGCAGCAAGAGTAAGCCTATCCATAAGCCTCTCCATAGTATTCATCATGGTATCAAATTTCACATCTGAAGATGAGGAAGTTTTATCTTCCTATTTTAATCTAGATTTACCCATTTTAGACCTCTTGGCTGCAACAATATTTACTTCAAACTTAACAACATCATTTTTCATATCAACCAAGGAAGCAAAATCTCTCTTTCTTAATAAAATGGAAAAATAATAGTCAAAATATTTAGCATAGTGTAATTGATCAGCTCCTGGAGGAGGTTTAATGTTAGTAGGTATATAATTGTAAACCTTGTTTAATATTTTAGAGAGATATTGCACTTATTTATCTATGGATTTTTTCAAACTATTATATTCAGTTAAGGCTTGAACAAGGTTCACTTGACTCCCCCACTTTGCCAAAAAGTTTTCTTGTAATTGGTCCCAATTTTGTAAAATCCCTGGGGCTAAAGCTTTAAACCATTTTCTTACCTCACCTGTGAAACTCTGAGTAAACAAAATCATTTTAAAATCATCATCATCCACCTCTTGTCGGTCAATGAAATCATTAAACTGGTCAACATGCTACTCAACAGTAATGTCTTCTTTACTCCCAAAGGTTTTAGTTCTAGTGGAATACCCCTTTGGAAGGTCATGAAGTATGGCTGGTAGAACAAGAGGAGCATATCTTGTTGTACCTGTAGGAGGAGGAAATCTCGCCATAATGACAGGGACTGTGCTACTTGAAAAAGAAGTGGATGGAATTAAATTTTGACATGGGGACTTTATTTTATTTTTATTTATTTATCTATTTATTAATAATTCTTACCCTTCCCTAATGATTTCTTAGGTTTCTTTGTTTATTTATTATTTTTATATTTTTATTTAGTTATATAATTTTAATTTATTGATTTACTTTATCTAATAATTAATTAATTTTATTTTATTTAATTATTAAATAAATAAAAAATTACCCTCCCCCTCCCCTTTTACCTATTATATTTATTTTAATAATTTATAAACCCTTTCTTAAAAATTTTATTTTATTTATTTTATTTACTTAATTATTTATTTAGTTATGAAAAATTCCCCCCCTCCCTAATTCTTTCTTAGGTAACATAGTTTATTATTTTAATTAATTTATTGATTATATTAACAATTAATTAATTAATTAATTTTATTTTATTTTATTTATTAAACTAAAATCTTTTCCCCTCCCTATTGCCTATTCTAATTACTTAATAATTTATTAAACCATTTGTAATCATTTTCATTTAATTAATTAATTTATTAGCTAACTTTCTAACAACTAGTTCTCAAGAGCTAGTCTTAATGGCTAGTTCTTAACAACTAGTTCTCAACGGCTATTTTTGGGCAATGATGCATCTCCACTATTTATTCATCGAGATCGATTAGTCTCTCCACATCGTCATGAGGATGAACCACATTAGCTGGTTCAAAACGTCGACCTAATCCTAATGATGTGATTTATCTGAAAGTACTTCTATCTATATGCTAGGAGATTTTGAGGTGGGAATTCGGATTCTAGAGACAAAGGAAATCCACTCGGGCAAGGGGACACCAAACCTTCTTCCTAACAAGAAATAAAAAGTATCTAATTCTTTTAATTTTTCAAATGACTCTTTTTCCATTGAAAATTTTGATGTGAGTGTCTCCCAAAACCCTTCTTTTTCTTCTTTTGAGTCTTGACATAAAAGATGATGTATTAATTCCTAGTCTTTGTAGGTCTAATATAATTTTAGTCAATTCATTCTCAGATTTATACCTAAAAAGAAATTATTTTATCTTTTCATTAAACTATTTATCATTAAAAATTTGAACAACCTCAAAGGGAAAATATTGAACTTTTGAATGAGATGGATTACCTGATTTTGATAAGCTTCCAATACCTATGAGAATTATTTATGGATTAAAAACTATCTCATGTGGGTTATCATTTTGATTTATCCTTGTATGAATCTTCTTCTAAGCCACCTTTAAGAAGAGAATCTCATTGGAGGCACCAAGGTAGAAACCAACCTCAAATTTTTCTGAGCTCCTGCGACCCTAAAGAGTTCAGTATTTTTTCCTATGCACAACGTTTTGGGAAAATGTAGCTTTATGCTCTTGATAAACGGACAAAAATGTTATCATAAAACTTAAGATGGTTGGGTTGCTCAACCTTCAATCCAATGTAATAGTTTCAAACCACTTATGATTGGAAGTTAGCCCTTCCAACTAGAGAGGGGTCTCTCAAGAAAATATATGATATTCAATAAAAAATGATTAGAACAAATATGGCTAAATATCACATATTATTTGAATAGTATTTTGTAGGAGAAGGCTATGTGTTAATCACTACCATTGGGCATGGAGTTATTTTGAAACACAATTACATAAAAAAAATATTTCATGGAAGTTGAGGCATGCGTACTGTCATAAAAAATAACTTGAACATCAAACTAGATGCATAAAAGAAGTTAGAGAATATTTAACTATGAATTCCAAGTGATTATACATAAATTAAACTGAATGGACATTGAAAAGGTAGATAATAAAAAAACATAAGAGTACATGAAGAATCTTAGGTTTGAAAGAATATTTATGCAACTATATATTACTGAATGGAAAATATTATAATAGTAGCATAATCCATAACATCGATCAACCCCACTAAATCTCTCATCTCCCTATCTATAGAATTAGACACTAATTCATGAAGTCTTCCACCTAGGCTAGACCCTTGAAACTCTTGTAGACATCTTATCCAGAAAGGAATTGATTACAAGGAGAGAATATACAGATATTTCTATCTACAAGGAGTTCAAAACCTAATAGGACTCTAATACCATTAGCTTTCTTAACAACATTTAAATAACCCATACATGATGATTATTTTAGAATAAAAAACTTTTTCTAAGGCATAAATTACCATGTCCAACTGATGACCAACCATGCTGGAATAGAGACACTACTACTCATAATTTTATGATATGCTGTTGTGTTTGATGATGTGGTGAAAATGATGAGATAGAAGCCTAATCACCCTATTTGCTGAGTGGTTTTATCAACAAATGTCTTCACTGATACACTTCAACATTATTCTGATGACTCGAGTGCTCCCAAAAAACCTTAAATGCTATAAAAACATAAAAATTTCCCCTCGTTGCAAAAAGAGAGTATTTTAAGGCAAGTCCGTAGTGAAGAGTTTGTAGCGTTTTCCATTTGGGAATTTATAAAACCTTTCTAACTTTGATGATCATTTGAGGGTCTTGATTAGACAAAATAAGGTAAATGCATTCCTTTACCCACTCCCATTATGATAAAATTTTGAAATTATACCTTAAAATAATCTTCAACGAGTTCATAGCGAAAACTTGACTTCAAGCCTAAAGTACACTACGAACTTGCCTGATATTTCCAGAATTTGAAATTTCCACTCCTTACCTCCAAAAACCTATCTAGAGCTCTGTGAAATGAATATAGGGAGCATCCTAAGGCAAAATTATCCCAAAAAATTTCTTACCCTCTTGAAGAGGCAGCAGGTTCATCCACAACTATAATTTTCAAACCTTTTTCTTCAATTCTATCTGGACCATTTCGATTTTGATTTCTAACTCTTTGAATTAATTTTTTTCCTTTCTCCTCTCTGCCTACAACCACATGTTTCTTCTCATGGTATTCTTCATCATCCTATGTAGGGGTTGTGTTCCTTTTCAGCATTTTCCTGTACATTTCTGCCACTTCATCGCAAAAGAAAATTTTCTTGCTGACTTCCTTATTGAACTCTGTCATCTCCTTCCGCTCTTGTTTATAATCCTCCAAATCCAGTTTGGATTCTAAAATTTCATCTTTGGCTTCCTTAAGTTGTTATCTAAGGATCTCTAGTTCAGGCTTCTCTTGGACCTTCTCTTTTCCTTTCTTTGTCTTGGTGATTTCTCCTTCAGCTAGGGATAAATCAATGATCTCTGCCATAATAGGTTGTTTCCTCTTTTCTATCTCTTTATGCATCTTATGAAAATTTCCTCCCTTTGAGAGTTATGACCTAGTGAAAGGTTTCCTAGGCTTAAAGACAAAACCTTGATCCTCACTAGAAAAATCAATTTTTTTTTGCTGTGATACCATTATTATTCATTCATGTACCTTTAATATCTACAGGTTTTATCACATGCGTTTCTTCAATATCAATGGCCTATAGAATGTCTTCAATTTTACACTTTCCCTCTCCTTAACTCCTAGTGATTCCCTTATGATCCCTAGTATCAATTTTGAGCTTGTTTCTAGTAGGTGTTTGCTGAGGTTCCACTGGTTCCTACAACTACTCAATATCTACCTCTATGGGCTCTAATATAGGCTGCATCTCTTCCTCGTGTTCAACCCCTGCTTCATGTATGGGCTCTTTATCCTTCTTGGGAGTGATTTTATTTAACATGGGTGTATTCTTGGGAGGACGAACATCTATATAAAACCCATTAAAAAACAGAAAGGTATCCCAATCTATATTCAATTTCTTCATTTCTTTCATAACCAACAACTTGATTAGGCCATGATGAAATATGGATGTGTCATTTCTCTCAGGTCTGGCTTACACTTTGTCAGACATATTACCTAAACTTCTAAACAGAAATAATGGAAGATTAAGAAGTTGTTTATCTATGAAATGGAATAAGAGATTGAAATGATATTGGGAAATCATGTGAAATATACCTTCACATGCAAAATAATTTTCAACTACCATCAACAACTTTGATTAGTTTTCCTTGAGGCAACTCTTGGGTATGCTTGAGTTCATATGAAGTCCTATATTTTCCACCTTCAGAAATTCATCACAATTATGAAGTTTGAACTTGGTTGCCTCGAACAACTATTCTCTTGACCTTGACATTTTTTTTGCTTGTGCAATGGTCTTAGGAGAAACTACGAAACTTAATATGCCACTTTTTAATTTGTGCCAACAAAGTTGACAACAAAATCCTTGGCGACCTGTGCATAGTAGCCTTGCATTTTTTGACAAATTCTCATATAGCCATCATTTGTGAAGGCTTGTGCAAAAATTCAATCCTCCATAACCATTTTTAGGTCCATAGGCTCGTATTTGACTTCAAAGCCTCCTTTTTTGGTCTTCTTATGTGAAGCCATTCCCTTCAATACATCGTTGTCCTGCTTCAAGTCTTAACACCTACAAAAAATATATTAGACAACAAGCTTTTTCTTTGACAGAGGTGGAAGATAAGATAAGAAAACAATTAGAAAAGAGATAAAAGTGAAAAAAAATTTCACTAGATCAAGCAGATCACAAGGATCGAAAGGTAAGTTATGATGTTTGGATGAAGAAAGGTTAAATTAGGAAATAAAAGTGGGAGGGAAAACAGAATGATGGTTGTGTGATGATTACCAAGCATGCAATACATCGAATAAAAACTCAAAAATGTTATGTATATGAAGAAAATCTAACCTCTGACAACTAAAAAACTGACATCATACCAATCCCCTCACTGTTAGCAAAAAAACCTGAGTTCGTAGCGATTCTAGTTAGTGGGTTGAGAGATTCGCTACGGAACTATGAGGTGAATCTATAGCGAAAACAAGTTTTTTTCCATAGGAAACAATGTGGACTCAGGAAAAAATTTCCAAGTGTCAAGAAGTGAATTAATCAACCCATGCATTCATATTTTCGAATTTTACCTTTGGCAAGACCTTAGTCACATAACCAATGACCACTTAAACCCTTTAGGACTATATACAAAACATGAAATTTAATCAATTTCATGACTTTATTTGACCGTAAAAACTTAACCTAACTCAAAAATACACTCTTAACCAATATAATTGTTATTAAGGATAACACATCAAACTAGTGCTCGTGCTAGAAATTTGAGTAAAACCATAGGGAGATAAGTTGAAAATATGAGTTGGAAACGTGGTTTTTTTTTTTTACTGCAAAAATGGTGAATCATCCCCCATGGTTGATATCATCATATTAAATCCTGTTGGTTCTTATAGAGTTTATTTTTGTTGTACTTTCTTATCTTGAGGCCCATTTTAGAGCTCAAATATTCTCTGATGTTCCTTGCAGCAGGAAGACCTAAACGTGGGTGGCTTAGGGCCTTTAATTACCCCTCTTATTGCTTCAAGGTGGACAAAGAAAATGCTACCATTTTCTATCCTAGTGGAGATAGAGAGAAAATGGAAGATTATAAATAAATATTAGGCATTTTGTATTCTCAAGAAAATTTTGCAATCATATAATGTAAGAAAAATTTCCTAGTTAGTGAAAGTTGTGTTCTAGTCTGTCTAAGATTGAGTGTCCTTTAAGGACTCTAATCATCCTTTGGCTAGGCCCACATTAAGATTCATAGACTTTTACTTCTATTGTTGTTATTATTTTCATTTTTTTATTTTCTATCATTTTTTAAAGTTACATTTTCATGATTCTTGTGCATAGTTAAGTAGAAGGTTCTTTGGAAAATTATTTCTTGTAGGTTCTTTCTACAATTGTTTTCAATTTTATCACTTACTAATAAAATTTCAAGTTCTCCTTTGTTAGTGTAAAATCATTAGACAAGTGTACCAAGAAGGCCTTACTTAAGCTATGTATGACATATAACCCTAAGAACAGATATGGTTGTTCAACCCTTTACATCTGCAATAAAAAATTAAAACAAATCCTAGAAAAATCCAAATCTATGCAGTAAAAGTAGTTAAATAGGAAAAGGAAATAAGAACTGATGCAAAAAATAACTCCAAAAAACAAATGGAGAAGACAAGTTTAAAGAATGATATTTTTTTATTATAAAACACCTGGTGAAGGAAACAAGTGTATGATACGAGTCCCCCTCAATGGGATGGGTTCTTGGTTATCCTCAATGCTTCAGCTTGGTGAGATTCTCTCTCTCAATTATGTGGAAACCAAAAATATGTGATGAAATCAAATGGGAGCTCAAATGGAAAAATAAAATGGAAGTGACATTGAAAATGATCAAAGTGAAGAATGAATGGAAAGGCCTCCTATTTATAACAAAATATTGAGTTATCCTAAAAATTGGAGAATAATAAAATATTATTAACCATAATCTAGATCTAACCACGTAGAATATTTTATTATTATTTTTTGGAGGTAAAATATATTTAAATTGGTTAAATACCTTTGTTTAGAAATAATAAACAAATAATGATTTGTCTAATTATTCATAGGTGATTTAGTCAAATTTAACAAGGAATAATAACTAAATAATGATTTAATTAATTTTTTCTAGAGAAAAATAAGATAAATAATCATTTCCCACAATTGGATCAAATGTGACGATGCGTATTAGTTAAATAGTGGTTTAATTAATTATTCCTAGAGTAAAAAAAAAAAGTAATAATTTATCTAATTATTCATCATGGGGTTTCTTGTTTTAACCAGAAATAACTTAATAAAATATGGTTTATTAAATTTTATCATATAGTGAAAGAAATTTTACTATGGTAAAATTGGCCTTACATGATGTAATTCGATCCACCTAGTTAGAAATGCTTAGGTGATCAAAATTTGGGCCCCAACATACGATTGTGTTGAAGCCTCGAAATTCCCTGAAACAGCATGGGGGATAACCACACGGTCCAAACCTTAAATAAGTTCGTTTTCCATTTGGAATAGTGGCTTCGACTGATTTAACTAGTTCTAGTTACCTTCTCTCAATCTCCATTGGCTTAAAATATGACTTTTATCTACCAATGGGGAAGAGACATTAGATCATTTCTCTTGCCGATCAGACAAGAAAGTGATCCTTAAGATAATTTTGACTTAGCCAGGCCACAACTAAAGTTTTGGCTCTTTGTGAAGAGGAATTTTTAGGGATGTAGAATTTAATCTAAATGAAATTTATTCTAAGATGCAAGAAAAAGAAACTATTTTAGTCCTATCTCAATTAGGTAGATGTAGATCTATCCCAACAGAGAGCAAGATGTTTTAAAATAATTGAGATTTAAATATGTTTGTTTTAAATTAATATCAAGCTAACGAAGTCGTTCAATTAACTGATATTGTGAATACCAAACACATTCTATCTAGATACTTCTTCACTGAAATAATCAATCAACAACACTAAGGAAATAGTTCTCAAAATGATATTGATCATTTAATTAGTAACTTGAATAAATAAACAATAACATGCGGAAATAGTTCACAACATATCACTCTTCAATAAATCAGTTTTATAAGACAAATTTCTGAGTAAAGAGTTACTCAGAAATCATAATTCAACCCCATAAGAGTAGAGATAAATAATAATATAAATTAAGGCAAATTGTACTCCTACCGAGATAAGTGCACGAGTACGTGAGTAAATTGACACATTCCTATTATCATTAAATGAAACCAATATTTAAAATAATAGTATTATAAATATCAATTTATTAAGTCCATTTCTCCAACCCTGGTCTCTGACATTCTTTTAAATTGCTTGAACTTCTGCGTTCAAAATTAGAGCTACATTAGTAAAGGACACTATTCATTATACATAACTCAGAATGTAAAAGAAAAACCTCAGTATTCTCTAGATATGATATTCCTCTCCTCTCACCCTACACCTCTAAATCCTCTATAAAATAGTGCCATCAATAATTCCAGAATTATAGAGGAGAGAAGCCCCTATTACATTTTGCAATCTACTATTGATAATACTTACAAAAGGATTTCTTTATAAGAAAGCTTGTTTGAAGAGTGGTTTTTCTCAATCAATTTTGATTGGTTCAAAATAATGTTATTCAATTGTTGGAGCCTTCTCATTGATTGAGAGCTTCTTCTTCTCATCTCTTGAACTGTTTTCCTGCAAAAACAAATCAAGAACAAAATTACAATGCAAAAATAAAATCAAAACGTCAAATCTAGAAATTAAAATAAATCAAATTAAAAATTAATTAAATAAATAATTGAAAATGAAATCTAAGCTTTATATTGATGCCTGTGATGATCTAATTGGTCAAGGATATCATTGACAAATGGATATGCTCTTAGAAGAAGTTGTGGGCAAATGAAAAATGCAGAAAAATAAAACTCAGAAAATTATTTTGTTTAAAATTCAGAGCTTGATCTTCTGTTGAATTTCAAACCCAATAAATGATTAAATCTAAAAATGAAACAATTTCATAAATGTTCTCCATAATTTTATCTATCTAAGGATCCATCCCGGGCCTCATTTGGTCAAGTAAACCTCCATTTATGAGCTTCCAAAGTTGATATGTTAAAATTTCCGGAATTCTGGAATTTCTGTTACTTGGGCTAAAAATCAGAATTTTTTAATTAATTTCTAATCCTAAATTAGATTACAGTTTTTAATTAATTAATACTAATTAATCTGTAATTATATCATAAAACTTAATTAAGAACAAATTAATAGTAAACATAATGAAACTAATTAAAAATTGATTTTTTTATTTAATTAAAATATTGAAATATTATATTAATATTATAATTTAAATTATATTAAATTATAATTAAAATATTATAATTAAAATATGATATTAATTATAATATTATAAAATATTTTAATTTCTTTTAATTAATAATTCAAAATAATTTTAAATGCTTCACGTGAGGGAGAGGAGGAGAGGAGAGGAGAGGAGAGTATGGAGTGATAAAGGATAAGGAGTGTTGATGGAAGGTGAGTGGTGTGAGGGAGTGATGACGTGAGGGAGTGAGGTGGAGGGTGAGTGAGGTGAGCGTGAGGTGATCGGGAGTTATAAGGTGAACCAAAAGCTTTGCACAAACTTAAAAACCAATCACATAAACTAAAATCGCACATCGCATGAAAAATTATTTTCAGACTTTTTCGAAATATATCAATTGTGAAAGTTTGTGATTATGTGATTTCTGTGGATGCGATATGTCTTTTTATATATTTTTAATTTTTTTTAATTTTGGTCCATAATTTTTAAAATTTAATTTAGTTAAAAAAATAAAACAAAATGTGGACCATTTATAATGATATTTTCCAATTCTAAACTACAGCCACTTTTCCATTATGAAAATTTTGACTTTGATATTTTGTTTTAAACAAAGTAAATTGTAATAAATTACCAAAATCTCGAAAAGCATATTTTTTAAATGCTTTACAATTTGGCTGGGTTATTTTGTGGGATCATTCATGAAAAATGAAAATGTAGCAAAAAATTAACTAAAAATTGATATTTAGAATGAAGAATATTTTAATTGTGAAAATTGAAATATCATACACTTTATACATGTTTTTAACCCATGCGTAAAACTAATCAAAACTTCAAAGGAGTGTCATTTATAAACCGGTTGACCAAATGAAGTGAAACATATATCATTGGAAAGCTAATGAAAAATTAGATTCAATGAAACAATCAAAATAAAAATCCGATAAAAACGAAAAATTACAAAATAGTTAACTTAATCAAAATCCTAAAGGGTGTTTAGCCAAAATTTTGTAGAAAGGGTCCCCATTATTGAAGTGCATAAGTAAAAAATGGGGGAGTTGTGTTTTACCACAACAATGGTGACATGCAGGAGAAGATCCACTTATCTCTGATTAAAGATAATGAACTTAAATTTACCCCAAGGTTAAAAATAATGGAAATCATCAAATCGTCTAACAGTAAAAAAATTTCCATAGGTCCCACATGAATATATTAAGCAATAGGATTTTGTAAAGATGAGTATTTTAAACAGACTCCAGTAAAAGTGATGAATCCAAATTTGGGGAAATATGTTTTTTTTAATTTTCCTCATGTGAAAAATAGAAGAAGGTAGAGATTGGAGTTTTTGATAAAGAATATATCCATTTTGTGATTGTCTCTGACATCGCTTCGCCGCTAGCGAGCCTGAATAGTACCCCAGCGAAGTTGTCTTTTATGCTAGACAAACCTAGTCCCGTTGCTAGTGAGCGTCCATAGCCCCGACGACTTTACTTGTATTTCCGATGCTTCCTCTTTTTCACTCTTTTGATCAGTACATTTGCAAGCTTTTAGTTTATGATGTATTTGAGTGAAAGACATAAAATGGTAATAGAGCTTTACGTTTAATGGACATAACACTTTTATAATGCTTACTCCAAATTCTTTCCCTGTAACTGTCAACCAGAGGCTTTTATGTGGAAGGGTGGAAGGAATTCATTGTATTAAACTCAAATCAGTTCTTTCCTTCAAAAAGTAAACTCAATCACTTACAAAGGATGTGTGTTCCTGCATGAAAAATATTTAAAGCAAGATGGATTTATGGTTCCATAAATATATGCTTTTAATGATAAATGAAATTCACTTAAAATGATAGAGTAAAAGATTTCCCATGTATGTCAACAACTGTAAGGTAAGAAAAATGTATTTTACATAAGTCATGTAAAAATCACCAAAATCGAATCAAAAAAGAAATTAAAAAGAAAATAATTCCTAAACTAAAGTAAGAAAAAAAAAATGTGAATAAGAAATGAAGAAATAAAAATTAAAAGAAAAAACAAAAGTTAAAAGTTAAACTCTAACAAGATCGCTTATATGAATTTCTCATATGTACATTTATTCATGTGTTGAGATTTTTTAATTTTTTTTATCTTGCAAAGTCATATAAAAATGAGGCTCTCAAAATGTTGAAGGTGAATAAAAGTTATGATAGATAATATGCTAAATGAGAAGTTTCTGTCTATGGAAAATTTTCTTTTTCAAGACAAAACCTGCATAAAAGCATCTTAGTTATTTTCTAATAAATGTAATGCTGTAAAGATACAGACTAAAGGTTCAGTAACTCCCTACTTTAGCTGATTTGATGAGGATCATTACTGCTTTTCTCAAGAATGTCAAAGAGCAAAAAGAAATTTTGAAAACTGATCTTGTAGAGGTGCGAATGGTTCATGAAGACCTGAAAAAAAGAGTCCAGGTCATAAAAAACTAAAATGAAGAAACGAAAATGAATTAAAGTGGGTAAATGAAACTTATAATTGGAGAATTACATTTAATCTTACCTGAAAAAGATGATTTTCTCCAATACAAGTTAACTTCTTTCTTGAATTAGAATTAAAAGAATGAATAAGTTTTATTGACCCAAAATAATTATTTATTAAATGTAAAGTAAAACAAGCGGTTACTAAAAGAAAGCAATGTTTCATGTTGAAGGAATCAGAAATAAATTGAATCCATCAGAAATGAGGGTGAATATGTGCTTCTTTATGAATTAAAATGATGAATGCTCTTTTTTATTCTTCCATTCTGAATTTATACCAGCACCAAAGTATTGAAATTGATTCAGAATCCCGAATAATGTAATAGTAAATAAAGAAGATTTGAATATCTATATGATAAGTATAGAGAAAATTCAAAATAAAAGAAAATTCAAAATATGAATTAATCATCGGTACATTACCTTGCTAAATTTTTCGCATCACGAGATTCTTTGCAATGCATAACTTAAAATCTGCGACTTACACTTTTGTCGATATGCGATTGAGCTATTTAGATAATAATTTAAAAGATAATGGTGGAAAGCTGAATATCGAAATCTATCACATCAAAATATCTTGAAGCCAAAGATTCATTTGAGTTAGCAATGTGATATAATTATTGTGATGTCAATGTCACGAGATGAGCATGTGCGATGGGAAACCACTAAGTGATGAATATGATATCAAAGAATAGTCATATCGGAAGATTAAAGCTTGTGAATGAAATGAAATGCCGATATTGTTCTTGTGATATTGAAAATGTGGTAAATGACTAATGCAACATGACTGCAAATGTCAAAGTATATGTGCCAAACTTTAGTTTTGCGGCCCATACAAATGGTGACCAATCATGCAGAGTTGAACTTCACATATTTTATAATGTACCTTCCCGCAGATTTCAAAACTTAACTCTTTTTCAATTTTGTGATTTTGCGATTTCACAATTCGCAGCGAACTCCACATCGCTCGTTGCAACTTTTATTGTTTAACATATTACTTATCTCGTGCGATATGCGATATATGTAGAATCACATCGGAATATCATTACCTTGTCTTTTATCACATCGGAACTAATATAATTTACCAGGCGATGTCTTAATAATACCCATTAAAATTGTCGATATGCGAAATGTCATTTCGTTGATGTGCCGATGTGCGATGAAGATCAGACCCAATATTTTTATTATATGAATTTTAATTTCATATCAGATCTAGGACAAGGGAAATTTTAAATATATTCCCCTACCAAATTTGCAATTTATAAACTGACGCGATATATTTATGAATTTCACTTAAATTTTATAGCGAGTCCAGAATTGTGTGGTCATCACAATATTTGGAGAAATCAACTATTGGATATGTAAAATGCAATATGCGAGAGAATGAGTGAAAAAGAATGTCAAAGGTATTGCATTAGAAATTTTTATCAGTAAATGCTAAGTGTCACTTCTGATGGAATATTGCAATACAAATAGTTGTGACATGGATGATGTGATATCAGACAGAAGAATCATCGGAAGTCGGAGGGAATGAGAATATTGGGAGATACGAGATATTTTGTGTATGTTCATTTCAGAGCCTTTGATATGAAATTTTCGATATATAATGAGCCATATGTGGGGTCGATGATTTATTTAAAGTATTCAATTCAAAAATAAAGTGAGGGATTTATTTTTTCTTTAAAATAAACATACCTTTAATATTTTAATTAATTGTCAGAATAACTGATTGGAAAATAATTTTACTAGATCTTCCTTATGCAGAGAGTTGTGAAATATAATGATATGATATAATTATTCCGACAGTTTATTAAGATTATCATGATTTCAATAAATATAATAAAAAATTAGATATACTTTAAATTTCGGATGAAATCAGAAATACTTCCCTGAATATGTTGCAGATTTTGGAAAGAAGGGTTGGTTGCTTGCTTATCTCAGATCAACATAATCAAGTTAATGAAGATTTGCATACAAAACAAAATAGTAATAAGAAAAAACTTTTGAAAGAAAAATACACAATAGATGATGATGAACCTATAAACACATACCTGGAAGAATATTGATTGTAAGTTAACCTCATGTTTTTTCAAGTTCTCCCAAATTTTCTCAAAATTTTCATAAGTTCAACATCACCTTCTTATTTTAATATAAAAACTCTAAGTAATGATTTTTTTCAAATTGCATCATTTCCAAAATTACATCAGAAGACAAGAGTGGTAAAAATGAGTTCTTAGAATTACTTGTGAATCCAAAATTGTCAAGTCATAGAAAATTCTTGGAATTTCTTCATGTATGATCAATGTTATGAATTTTGAAAAAAAAGAAAGTTTAAGGCTTGAAAAATAAGTTTGATCAGATAATTCAAGAGCTTATAAAATTCTCTAGGCTGATTTTCTATAATTGAAATGGGACGCCCAACATAAATTGGATTCATTATTTTTTTTTTGAAAATCTAAAATAATGAAATACATGCAAACATAAAAAAAAATAATCTATTCCTATTTATAACTTAAGGAAGGAAATATGACTAGGTAAAATCATACTTCCAATGAAGCCATGTAAGAATTTTAATTCCTGCATATATGTACATGTCAAAATTTGAGAAAAATGAAAATATAATTAAACTACAAAACTGAATCTGAAAGCATAATGTATCTTTATTGTTAGTAGATTACTCACTGTTACCTTCTCTTGAAATGTCCTTTCCACCTGAATTTCAATTGGATCATAGAAATCCGGATGGATTTCCATTATTGAGTGGGAGAGGTTCAAAAGAGAAGATGAAAGACCAGGTTGTAGAAATGATCTTTTATAAACAATAGCCTGTGTGATTTTGTCAGTGTTATGTTCAAGTGATAAATTATTAACAATATTCTGTGAAGGAAATTTTCCGAAGTGTCTTTCAAAATGATCAATGAAAAATGGATGGAATTCTGATAAATGCAACAGAAGATTTTTAATTGAATTAGATTGCTGGTCATAAAGTGAAAATACACAGCCTTTTTGGCATTGCTATTGAGAAGTAAGAAGTAATTGAGAAGGAATGAAAATCAATTGAAATTGAAAGTTTAATATCTTTTGATGTTCAAAATTATAATTTGAATATTAAGTTTTTCCTTGAGGTAATGCATTAATTGAGTGTTCAATATTGAGCTGCTCAATATGCCAGCACAAAGTATCTAAAAATATAGAAAAAACAGAAAAGAAATCTGAAGTTAAAAATAAATGTTGAAATAATAACAAAATTGAATCATAGTTTACACTAATGTTACAATTATTGTTACAACACAATTGGGAATGACTTAAAGTAATTTCCTCTTCACAAGAATTGTGCAGAATAATGCAATTAGAATTATTGTTGATATCCACTTGTGAATTAGAGAGAAGGATATGACTCTGAATAGGAATTTGAGCTTGATCATCATATAAATCATAGATTGGAATGGTTCGTTGAATGCTGAAATCATAAGTATGATTATTTGTTTGAAAATGAGAACTATTTTGTAGGTTTTAACCCTGAACAAAAATTATCTACACATGAATCTTATAACAGAAAATAAACAATAGCGAAAGCATAAAACATAAAATAGATAAACACAGAGATTTTCCCCTGGATCCCAAATCGAGACGACCAGCTTGATTTTTTATTATATTCTTTTTAGTGTTACAACACATATATATACATGCCGAAGCATACATAAACCCCAATCCATTAACCCTGGATTATAACATAACCGTAGTTCCCTTGACCAGATCTACAAAATAACAGGGGTCGAAAACCGTCGTACCCCAGAAAAACCATGGGCAAACTCATGCACAAAACATGGGTGGGTCTGCCTATGAGTGGGACCGCACACCAAAAAATAGTCGTGGAAAGAATATAACACACACCCAACATTCTCCCACTTTTTGTTTTCTTTCCATAAGGGGCCACAGGAAAGCTTAGTCATTTGGCCAATTCTTCAACACCCATTGTTTCTCTACACCAAGAGAACTTCTGAGTGCTTACAAACTTCGTCAATGCATCTGCAACATTCTTCAAAGTTTCCACCTTTACCAGCAACACCCTTTTAACCTCAACCATATCTCTAACAAAGTGATATTGAACATCAATGTGCTTTGTCTTTGAATGATAAACAAGGTTCTTAGCTAAGAAAATTGCACATTGGCTATCACAGTCTATCCTTATAGCTTGCTGTACCAACCCCATACTTGAACACAATCTCTGCAACCAAACTAATTCCTTTCTTGCATGAGTGGCTACTATGTATTCTACCTCTGTAGTTGAAAGTGCCACTATAGAATGTCTTTTACTCATCCAACTGACTGCACCTCCAAATAGGCTAAACACATACCCACTTGTAGATCTTCTTTGGTCCAGATCTCTAGCCTAGTCTGCATCAACAAAACCACGAATGTACAAAATTCTTTCCAATCCTAGTCTTCCCTAGTAACACAAGCCATAATCACTAGTGCCACGTAAATATCTGAAAACCCGCTTCACTGTTGTCCAATGCTCCTTCCCTGAGTTTGACATAAACCTGCTCAATACTCCCACTGCATGTGAAATGTCTGGTCTAGTACAGACCATTGCATACATAAAGCTACCCACTACAATTGCATATGGAACACGGGACATATCCTCCTCTTCTTCTTGTGTCTTGGGACACTATTCAGCAAATAGCTTTACACCTACAGAAATAGGAACATTCACCGGTTTACTATCCTGCATATTGAACCTCTACAATATAGTCTCGACATACTTCCTCTGGTTTAAATAGAGCTTCCTCTTTGCCCAATCTCTCCTAATTTCCATGCCCAAAATATAGTTTGTAGCACCAAGATCCTTCATGTCGAATTTGGAGAACAGCTAGTTCTTCAAATCTTGGATAACTTCTTTGTCATTTCTAATCAACAACATATCATCCACATACAAGAGCAAATAAATAACATGGTCACCAATTAATTTAAAATAAACACAGTGATCCTCCTTGCTTCTGGTGAAGCCAAGTCCCCGTATATAGTTATCAAATTTATGATACCACATCCTTGGTGACTATTTTAACCCATACAAAGACTTCTTCAACCTACACACCAGTTATTTCTTACCATTCACCATAAAGCCTTCAGGTTGCTTCATGTAGATCTCCTCTTCTAGATCCCCATGAAGAAATGTTGTCTTCACATCCATCTGTTCTATCTCAAAATCAAATGCAGCAGCAACAGATAAAAGTAATCTAATAGAAGTAACTTTGGCAGCAGGAGAAAAAATATCACCAAAATCAATTCCCGGCACCTGGGAATAACCTTTCGCTACCAACTGAGCTTTGTATTTCTCCACCTTGCCTTCTACATTCATCTTCTTCTTAAACACCCATTTTCTCCCAATGGGCTTCCTTCCAGCCGGCAACTCCACCAGATCCCATGCCTCATTTTTGTACAAGGATGCCATTTCATCAACCATGGCCTCCTTCCAGAGTTTTCCATCCTCTGAATCTACTGCCTCCCTGACAGTTCTGGGATCATCATCAGTTATAGTTAAGGAAAAATTTGAACAGAAAGCAGATGGACTATACCTTTCTGGTTGTCTTCTTTCCCGAGCTGATCTTCTCAAAGTTGGAGTTTGTGGCTCTTCCTCTTCTGAGTCTTCTTCTGTTGTAGAGTCTGATTCATCCTCCTTTAGCTCAAACTCTATCTTCTCAGGTTCCTTTGGTAGGACTTCATGTGTAACAGCATCTTTCACCTCTCTAAACACCACATCTCGGCTGTACACAACCTTCCTTGTTTCTGGGTTCCAAAGCTTGTAACCCTTTAAACCATCCTTATACCCAATAAAGATGCACCTTTCTGATTTATTATCCAACTTGGTCCTTTTCTCCTTTGGAACATGTACATATGCATCACATCCAAATACCCTTAGATGTGAAAGAGAGGGTTTCTTACCAGTCCATACCTCATGTGGGGTCTTATCCTCCAACGCTGATGAAGGTGATTTGTTAACTAAGTAACATGTAGTCTCCACTGCCTCTGCCCAGAATTCTTGTCCTAACCCGGTACCACTGAGCATGCTTCTTGCCTTTTCCATCAGTGTTCTGTTCATTCTTTCTGCAACTCCATTTTGCTGAGGTGTGTATGGAGTAGTCTTCTACCATGCTATACCACACTTCTTACAGAACTCTTCAAATTCCTTCTTGCAGAACTCCCCACCATTATCTGTCCTCAGCGCCTTTATCTTCTTCTCTGTCTGGTTTTCCACCGGAGCCTTAAATTCTTTAAATTTGTCAAAGACTTCAGATTTCTTCCTCAAGAAATATATCCATGTATTCCTTGAGAAGTCATCTATGAATGAAACATAGTACACGGACTTTCCCAGTGATGGAACTGACACAGGCCCAAACACATCACTGTGCACAAGTTCTAATATCTTGTTCGCCCTCTTAGCACCAGAAGGAAAACTCACCCGATTCTGCTTCCCATATACACAATGTTCACAAAAATCGAAATCCAGAGAGCAATTAGACATACCTTCTACCATACCACTTCTATGTAGTATCCGAAGGCCCTTCTCTCCAATATGTCCAAGCCTTTGATGCCATAGCATGGTCTTTTCTCCAGAGACAGCTAGGCTTTCCGCTCCACTTTCAGGAACCATAGAACTGTTACACCCATCAATAATAGTGCTACCTTGTAGCTTGTACAAAGTTCCACTCTGAACTCCCCGCATTAATACCAGTGCTCCCCGAAACATCTTGCGGGCATCTTTCTCGAACACTGTTTTTACACCTGCATCATCCATCTTGCTTAGAGAAATCAGATTTTGACAATGGAGGAATATAGAACACCGAGAGTGTTCTAATCCTTCCACCTTGCAGCTTTAGCTTGACCTTTCCACGTCCGACGATTCTGGCCTTCCTATCATCACCTAGGAAGACATCACCACCATCATATTTCTCATACTCGCAGAACCACTCCCTATGTGGAGTGAAGTGAAAGGATGCACCTAAGTCAATCAACCATGACTCATGATCTACATGTCTATTTGAAGAAGAAGCGAAATACACATCTCCACCTTCATCCGAGGTGGTTTTTGCCTCTGCAGAAGGAGCTTCATCAGATCCCTTTCCTTTCTCGGGAGCTTTAGATGTCCTCCCCTTTTTGTAGTGCCCTTCCTTTCCGCATTTCCGGACATACCTTTACAAACTTTCCAGGAGATTTAGATCTCCCTCTAGATTTAGATCTCCCACTTGAAACCTTATTCTTGTTTCTGTTCTGGGACTTTCCTTGTATAGATAAGGCATCTCCATTCTGACCCTCCATATTTCTTCGTCTCATTTCCTCTGACAGTAAGGATGATACAATGTCATCAAAATTCAAGGTAGTTTTATTGCTACCTATTGCAATAGCCAGATTGTCCCACGAGTCTGGTAGAGAACACAACAAACTGATGCACTTATCTTCATCTAAGATTTTAATATCAACAGATGATAGGGCGGCTCACCACATTATTCACGGGGGTTCAAGGGGGTAGGTACAGCAGTACATGAAAAATACGGAAAATAACATTAGATAGTGAAAGTAAAATGGATTCTCAGATATTTGAGAGGTACCACAAATCAAGCATTATGCTTTGGTGGTTCAAACATTGCTCTACAAGGATATGTTGATGCAGATATGGCAGGTGACAGAGATAACAGGAGGAGAACTACA